>CAJQUW010012385.1:0-600000 GCA_907163375.1 Prostheceraeus crozeri
TAACGTTTCTGACCGCCATTTTGTTCCTGTCACTCAGTGTTTTCTGTTTTTCTTTTAGTAGATGGAGATGAGGATGCCTGAACATAAAAAAAAGATTGCTATCATGGTTTACGTTCAAGGGAGTGAGAAGGGAGGGAAAGTAGCGAACTTACCATTTTTAGTTGGATAATAGAACAGGGAACTAGTAGAGAGAAGAGAAGAATTTGTGCTGTCCGCGCCTTCTCTTGTACGATGTCATTCGTTGGAATGATTCTCCAGTGTGGAAAAGGCTCGCTATTTTATAAAGGAGAATATGCTTGATTATCATTGGACGATCATTTCCTCAGTGGAGGAATAGCATCAAGCTGATTCCCATCCTTCACCGATGGCTTCATTCGCCCGCTAGCGCTCTTGGTCTCCTTTCTCCGTTACTCGATCTAAAGCTCTATTGTTTTCTTCCGTTGATAGGTCGTGGTATAAACACGGTGGGCAAATGTGTGTCGTTTCGCGCCATTGATAATTATTTACTCCAACAGTTAGGCGCCATGCTTGAATTACGCGCCTTGGATATGTTCAGCATAGTCTCATCTTTCCGAATGTCCTACTTTGATGCACCACTCATGATTACAATGTGGCAGACATGCTCGTTAGTGGGGGTGGGTGTAGTGGTGCATATACACCAATGGTTGAATTTTTGTAGGTCGTATTGCATATCTTCATTCATCATGAGTTGGTAGCCTTATCAATGTAAGGTAGTCGACATACGCCCTTAGAGTCATCCTAAACTATGTCCTCCATGGCTCTGGGAAAACTACTGCGCCATTCGGCTAGAATTCGCTCCTCTCATACGTTCGTAAAAGTATGTACATAGCTCATGTGCGCTCCAACTCTCTCAGTTGCTTTGTAGGCGTATTTTATACCACCCTCCCCTACGCTCCTCTAGTGTTAACTTTCGTTTAGCAAAAAGTCGTCATGAAATGTTCAACGACGGAGTAGAAAGTTTGAGATGATACACTCCTGGCAAACTAACTCATGAAGTAGCTTTGCTGTGATACATTTCTATCTGTAAACATATGGTAATGTTAAAGTGAATCTAAAACTTTTCAGCTTATTAATTGTTCATCGTTGCATCAACGCCTTTAAACTCGTGAACAGTTATAATTTTATTTTAATTTACACTTAGTCTAACTTGTAAACTAGTAAATCTTGCGATCTTATTTTTACAAACAGTTATACCTTAATTTCTAACATACACACACTATTGTAACTTTATTTCTAACTTGTAAAACTCTTGAAACTTTATTTTGATATACAAAACAGCTAAAACTTTATTTCTAACGCTTACACTATTGAAACGTTATTTCTAAACTTGTAAACTCTTGAAACTTTTATTTTGATAATACAACAGCTAAAACTTTATTTCTAACGTATACACCTTGAAACTTATTTTGATATACAACAGCTAAAACTTTATTTCTAACGTATACACCATTGAAACTTTATTTTTTTAACTTGTAAACTGGTGTAAACTATATCTTTCATTTACAAATAGTAGAACGCTTAGTCTAACTTGTAAATCTTAAAACATTTCATTATGGACGATGATGATAGATGAAATAGTGTCAAATAAATTAAGAAAAAAGAGAAAAAACAAAAATAAAGAAACGAAAAAAAAAAAAAACAAGAAAAGAACAAAAGAAAAAAAAAAAACAAGAAGAAAAAAAAAAAAAAAAAAAAAAAAAAAGAAAGAAAACAGAGTAAAAAAAAAAGAAAAAAACGAAAGAAAAAAATACAAGAAAAAGAAAAAAATAAAAAAAAAAGAGAAAAAAAAAAAAAAAAAGAAAAAAAAAACAAAAAGAAACAAAAAAAACCAAAAAAAACAAAAAAAGCAAAAAAAAAGACCCCCCAATAACAAAACATAGAGACAATAAAAAAAAAAAACAAAAACACCCACAAAAAAACCACAAAGCAAAACATACAAAAAACAAAAAAAAAAAAAAAAGAAAAAAACAAAGAAAAAAAAGAAAAGAAACAAGAAAAACAAACAAAAAAAAAAAAAAAAAAAAAAAAATAAAATAAGAAAAAAGAACAGCAAACTAACCAAAAAAAAAAAAAAAAAAACAAAAGAAAAAAAAAGACAGAAAAAAATAAAAAAAAAAAAAAAAAGAAAACACAAAAACAAAACAAAAAAACCACCCAAAAAAAAAAAAAAAACAAACCAGAACACAAACCAACCCTAAACAAAAAGACAATACAACAAAGAAAAAAAAAACAAAAAATAAAATAAAAAAAAAAAAAGAAACAAATGGGAAAAAAAATAAAAAAAAATAAAGAAAGAAAAAAAAAAAAAAAAAAAGAAAAAAAAAAAGAAAAAGACGAAAAAAAAAAAAAACAAAAAGAAAAAAAAATGAAAAGAATAACAAAAAAAAAAAAGGAGAAAAAGAGGGGAAAAAAAAAAGAAAAAAAGAAAAAAGAAAAAAAAAAAGAAAAAAGAAAGAAAAAAAAAAAAAAAAAAAAAGACTACGGAAGAGAGAAGTGTGTTATGTTGCGTGTGGCGCGTGAGTGTCCTCCCATTTCATTCCATTCATCAATTCGTCTCATTGATAGAGACAGGTAGAACTCATGGTTCTCATAACGTATGCAATGGAAAGTTTTAGGCAACCTTCGACAGTTGGCTAAATGTCGCCCTGGCGCGAATGCATACTACGTTGAGACAGAGGCAATCACTTGCAAACATGACGCAGAGAGGTTAAACAAGATTGACCATTGCCGAATGTCCCTTGCGGTATACATAGCTACGGGTTTCACCGCCGCCCTTTACAGGAACGCCCGTCGAAAGGAAGTATTACACCGAACTTCATTTGCAACGTTCAAGTTGACTGATAGCAGATTCAACTTAATGATAGTATTCGCCAGTCCGAAGACTGCCCAGGGCAAACCGCGAGGAGGTTCTATCATGTCTTGCCCCATGGTGGCCCTTAAGAGAGCCGATGGTTCGTTCTCGGTGACAATTAAGTTGACTATTGGCTTGAATAGTCAATAGGTATGACAGTTAGGTTGTCATAAACCCTGTGCGCCTAAGCCGTGGTGGTGCATCTGGCACCTTTCGGATGCGGGTGGTATTTGGAGTCCACACCTCATCCGTCCAAACGATCCTCTTGATCTTCCCCTTCTTCTCATCCTCCTCATCCCACTCGTCGAGGATGACGAACTCGGGAATGGCGTTGTCTTCATCGATGAAGACGGGAATGTTGTCGGCAGATGTCGCTTCCATCGTGACTTCAAATTGAATGAGAAGCGCTACAATCTTCTGGCTTATATAGGGTTTTCAACAATGAATTGCTCAACAGCGAATCAGAATGCTTCAGGGATAGCAATCGACTGCGATCCATGTGTAAAGAGCTTGTTAGACTACGGAAGAGAGAAGTGTGTTATGTTGCGTGTGGCGCGTGAGTGTCCTCCCATTTCATTCCATTCATCAATTCGTCTCATTGATAGAGACAGGTAGAACTCATGGCTCTCATAACGTATGCAATGGAAAGTTTTAGGCAACCTTCGACAGTTGGCTAAATGTCGCCCTGGCGCGAATGCATACTACGTTGAGACAGAGGCAATCACTTGCAAACATGACGCAGAGAGGTTAAACAAGATTGACCATTGCCGAATGTCCCTTGCGGTATACATAGCTACGGGTTTCACCGCCGCCCTTTACAGGAACGCCCGTCGAAAGGAAGTATTACACCGAACTTCATTTGCAACGTTCAAGTTGACTGATAGCAGATTCAACTTAATGATAGTATTCGCCAGTCCGAAGACTGCCCAGGGCAAACCGCGAGGAGGTTCTATCATGTCTTGCCCATTCCATGCCCTTAAGAAAGAGAGCCGATGGTTTCTCGGTGACAATAATTAATTTGTACTATTGCTTAGAAAGTCGAATAGGTATGACAGTCGGTGTCCCATAACCCTGTGCCGCAGCCGTGTGTGGTGCATCATGGCACCAACCGGATGGACCGCGGTGTAATTTGTAGTCCACCCTCATCCCGCGTCCAACAACGAAGGTGGCCTAGGTGCCCCTAGGTGGCCCTTAAGAGAGCCGATGGTTCGTTCTCGGGAGTGAATTGATGGGGTGGTGAAGGCGGGCAAAGATCTGCAATGAAAATGATATGTATTAGAATAGGATATACTATCTTATTTACTTTTTCACTTACCAAGTTAGTCATCCTTTGGCAGTCTCGCGCGTTTCCGAATCGAAAATTGGTGTAGATGGCCGCGCATTCTCAGGCTGGCATGGAGACACTTTTTCGTCGGATGACCATTGTAGCATATTATTGATTCGTCGAGGCTTTGATTTACTAATACTTCGCCGGCCAAATGATTATCCCGAATAGGGATGTGAAATTCAAACAAACGATCCTCATTCACACGTTCCCACTCATCCCTCATGCGCTCCAACTTCTCATACGCCTGCCTCTCATCACCCCGCCGAGCCACAGTCCTCTCCAACTCAACATTCCTCGCTCTCAACACACTCATCTCCTTCATCATCTCCTCAAACTTCGCCTCTGCATCTCTCATTCTTCTCTCCGCAGCACTCGCCCTCTTCTCACACTCATCATTCTTCTCTTCCAACTCTCGCGTCTTATTCTTCAAATCAGTCACACAACGCCTCATTCTAATGTTTTCATCCGCCACCTCCTTCGACTTCAGTTCCTTCTTTTTTAACTCATCCAACTCCTTCACAACTTCATCCTTCACTTTCTTCAAACTCTCATACTTATTCACCAACAAATCATGCGCCATCTGCTGCGAAACATGCCTCTTCTCTTCATCCTTCAACCACCTCGCCGACTGCACACGAATCCCACCACTCTTCACTTTTGGGGAAGATGAGCTCTTCGGGTGGGGAAGATGAGCTCTTCGGGGGGTCGGTGATGACGATGTTTGACACCTCCGACGACGAAGAGCTCAACTTCCTCACACGCTTCCTCACACGCTCCCTATCCAAAGCCACATCATCCTCATCATCACTCTCAAGCACTCTCTTTCGCCCAATCTCACCCTCCAACGACGCAACCGCTCTCGCCAACTCATCATTCTCAACAACATTCTCAACAACATTCTCAGCCTTACCCTCTCGCTCGATCGCCAACATTCGCTCCCTCTCTTCCACAATCAACTGCGTAAATCTCAAATCAGTCACTAAACCACCACTACAGTCAGCATGCACTCTGTAGAAACGCGCCTCATCCTCATCACCCTTCAGCACTCTACACTTCACGCACGCAACCCTATTCAAGATAATCATGTGGCCGGTGCCCGCCTTCTTCACATGCGCCTTGGCGTCCGCACTGCGATTTATACGACCGCACACACACATTTTGATATGGTACTTTCTGTTTTTATCGTTTGCCATGCCTGATTTATCGTTAGCTGTAAGATAATGAAATTTGTATAAGTTTGGAATCATGTAGTACAGTCATATTCCTAAAGAGTGTAGTGAGTGGCACTCGATCCCGTCGACAGCCCGAAGGCCTTGTACTGATCACTAGGGAAGTGAGAGATCTTCCCCGATACCCGCTCTTTACAGCTGAAGACATCATTGTCACTGCCCCGAAGTGGTAACAGGAACGCCGAGTCAAAGGTAGTGATCAGTAGCTGGGATCTAACCCCTCAAAGCTGCCTTAGACATAGTTAAATTTCAAATCTAATAGCAGATTTGAACTCAGGATACTTGAAAACCTTATTCTATATGTTAAAACTTTGAAAAAAGTGAAAATTAAGAATTTTTTAAAAATTCCGCATTTTACTACTCATACTACTTTTAAAAAATTTTATCAGTAGTAAAGACACTATCAAACTCTATCATACAAACTTTGAAGTAAGAAGATAGCTTGCCTACTTCAAAAGATAGAGTCCTTTGAAACACCCGATATCGGGAGCTCAGAGCGACGACCATCGCTTACCTCGTCTTTCGATGAAGTGATCAGACTTACGTTGTCGGGGGTTTATATATGCTCGGAAGAAAACTTAAAATGACTCTATCTCCGAAAGTATTCATCGTAGCGACATGCGGTTTGTTGCAAACGATTCGTCTCATCATTCTCTATCATATGACACCCAAACCATTCTCATATGACCACGGGAAGTCGGTCCTTCAGCACATGTCCATGTAACATGCCACAAGTGAAAAAATTCCTAAGTGTGAGAGCTCCAGTGTGGTGAAAATTTTGAAAAATTTAAAACTTCCGAATTTCGACCAGGGACCTTTACCAAAACATTTTTCATCAAATTTCACGGACCCCCCCTCGTTCAGAGAAATTTGATGAAAAATGTTTTGGTGACGGTCCCAGGTCGAAATGACACACTTTGGAAAATTTTCAAAATTTTGTCCATACAAAGTCACTCTGACACTTAGGATTTTTTCAGGTGAGCTCCAACCTAAAATCTTGTAACCGCTCTAACTTTTGAACGAAGACAGATAGGAACAAGCCGATTCTTTCACTGAATTTGTCTCACTCTTAGCTTTCAAACGAGCTATCGCACGACAAAATCCGTCCACTGGAAGCCAAAATCGAAGCAAGCTGTCCAGAGGGGGGGGAGTCAGCCGAAAATTTTTTCTCTCCGATTGACTTGAAACTCACCCTACCGATGCAGAATTTCACGCTGAATCCGAATCTGACCTCCTTTTTCTCATCCGATGCTTCGTTTTGACGCTACACACCAAAACGTCCCAAATTCTAACTCTGTCGTTTTTCGAAAAATGTTGAAAATTTTTTCTCACCGATTGACTTGAAACTCACCCTACCGATGCAGAATTTCACGCTGAATACGAATCCGACCTCCGTTTTCTCATCCGACCACTCCTTCCACTCGAAACAACCCATTTTACAACCCAACATTCAGCAGATTGCACGAAAAACATCACACACTATAGCCTCAAGACTAATCCTGGCGGTCGCCCACGTCAACCTAGACGGTCGCCCACGTCAACCAGGCGGTCGGACCAACTCACCCGAGTCTCACACTCTGTCGTTGCAGAGGGGGGGGGAGTCAGCGAACATGTTGTGAACGTGAACCCACCTGGCCGGCACACCACGACAGACCACAACCTCTGTCGTTTCAGAGGGGGGGGGACTCAGACCCGAAGCACCACGGCGGCCGACCACGACACTCTGCCGTTCCAGAGGGGGGGGACGTCAGCGATGGCGGCCATCTTGCGCTATCCAGAAGTGGAGTTTTACTTACTACTTACAGGCTCCGTTGTCACACCCACTTGCCCATCTTTGTTCCTGGACAGCAGAATTGGTCCAGGTATGAACTGCCCCTTGATGATTTGATGGAAATTCGACCTTGGATGACTACAGCAAGCTCTGTTGGAGCACTTTGATATCTGGAGAGAATATACGAGTACTTTGATATACTGGAGAGCTTATACTTGCCTTGTAAGCATCTCTCTTCTCAGTTGCTTCGAGAATTTGTTGATCGAGTTTGTCTTGTGCAGGTGTAGGTAGGGATTTCTGACTGACTCCCACTGAATAACCAGAAGGCCTCTCAACTTCATGACTACTCGTGGCAACATTTGAAGAGGAAGCATGAGCTGCATCAGACTGCACTTGACCAAGAATCTCAACGTCGTCTTCTTGAGGAGTAGTTGAATCATTTGTCTTAGCCCGCGGCTGTAGAAATTGTAGTATGCTGGATTTCGAAGAGGATTTATTCAATTTTTGAATTTTCAACTCATCGTAATATTTTTGTAGTCGCACTTTATCTCGTTTCAAATCATTCCATTTATCTTGACCAGTTTTCAATAAAAGCTTTTTCGTACTGTAAGAGTTTTGTTTGGCTGAACAGAATACAGTGGAACCTCCTATTGCGGACATTCTATACAGCGGACACCTCCGTATTACGGACAGTTAAGCTCAGTCCCGAATAATGTTCGTATCATCACCGGTAACTCCATATTGCGGACACTAAGGCGCAGTCCCGACGGTGTCCGTAATATGGAGGTTCTACTAAATCAATAAACTGCGAATATGTCACGTTATTAGTCGCAGACATGGCGATGATTAAAGTTCATACAGCATCTCTCTTAATTCGTTTTCACAGACTACTCGACAAATGAGGACAGGATACTGTACTCCTATCCTTACATTGGTCGAGACCATGGTGACATGATCGACATTGTGTGACGTGACGAGTTATAGATAGAGGCGAAAAGCGTCTGGTATGCTTAGCCCATGGACGCCTAGATAATACAATCTAGGCGTCCATGTGCTTAGCCGAGACACTGGTATGAGTATGACACACGCTTTTGTTAGAAGACTAGGGAAGATATTAACCCATCGACGACATTGTCTCATTGCCCGGCCAAGTGTGAGTGAGGCCCCCGTTGAGATGGCAAGGTGGAACAATAGAATAATGAAACATCATCTGTTTCGTGGGATCGCAGATTAACAAGTCATTAGTCTACCTCCCAGAGTTGGAAAAGTCGGAATTGGAATTGACGATATTTAAATCTACTGGAATTGGAATTGGAATTGACCTTGATAAACCTCAATTCCACTTTTTCGATAGACCTGTGATAAATCTATTTGTACAAAAATTGAAATCACAGTTCTCGGCCGTTGTGTTAGCTGCACGCACAGATAAGAGAGAGAGAGATAGATCGACAGAGATAGATTCATTCTATTGTTGAATAGAGGGTGCTAATTGTGACTTCGATGGGCCTACAGCCCCGGACAATGTTAATTCAGCGATTAAGCAAACAATGAAAAGACAATTATCTTCGTTCAATCTGTTATTTAGTTATTTATCATGTAAGATAATGAATCAAAATAAAACAATTGTTGAATTAAGTTATTGATTGGATAAGCACAAAAATTGGAGATTAACTTAATTGTTGTACACACGAAAAACAATCGGTTTGGAAAGAGGAAAATTAACCCTGCATTAAAGGGCATTAAAGGACAGTTCAAATAACAATATAGACAGTGTCAACAAATTATTCTAATAATTAATGATTCAATTAAAATGGCAATGACATGAAATATTATTCAACTTCCAATCACAACAATTGACAATATTAATTTTCAAGACTAGTTATACAGATACGATACTCAACGATAAAAGAAAAACTTTAAACCTGCAGTTCATTTCTTAATGTTGAATTCACTTCAATTCGATCGGGCTCACTTATACCAAAATAATATCATAAATATCATGAATATCAGTGCCACAATACCGTCAATCTTCAATCGCGCTCGCTGATGTGTTGCCGCATACGCTACTGTTTTGCTGTTCCCTGGTAGGCAGTTGTAGTTGTTACTTCTGTAGTTAAGTTACACCGCGAGAGCCCGGAGTTCTTCTAACAGCTACTGAAGATGTCGTATGTGTTGTTGTTTCAATTTCTCATCGTTTTTAATTTATGCAAATTTTTGACACTTGACGATAAATCCACTTTCTTTTGAAAATTGAAAGAGTTTCCTTTAATCTCTGCTCGCTAGCTTTCGATCCGACCACATTTCGTTCTTATCACGGAATTTTTAATCTCCTTTTTTAATATGGACCATTAATCGGTTTTCATGATATCATTTTTATCGTCGTTTTTTCTTTCATCAACAATCACGTTATTCGCACATTGAATTTCTTTCTTCTGTCAGTTAATTAATAGATTTATTCGCATCTCTCTCTCTCTCTCTCCCAGCGTTCGATTCTTTGCTGACCGTTAATTTTCTTTTCTTTTTTTCACGAGATATTGAAAATCTCGTTTACGAAACGAAAATGGCGCAGGCTGACCGGTTACATATATATACACGTACATGTACACAAGAAGTATGAACTATGAACATGAGAACGCACATAAGAACGACGCAGGGAACGACGCACACGAACAACGAGGATAGGATAAGGGCACATGGGTTAGATTGAAGCGAGAAAACTTTAGATACATTAACATAATACACTATATCGGAATAATTATCGGAATTGAATCTCATTATGGAATTGGAATTAAATTGAACTGTTTCGACTGGAATTGGAATTGGAATTGAAGTTTCTGCTCCGGAATTGGAATTAAAAAATTTCAGTGGAATTTTTCCAGCTCTGACCATTCCTTCACAGTGAAGAGATGAACTTAAAACGCTAACCATCCGGTGTCAAAAGTGATTTAACTTGTGAATAAGCGGACGTCCGCTTTTTCTTGCCCCCTCCTCCTCTCCCCGTCCGCATTTGACTGACCCCCTCCCCCCCGCTGCGGACGTCCTTTATGGATGGCCCCTTAAAGAAATATCCGGATAATTCTTGAGCGATGTAATTGGAATGCAAATCTGGTCAAGATGTGTACGAGTAAATTCGGTAAAAGAACCCGTGAATCGCCCGGAAATTTGAAGCTTGAAATCTGGCCGCCACCCTGTGTACCACATTCATGAGTGAGATTTTTCCGGAAATTTGGCATGAACGTTATTAGGTCTCGGGATTCGTCCAAGAACGTTATCAAACAGAAGGGTGGGGGCTGGGTTTTTTCTATGGTTGTTGAATTTTTCAGTACGTTTTGAGAAGCAAAGTTTTTAAGATTGTTTTTCTATCTTCCTATATTTTCCTATTTTCGTCAAACATATTTTTGATTAGACTGTCAGGCATATTCTGATAAATATTTATCAGTAATTATTTCAACTTAGAAAGTAATATATCAACATATATGCTAATGAATTGTCTTCTCCCTCCCTTAAATATTAGTTGAGTGCTGTTTCTTCGGTTGAAGAATTCGAAATTTATTTGCCATTAATCGAATACAGAAATCTTATAGAAGCGCATGGCGACGCCGCTTGATTAAAATTCAATGAAATCTTAGTATTTCTTTTAAACTTCAGTTCATTACGAGAAAACAGCAAAACTTCAAGAAAGAAGTCAGAAACAAACAAATTATTCGAAGAATAGCTCCACTGTCCTCTTTCTGCCCAATTTACAATACCTAGTTTATCCACTTATTTTTGCATGCTTAGTTGCTGTGAGGCCTGCCAATGGTACCGCGTATAAAAGTCTTGCCACTACAAAATTGCTATTAAACCAACGATGGGTTTTTTGAGAAGGTGGTTTGCCTGTCGTTCATTTGCTGTCTTACGCATGCACATTCATGATTTTCTCATACTTGACTGTGATCAAAATGAATTGCCGACTATGAATGTTTTCCCAGTAGTAAGTAAAACTCCACTTCTGGACCGCGCAAGATGGCCGCCGTCGAAAAAGCCGCTGACGTCTCCCCCCTCCTCCTCCTGTCTGTCGTGTCGGTTGTGGTGTGGTGTCGTCTTGCTTCGAGTCTGACGTCCCCCCCTCTGGCCGGCCGTCGTAGTGCGCGGTGATGTGCTGTCGAGGTTGGCGTGGTGTGCCGGCCAGGTTGGTGTGGTGTGCCGGCCAGGTTGGGAGGGTGGACTGTCGTAGCTCACCTGAAAAAATCCTAAGTGTCAGAGTGTCTTTGTATGGGTAAAATTTTGAAAATTTTCCAAAGTGTGGAATTTCGACCTGGGACCTTCACCAAAACATTTTTCATCAAATTTCACGGACCCCCCCCCCCGACAGCAATCTTCTAACTTTGGTTCTAGTGGACGGATTTTGTCTTACAGCTACTCGTTTGAAAGAGGAGAAAAAACTGCTGGACGACATTTTTTGTTGCGAGTCAATCGGACCAGCCGTTCAAAAGTTAGAGCTGTTACAAGATTTTAGGTTGGAGCTCACCTGAAAAAATCCTAAGTGTCAGAGTGACTTTGTATGGACAAAATTTTGAAAATTTTCCAAAGTGTGTCATTTCGACCTGGGACCGTCACCAAAACATTTTTCATCAAATTTCTCTGAACGAGGGGGGGTCCGTGAAATTTGATGAAAAATGTTTTGGTAAAGGTCCCTGGTCGAAATTCGGAAGTTTTAAATTTTTCAAAATTTTCACCACACTGGAGCTCTCACACTTAGGAATTTTTTCACTTGTGGCATGTTACATGGACATGTGCTGAAGGACCGACTTCCCGTGGTCATATGAGAATGGTTTGGGTGTCATATGATAGAGAATGATGAGACGAATCGTTTGCAACAAACCGCATGTCGCTACGATGAATACTTTCGGAGATAGAGTCATTTTAAGTTTTCTTCCGAGCATATATAAACCCCCGACAACGTAAGTCTGATCACTTCATCGAAAGACGAGGTAAGCGATGGTCGTCGCTCTGAGCTCCCGATATCGGGTGTTTCAAAGGACTCTATCTTTTGAAGTAGGCAAGCTATCTTCTTACTTCAAAGTTTGTATGATAGAGTTTGATAGTGTCTTTACTACTGATAAAATTTTTTAAAAGTAGTATGAGTAGTAAAATGCGGAATTTTTAAAAAATTCTTAATTTTCACTTTTTTTAAAGTTTTAACATATAGACTAAGGTTTTCAAGTATCCTGAGTTCAAATCTGCTATCAGATTTGAAATTTAACTATGTCTAAGGCAGCTTTGAGGTGTTAGATCCCAACTACTGATCACTACCTTTGACTCGGCGTTCCTGTTACCACTTCGGGGCAGTGACAATGATGTCTTCAGCTGTAAAGAGCGGGTATCGGGGAAGATCTCTCACTTCCCTAGTGATCAGTACAAGGACTTCGGGCTGTCGACGGGATCGAGTGCCACGCACTATACTCAAATCTATCATTCCCGACTAAGTGTAATGCTTTAGGAATATGACTATACTACATGATTCCAAACTTATACAAATTTCATTATCTTACAGTTAACAAGAAATCTCAGGCATGGCTAACGACAAAAATAGAAAATATCATATCAAAATGTGTGTGTGTGCGGTCGAATAAATCGCAGTGCGGACGCCAAGGCGCATATGAAGAAGGCGGGCACCGACCACATGATTATCCTGAATAGGGTTGCGTGTGTGAAGTGTAGAGTGTTGAAGGGTGATGAGGATGAGGCGCGTTTCTACAGAGTGCATGCTGACTGTAGTGGAGGTTTGGTGAATGTCTTGAGATTCACGCAGTTGATTGTTGAAGAGAGGGAGCGAATGTTGGCGATAGAGCGAGAGGGTAAGGTTGAGAATGTTGTTGAGAATGATGAGTTGGCGAGAGCAGTTGCGTCGTTGGAGGCTGAGATTGGGCGAAAGAGAGTGCTTGAGAGTGATTATGAGGATGATGTGGCTTTGGATAGGGAGCGTGTGAGGAAGCGTGTGAGGAAGTTGAGCTCTTCGTCGTCGGAGGTGTCAAACATCGTCATCACCGACCCCCCGAAGAGCTCATCTTCCCCAAAAGTGAAGAGTGGTGGGATTCGTGTGCAGTCGGCGAGGTGGTTGAAGGATGAAGAGAAGAGGCATGTTTCGCAGCAGATGGCGCATGATTTGTTGGTGAATAAGTATGAGAGTTTGAAGAAAGTGAAGGATGAAGTTGTGAAGGAGTTGGATGAGTTAAAAAAGAAGGAACTGAAGTCGAAGGAGGTGGCGGATGAAAACATTAGAATGAGGCGTTGTGTGACTGATTTGAAGAATAAGACGCGAGAGTTGGAAGAGAAGAATGATGAGTGTGAGAAGAGGGCGAGTGCTGCGGAGAGAAGAATGAGAGATGCAGAGGCGAAGTTTGAGGAGATGATGAAGGAGATGAGTGTGTTGAGAGCGAGGAATGTTGAGTTGGAGAGGACTGTGGCTCGGCGGGGGTGATGAGAGGCAGGCGTATGAGAAGTTGGAGCGCATGAGGGATGAGTGGGAACGTGTGAATGAGGATCGTTTGTTTGAATTTCACATCCCTATTCGGGATAATCATTTGGCCGGCGAAGTATTAGTAAATCAAAGCCTCGACGAATCAATAATATGCTACAATGGTCATCCGACGAAAAAGTGTCTCCATGCCAGCCTGAGAATGCGCGGCCATCTACACAAATTTTCGATTCGGAAACGCGCGAGACTGCCAAAGGATGACTAACTTGGTAAGTGAAAAAGTAAATAAGATAGTATATCCTATTCTAATACATATCATTTTCATTGCAGATCTTTGCCCGCCTTCACCACCCCATCAATTCACTCCCGAGAACGAACCATCGGCTCTCTTAAGGGCCACCTAGGGGCAAGACATGATAGAACCTCCACGCGGTTTGCCCTGGGCAGTCTTCGGACTGGCGAATACTATCATTAAGTTGAATCTGCTATCAGTCAACTTGAACGTTATGCAGTCGATTGCTATCCCTGAAGCATTCTGATTCGCTGTTTAGCAATTCATTGTTGAAAACCCTATATAAGCCAGAAGATTGTAGCGCTTCTCATTCAATTTCAAGTCACGATGAAAGCGACATCTGCCAACAGCATTCCCGTCTCCATCGATGAAGACAACGCCATTCCCGAGTTCGTCATCCTCGACGAGTGGGATGAAGAGGATGATAAGAAGGGGAAGATCGAGAAGATCGTTTGGACGGATGGGGTGTGGACTCCAAATACCACTCGCATCCGAAAGGTGCCAGATGCACCAGCACGAGCTAGGCGGTATAGGGTCTATGACAACCCAACCGTCATAACCATTGACTATTCCAGCCAATAGTCAACTTAAAATCACACCCCGAGAATGAACCATCGGCTCTCTTAAGGGCCACCATGGGGCAAGACATGATAGAACCTCCACGCGGTTTGCCCTGGGCAGTCTTCGGACTGGCGAATACTATCATTAAGTTGAATCTGCTATCAGTCAACTTGAACGTTGCAAATGAAGTTCGGTGTAATACGTCCTTTCGACGGGCGTTCCTGTAAAGGGCGGCGGTGAAACCCGTAGCTATGTATACCGCAAGGGACATTCGGCAATGGTCAATCTTGTTAAACCTCTCTGCGTCATGTTTGCAAGTGATTGCCTCTGTCTCAACGTAGTATGCATTCGCGTTAGGGCGACATTTAGCCAACTGTCGAAGGTTGCCTAAAACTTTCCATTGCATACGTTATGAGAACCATGAGTTCTACCTGTCTCTATCAATGAGACGAATTGATGAATGGAATGAAATGGGAGGACACTCACGCGCCACACGCAACATAACACACTTCTCTCTTCCGTACTCTAACAAGCTCTTTACACATGGATCGCAGTCGATTGCTATCCCTGTATCAGAAGTGTAAGCTATCTTAATTTTATTTAACACTATTTCATCTACCATCATCGTCCATATGAAATGTTTTAAGATTTACAAGTTAGACTAAGCGTGCTACTATTTCCAAATGAAAAAGTATACATGGTTAAATCATCCACTTAAGCCCATCCGTAGTCTAACAAGCTCTTTACACATGGATCGCAGTCGATTGCTATCCCTGTATCAGAAGTGTAAGCCATCTTAATTTTATTTGACACTATTTCATCTATCATCATCGCCCATATGAAATGTTATAAGATTTACAAGTTAGACTAAGCGTGCTACTATTTCCAAATGAAAAAGTATACATGGTTAAATCATCCACTGAAGCCCCGTTCAAGTAAGTCAGTATGAAAGCAAAGATAATACGAAATAAAAATTTATTATGGCATGTATTTCAAAAGGTCTTCATCGTCAATATCGTCCCAGAGTCTGGCTTCACATAGATAACAAAAACAGTTCACTTGCTTTAATTGTTCTTCCACTGCGAGCCTCAATTTGTCGATATACTCCCACTCCGCCATAGTTCGTGGCTGGGAGTTAGGGGTGTACCACTCCCATAATTGGTGGCGGAATTTCGTGCTGGTGATCTCCATCACATCGTCAGTATCGTACTGGAGATACTTCCACCTCACGCCTGTTAAGTCGGGACACTCCTTCTCACATACACTCTCTTCGTTGTCCGCTGGTAATGACAACTTTCTGATATTGTCCAGTCGGTACACCTTCTCTACCTTCCCCTTCGTTGGAGCGTTTGGTGCAACGAGCGCCTTTGGTGATGAGGATGGAGAAGAGAATTTTGTGTTTGGTGTTGTCGGAGGGCTTGTCATGTTGACTGTGAATAATAACTTTGAAATGTTTTCTAATTCTTAAGTATCAACAAGCAACCAATCAGAATGAACAGCCAATGAATGATGAATACGAAAGTATATATGTAAAGTGACATTCGTGTCATTTCACTCTGTCTTTGTGACATATAAGTGAAGTGCTCTCTGGCGAATTCTATATTTGAGGCGTACAAGTGAACTGCTCTCTCGTGAAGTCTCTATCTTGTTGAAGTATCAACCTTAAACTCGATTTCGTTGAAATGGTAAGTTGAAAATTTCTTCACTCATCTCCCTCAAACGTGTGGCTAATAGCATCTTCCTCAATTTCAGGCATCAACTTCATCACCAACGCCCTCCCTTCTCGAGGAAAGTTTAGAGTTGTTGAGTCAAAGTAGGTTGTAACAATACACTGAGACTTGAACAGAGATGATAGAATGATTTCTCTTTCAGGTGATGTGAGTTCCAGCTCAGGACTCTCGCGGCAAGGCAACGAGTGGGAATGTGCCGACTGCGGACATATGTTTACAAGGAAGCACAGTCTCCTTCGACACATCAAACAACGTGTGTGTCAACGCAAAGCGGCGTCAATCTCCGGAGGTGAAGTTGATTCTGACGATGACATCTCCTTTCCTTGCGATTTGTGCCCTCTTTCTTTTGATAGTCACTTTCAGCGATCTTCGCACAGACTTCAACACACGCATGCAAATGATCACTACACCAACGGTACCTCTACCGTCTCCCTCATTAATGTTTCACATAATAGTTTAGTACGCGACTACTGCATGGAGTCCAATACTCAAATAGTAGATTTTCCTGAGTGGCTCCTTCAAAATTCTAACATTATCGAAGCGCTCTTCAACAATTTAGACAATTTTAGAATGAAGGCGCTCATCTACCTTAAACTAAAATATATTAAGATAGATTTTCAAACGGGTCAAGTGACGGAGAGAATATAGTTTCATGTTCCTTCCTCTTCCGCAACTGAAGTTGTAGACTGCGAGTCTTGGCTAAATTTTCACATTCAATGTTTAAAATCAAATGTAGATAAATTCAATCAACGCGACAGCGCTCTCATTTTTGATGGTGTGGACTCAGCCATATTCAAAATTTCCCTATTAGAAAGTCATGCAGCTCGAGGCACATTTAAACTACCAAAAACGTTGTATAATAAGAAAGCTGTCATCAATGTCGATTGTAAATCACAGTGTTTCAAATATGCAGTCCTATCCATCCTTCACTATAATGATATCAACGCGAATCGAAATCATACCTATAGCTATAGACAGTGGGAGGATGAACTAGACTTTAAAGGTTGTGATAGTAACAACATGAAAATCAAAGATGTAGAAACGTTCGAAAACATAATAAGATTAAAATTGTCGTTCACGTGTGGGAGAAGGGGTTGAAGGGTGGCCGCTATAATTCACGTTCAACTTGTTATGAACGTGTAGTCAACCTCTTATTAGTAAAACAAGATGATAGCGAGGAATGGCACTACTGTGGTATTCCCAAAATCTCTCGCTTGTACACTCACGTGGGGCACTCTAAAAGAGGTGAACATTTTGTATGCGACCGCTGCATCCGCTCCTTTTGGAGTAAAGATAAATTTGAAACTCACTATGAATGGTGCAAGCGAGGTAAATTACAAATGGAACGCATGCCCAAAGATAAAATATTTTCACATAGGGATAATGGTGACGAATTAAGTCCCCTGCGTGTCATTTACGCAGACATAGAATGCTACATTGATGATATCATCCACAAGCCAGCAGCCATATCCTGCTATGAAGTATGGCATGACCACTTTAGGAATAGACAAAACAAAATGCATACTTGGCAAGGTGAAGATTGCATTTCAAAATTTCTAGAATTTCTCGATAAAGCTGCTAAATTTCAACAATCATATGATTCCCAATTGCAGCGTAAGTCACTACATATGTCAAATGAAGACAAACAAAAATTTGAAAGTTGGACATCATGCCCTAAATGTCATAAAACGTTTGATGGCGATAAAATTAAGAAAGTGCGTGATCATGATCACATCACTGGTAAATTTAGAAACGCACTCTGCTCCAAATGTAACTTTTCACTTAGGTTGAGACGTCGTGTACTACCCGTCATTTTTCATAACTTTAAAGGCTATGACAGTCATATGCTCATAAAAGGAGGGTTGAGCCAGATGAAATCGTGGTAGTCTAATGTAATAGCGCAAACGAGAGAAAAATTCATGGCAATGACAGCAAAAGTACCAGTAGATAAAACTAAAGAAAATAAGACAGTCTTCTTCGAAATAAAATTTTTAGATTCATTCCAATTCATGTCAGCGTCACTAGCTTCTCTCGTTCGTAATCTCAAGTTTCTTCCTCATAGTCAAACTTTGAAGAAACACTATCCAAACTTAACGGATGAAATAATCACTCGCAAAGGAGTCTTTCCTTATGCGTATTTTAGCTCAATGTCTAAACTAAATGAAACAACCCTTCCTTCCATTGACAAATTCCAAAACGATTTGACGGGTGAAGATTGTCCAGTAGAAGATTATGAACATGCTCAAGAGGCATGGTTAAAATTTGATTGTAAAACGTTTGGCGATTATATGATCGCTTACTTAGAATTAGATGTCATTTTGCTGGCTGATGTCTTTCAGGAATTTCGACCAGTGGCATTAGAAGAAGACAAATTAGATCCTGTCCACTTTGTCAGTCTACCAGCCATGTCCTTTAAATCAGCCTTTAAAATGACTGGTGAGACCATTAATCTCTTACAAGACCCGGAGATGTATAATTTATTTGAGTGCGGAATACGCGGTGGTCTCACATTTGTAAATAAACATCATATAAAATCTGAAACAGTAGGTGATGATCATATCCACCTAAAGTACTATGACCAAAATAATTGATATGGCAGTTCACTGTCTAAACCACTACCTCATTCCGAGTTTAGTTGGTTAAATCAAGATGAGATTGAGTATTACTCCAACCCTTCAAACATACTGAAGATTCCAGATGAAGGTGATTGGGGATATTATTTTGAAGTGGATTTGATTTATCCAAATAGCATTAAAAATAAAACTGCTGATTTCCCACTCGCACCTGAATCTGGTGAAGTGACTGAAGATATGTTTTCACCATTCATGTCACAATTTCATAATAACTTAACAGTGTGTGGACAGCCAAGGTACAAACCATGCCGGAAACTTTTACTCACCCAATATGATAAGAAAAATTATCTCGTACACTTCTGCATACTAAAATTCTATTTAGAAATGGGCATGCTTCTAAAGTCAGTTCACCGCATTATCAAATTTAGACAGAAAGCCTTCCTCAAACCCTACATAGATAGTAACAGTCAAAAACGTGCACTCGCCCAAAATAATTTTGAAAAGGATTTTTATAAATATAAGAATAACAGTCTTTTCGGAAAGACCATGGAGGATGTTAGAAAACGTATGAACTACAAACTAGTCGTTGATGAACAAAAATATCACAAATTGACCTCATCACCTCTTTTCATTGATAGAGACATCATCGATGAGGATCTTGTAGGTGTTAAAATGATAAAATCAGAAGTTGAGTTGTGCAAACCCATCTATATTGGGCAAGCCGTTTTAGATTATTCCAAACTTGAAATGTATCAACTCTTCTACAAAATATTAAAACCATGCCCTCTCGTAAAAGAGGTTCGCTTGCTGGGTGGTGATACAGATAGTTTCTTTTTAGGAATTACCACTCAAAAAGATTTAAATTTTAATGAAGTAGGCAAGTCATTAGAAAAATATTTCGACACATCTAACTACAATCCCACTCATCCACTCTATTCCATACAGAATAAAGCCAAACTTGGTTGTTTTAAGGATGAAACAGCAGGAAAGGAAATAGATGAAATGGTTCTCCTCCGTCCTAAAATGTATTCCATGAAATTAAAAGAATGTGCAGATAGTATTAAGCGTGCTAAAGGTATATCAAAATCCATTGTTCACAAAATGAAACATCGGTCCTATAAGAAGGCCTATAAAAATAAAACTATAACGTTTGTCAATATGACAATCTTAAAATCTCAAGTTCATACTGTGAAAACGCACACGTTCAAGAAACGAGCGCTTTCAGCATGGGAGGATAAGAGGTGTTGGATAGGACATAACACATCTCTTCCACGTGGACATCCTGACACAAGCATACCTCTACCCAAAAGAATAAAACTCACGCTACCACATCCAGGAGATGTATTGACATAATCAACTTTAACTCAGTATTTTGATGTTGCTTTTTGTAGATATACATGGTTGTTTTATGTATCGCATGAGATCGTTTCTTCCTTGTGAATATATGCCTACAGTCAGCTCATTCCCCCTATATCTGTGAAAAGACTTTTTCATATACATATTTTTATTTCAATAAACATATCACAATGACTTCACTTTGTTTTCCGAAACACTAAAGTTACGAGGGATTTAGTATCTTTCACATGGATGCACTCTTGTAAACCATTGGTAATTTTGATAGCAATAGAGGGTATAGTTTGTTTGACGACGGGATGATAGAAAATAGATTCAAACATCTTCTCGACTATTCCATATGAAGCGTCTTTATCATGAATGAAATCGCGTAAAATGTATTCTTTTTTCTCGCCAACAGAAATAGGTAGAATCAAATCACTTTGAATGTAAAGGTGCTGTTCATGTTTATCAAGTGTCATTGGTGTTTCTATACCAATTGTATGGGAAGCAGTAAACACAGTTTGTAGCATTGAAAAACCAAAGAGTTTTTTCAAATTTTTACTCAATTGACATTGAATGTCATCGCCCAGTTTCAGAACAACGCGTTGATTTTCAATTGAAAACGAAATGTGGTGTGTCTTTACATCATATTTACTTTTCATCACATGCTTCAACTTCTGTTGTATATAAGGATTTACTACATGAATGAAGTTTTCAACTGTATGATATAGACGCGGCATTATATTGATAGCAACTTTAGATTCTTCATAAGACTGGTAAATTTTCTTGATGCGATCACCATAGATGTCCACCCACCATTCATCATTAACTGAATCAGCTTTAGTGTGATATTCATGAGAAGCATACACCAGACCGCTTCCAATAATAGGTGTATAATGTCTTACAAAATGACGCAAGGTTGGAGAAAAATAAACTGTAAGTTTGTCATTATATTTCTGAATAACCAACTTATTTTTGTCCGCCATAATTTTCTCTCCATACTTCTTACCCACAGTCTCATCCCATCGTTTTACTAACTCAATAAGTGATAAAGGTTGAACACCACGCTTTTTCAAAATGATGCGTTCTTCGCATTCTACAACATCTTCATCAAATATTTTAAATCTATAATGAAATTTGTTGATTCGATTTGAATAAACTTTTTTAACATTTGCAGTAGCAATTGACGTTAGATGTAGTCCATGAACAAAACCAAGATGTGGATAGAATTCATTATCCAACCTCAGTGTAAGACCTTTAGTAAAAGAATGAAAGCGAAGGAACTGTCTCCCACTCCAATGATAGATAGTAAACTCATAAGCTTTCTGATTTTTATTCTTCATGATGGAAGTATTACCACTATTGAATGCCTTAATAATTTTCTCATTCCCAAATGGTTCATAAGAATCTGATTTTATCTGAATCCATTCATAGTTCCACTTTCCATCTGATGTTAAATTGTATGGGAACTGGAATGCATTATTCATCGTTATTCCATCATGGGTGCGAGGAGTCAATATCATTTCTTCCAAATCATTCACATTCTGAATATTGCTATCATAGCAAATACTAGAAACGCCAACCTCCCATTCACCTTCTAAATGTAGTGGGCGATTTAATTCTACTCGAAAGTCTGATGGTTTATCATTAGGAAATTTATTCATAGAAGCATTACTGGGCAAGTAGATTAGAAACGAGTCCTTATTTTCACTTTCCATATTATTCACATTGGAAAAATATATTAGCATACTTTTGCATTAACTCTTCATTCGGAAATGGAGTGTGATACTTGTCACAGCATCTTTATGAAAAGGAATCAACGCACCAGCATCGTCATAAATTGCAATATCAATTTGTGGGATGTAGTTTGATTTCAGCTTTGTATAATGCACTTTCTTGAAAGTATGCTCAGATAAAATACTGCAGCTTTTTGGCTGGTATGGTATCATTGCTAGCAATGGAGCTTCAACATCTCCCACACGTACATCTTCACCGATATTGGAATATATCTGAAAATAGTTAATACGACGCGATAGCGACATGTCTGCGCTAGCTTTGGTTACAGTACCTTTTTTTAAAGATATTTTGATCAAAACCCAAAATGTCCATTAGAGTTTTCTCCATAATTAGTTCAAAACCTTTTCCACTTATAGTGAGTGACAAAGTACCTTCTTTTTCAGAAAATGAAATATGTTGCTCATTAATCACTTCATTTAAATAATCTACAACCAATTTAACCGAAGTAATAATGCGAGGCATCAACACTCTTGTTTCATGTAAGATACCACCGAAAGGCTCTACACACTTTCTGTATAAAGATACGGTCCATTCTGTATCAAATTGATTTGACCTTTCACATGGTACAAATGTTGCATATCAAATTTTCCATGAACAGCTGCAGAATGATGTCGTAAGAACTGATGAAAATCTTTTGAACAAACTAATACTAGATCATCATCATTTAATTTACTTATTGCAATATGATTAGATGATTTGATATAAGTCAATGTTGCCACTTTTTTACCGTCAACTCGAAGGAGATAATTAAATTTCTTCAATAATGTTTCAGGAGTCATGTTTGTCTTTCTTGGCTTAATCACAATCTTCTTCACCAACGCCTTCTCATTTCTTGGAATAAGATCTACATAATAAGCTTCCTCTCGATATATTAACTGTTTATGATCACTTATGTGGTAATTAACATTAAAATTATCATAGCTTGTTAAGGCGCCAGCGAGGTAACCTAAATCATTTCTTAAACTTGGACGTAAACCAACAATCCAATCTTTCTCAACTACATGATGTACATAATTATGATCATCATTATGCGGAGTAAATTGGACAATATGTTTACACACTTTATTCAAGAAATCATATATAAACTTTTTTACATGATAAGAGATCTTTCTTTGGCCACTGTGGAATGTATACTCGGCAGCCCTTTTCACATTGGTAAGCAGCTGTGCGTCTCATATTAATAGTCATCACCTCATGATCAAAAGTATAGACACAGTTGCTATAAACAAGTTGAGTGACACCCACTTCCCAATTTCCATTTAGCTGTTGTGTATGATCAATGGGAGTAGAAAAGAGTGCGGCTCGATTACTAGCAAATCTATTTGCGGCCGCACTGCTAAGCAAAATATGATAAAACGACATTTTGATATTGCTGATCTGCGACTTTGCATAACATCATGAAGACTTGGATTTTGGACTCTCTACAATATATCAGAGTTGATCGTGATGGAAACGTACATTTCAAAAATTCTCATGGTCATACATCAAGAGGTATTACATTAACATGGCGACAATTTGTCAACCTCAATGATATCATGAGGGATTTGGAATATTTTGAAACATTAAGATTCATCTCCTTGGGTGATCAAGTTTGGCTTCAACATTACAGAAATGAAATTCAAATCTGCCATTCTCATTCCGCAAACTGTTTCTCATTTCGCAAATACAATTGGGAGAAGTATAGAAGATACATACATCGCTCCATCATGACATTTATTCGTCGTGAGTTCATCGCCCTACTATGCAAATCTTAATCAGACATGACTACCACGCACCATGAGTTGGAAATTAGATTCCCTACAACGTATTGAAACGGATCATGATCGAAACGTCTATTTCAAAGATTCAACTGGAAATGTGAGAAGAGAGTTTGCTTTATCTTATCGTCATTTTCAATCTCTACATCATATCATGAAGGATTTGAAATACTTCTATATGAAAAGACATTCACGTATTGGAAATCGCATCTGGCTGCGCGTCAATAAACGGCGAATTCAACTCTATCATTCCCAACTTCATACTAACTTCACATTTCATCAAGGTAGTTGGGAGAAGTATAAAAGGAAGGTACATCGCTCACTTTACTCATTTTTTCATCATGAAGCGCCATCGCTACACCATCGTCAACATTCTCCGTCGCTTCAGACTCTACACCAAAATCGATCTCACAACATTACACCAACACCTTCCAAACAGCAAGTATTACCCGGGCCGTCCTCAAATGTTAGTGGTGAAGATGAACAATTCAAGGAATCTTCAACTCTTCCCAAATGGGACTGTACAGATTCTCGGCGCCCTTTCTCATTCATCGGCGCAGTCAATGCGCTTAGAGCTACAGAGACTACTACTACGTCGGATATGGAAGAGGGAGAGGTGTGTGATGTCGAATCTGACTGTGGACAATATGGTGATCTCTACTCAATTGAGTGAAAGTGTATCATTTTTGAAGATTCGTACCAGCAGTTACAATTTGTGTTATGAACCCGAACTTTTTCCTGCAGCTCTCATTAGTTGTTGGTTACCTGTGCATGTGGCAATCTTTCATAATAGTAAAGTGATCATTACTGGACTAAAATCTCACGTACAAGCAAATGTGATCCTAGACTATCTCATCGAGTATGTACGCACCCAGCGGATTGTAAAATAAAAAACAATTTTTTCCAACATGATGTTTTTATTTCAAATCATGATAGAACTTACAAATCATTTTTTCATTAGAGGATGGATTACATGAAAAGTTCTGAATAACAGATACAAATCGAGATACATGTAAACGTTTTAAGATGAAGTACAGTACAAAAGCACCACACGTTGATGAAAGTGGATGTTGTAGTATGCGTTCATTTCGCTGATATTGACGCGCATGTTTTCTCAACCACTGCTGTGTTGGTATATTTGGGGGTTGTGCAAGAGAGTCAAATAGTTCACCACGTCGGTCTTCTCCAATAAAGATTGCTTTCCAATGCTCACCGCCTAAATTCTGCGAATGAGTGTTTAGCACAATAAAGATGGGATAGTGATTTACTGCAGGTGGTAAGGTATCGAGTGAATAGACATTATCGAAAGCTTTCAACGTCGCTTCGTCTGCATTACGCTGCACTTTAGTCTTAATATCGTCAGCAGTCAACCAACTCATTAACGATTATACTGAAGAATCACGTCACGATACTTTGTAATTTCAATGTTTGAATCGAAGACTGCATAAATTAATACATTGATCGTCTCAGGTAGTGTTCTTTTGAACGTCAAATCCAAAAGAATATTATGAGGCACGTTCGCTTGACGATAGGGTGCACTAATATCGCTGTCAGCAGTCAAATCAAATGCATAAATAGTATATCCACTCTTAAACTCTTTCATAGTCAGTCCGTTGGTGTCATCCGTATTGTAAAAGCCAAAGACATCCATAAAATCAACATAACTGCGCATAAATTGATCCGAAGCAAAATCTGGTTTGTAGGGTGGACCAGGATGACTCACACCATTTACACGTAAAGCAATTTCACTTAACTGATTGTGTTTAAAATTGAAAGGATTCTTCTTTATATTACCATTAAATGCATCATTTTCAAACATTGCCACCATGAGGAGCTTCGGTGCTTCCGATGGAAAGAGGCCATCTTTCATGAAATTCTTTTGATCTTTCGGAATTGTAAAGGTAAGAAGCTTTGTATGCTGAACGGGGTAAATGGCATTTTGACGGTTAAGACCTTCAGCATGCCCTCTAATGACACTTGGATTTGGTACTACTCGACGAATGTAAAGTGCAATATCTTCCACATGAATTCTAAAATTGTCAACTTTAGCAAATGCATTCAGCGCAAATTCAGGCTTATTCAATGTCAGCTTGAGTCGCATGCTGGTATTACAGAGTAAAAACTTTGACTGTCTAAAGAAGTCTAAATTCAGCGGACCATATAGCTGACATACTCTACTATCTTTAATCACAGCAGATCGCTTTACAAAGCCACTGTTTGTTTCAACATCAAATTTTCCTGCTTCATCTCTGTACCATCCCATGGCTTCCATATGACTTTTTTGTGCTGCTGGATGAAACTGTGACACATGATTGAAATATGATTTATAGGGATAATCGCTTTGACCACCTTCCACCTGCTGCTCTCCAATCGTTAGAGAAACATCGCGAAGTAATGTAGTCAATGGTAAATTGTTCAGTCCAACTTTATGTGCATCGTCAATAGCAGTTCCATCTGCTTGCTGAATTCTAAACCTCAAATCAACCATTGCATAACTCAAATCTATGTAGTCATCACTACCACTAGGAATAACAAATTCAATGGGGCCAGCATTCTCAGCTGTTCGAGGATGATAATCTACAATACTTGAACTAAGAATATCTGTCTGTATGGCTTGTTGAGCAAACAAACAAAAACCGGAAGTTTTACACTCCATGATTAGAAGTTATGGCAGCGTCGTCGTTTAGCGCCTGATGAATGATTACAGCCTCTGCGACGTTTGCGTGAATGCCTTTTGACTGAAGATCGCACCTTACCAGCTCCGCGATGTTTCCTCCTTCCTTTATTCATTCGTTTAGGTGATTTCTTTCCTTGAGTAACACCAGCAAAGGTCTGCTTCAATGTTTTTAAACCGCGTTCCTTCCCACGATTCAGCAAACTGCTCTTAAAACTTCTACCTCTGGAAAGATCACTAGCAACATCACCAGCAAAGCCAACGGCATTACTTAAAACATTTCGTTTTAAAGATCTACCGACATTGGATATGAGAGGTGCTACAACAGATTTCAGTGCACCAAGTATGCTACCTCCACGTTGGCGGCGAGCGCCGATGTAAATTTGTCCTCCACCACTTACATAGGAGGGTCGTGAATAAAATGAGGCAGTTGGATTCATAGCTCAAACCCTAAACATTGTTAGTTACAACTTTGCATGAATCACTGTCGATCACTTAGATGAAAGATGTCGGCACGACGCATCCAAGAGTTCATACTTGAAGGATAACCAGTCCATTTAACAAGACACCATTCTTCACCTTGCCGTTTTTTACATCGAATGATTTTTTCTACCAAATATGTTTCACTTTCAGTGACTACCTCAATCTCATCGCGGTAAAAGCTACCCTCAATTTCTTCATTATCGTAATCTTTCAACTTGTAGGTGGTCGGAGAGTCTTTTTGATTAATCCTTGATACTGTAAATACCTCCTCTGTCCAATTCGGAAGGTACCCTTTAGCAAAAACACTCTTCACTTTTGAGATACGAACTTTATCACCAATTTTCACATCACTTTTCACATGAGTGCGTTTACGTTGGAATGATTCGCGCACTTTATCTACATTGTCAGCATTTACATCTACTGGTCTGAGTCCAATAGAACGATGGATAGAGTGATTGTAGGCATGGAGTGTATCTTGTAGAACCTTTGTCCAATTTTGTGTCAAGTTGGCAGTAAAATGTCGCCACAAGCGATTTTTTAATGTGCGATTAAAACGTTCAACGAGCGCAGCTTTATAAGCACTCTTTACACTAAACAACTCAATGTCATGCCTCTCAAATAATCTTGTCACATGCTGATTTTCAAACTCTTTTCCTTGATCACTCTGAATTCTTTTTGGAATCCGACCTTCTCGAAAAATTGTTTGGAATGCTTTTGCTACTCCTTTCTCTTCTTTAGTTTTTAAAGGTTGAGCCCACGCATAACACGAGAAAATATCAATGACGGTTAAAATAAAATTATTGCCCGAGTTATGTTTTGAAATGGAGGCAACATCACACAAATCTGTTTGCCACTGTTCATCGATGTCATGAACAATATAATGGCGGGTGCGGTACTTCTTTTTCGCTTGTTTGTGGAGTGTATAGGTAGCCTGACCCTTTAACCATCGTTTCACTTGTGATTGTGGAAGACCACTCGCTTTTGATAATTTCTTGATAGATGCAAATCCTGCCGGATGCTTTACATCATAATAGATTGACTTCAAACGTTCAGTCGATGACGACTGACTCTTTTCACGACTGACTCCTTCTCATCTTTTTGTTTTCTTGCCTTTCTACATTTACAACAGCTGCAGCATTTAGCTTTAGCGGTTTTGCGATCGTGTTCACATTGCTTAGGGGTTTCATTGTGAGAGCTGGCGCAGCAAGTGCAAGTGACAACGACATTCACCTCTGGCGGCTCATTACATGGCAAGCAACACATCTGCTTCATATTAATAGTCTGAGAACATGTATTTCCTGGGAGGAGCTGTTTTACGTTTTCCTTTTACTAGTTTTAGTGGTGATGTAGATCTACGTCGAGTTCTTCCTCTTGTTTGCTTAGTGAGTGTGGGAGGGGATGTAGCAGGTGACGTCTTAAACCAATTTTTTGGCATTTTCATCGTCTGAAGCATTGGAGCAGTAGCCACTGTTGAATCAAGTTCTTTCAATGTCTCATTATTCAAAGCAAATTTTGGTACATTATGCTTTTTCAATAGTTTAAGAAAGTATGACCAACCAGGTGGAACATAGCCCTGACGGCGCTTTCTACGTGTCGCATACTGAATCAAGTCTTCATAACGTGAAGCATCAATCACTTTATTTTCATCTGTAATGATTTCTCCTCTATCATTTACATTGAGATGGGGTTCAATACTGTTGAAAAGAGATATGGCATGTGCGCGAGATGCTAAAGGTGTAGCAGTCGATACAGAGTCACGCATCTTATTCTTCAAGTTTTTCAATTGCTCAACAGTTTCCGATTGTAATAATACAGCACGATGTGGATCTTTGATGTGAACATTTTGCTGATAATCTATTTCTTTCCTATACATTTGATTTGCAAGAGGTTGCTTTACTTGCTGCATGGCAGTCAATTGTACATATTCATCCTGAGGAATAACAATCATGCGAGAATAAGAACTCATAGTTTGTAGATAATCATGGGAGTTTTCAAAATATCACTTCGAAATCTAAATTCTTCCGGACACTCTTGCGTAAAGTCAATGAATAAGTAACCGTATGGTTTTTCAGTAGCTGCTTGAAAAATTTCAATTAAGGCTTTTGATCCTCTGGGTGCAACTTGTCGCGCTAAAATTTCAAATTGACTTTTATCTCGCGGATTCTTGAAAATAGCATAATAGTGTGTATTCAGGTTTCGTGTACGAGCTTCTTTTCCATCAGGAAACAAATTTTGTGTGATATAGATGATAAAGCACCTTTTATGGTGTGCTGCGCGAGTGAACATATCTGTAACATCTTTTGAATTCTTACTTTCTTTTAATAAATCATCCAATACAACAACATCATTAGACTGAAGTTTATCCACTGCAATAATTCCTTCATGTCGAACAAAGTTGCGACTTTGCAATTCCTGAAACAGCGACGGTTGATAAATACCATAACACCAAATCACTCGATTGATAGGTTCCTTAAACAACTCCCTTCTTTTATCCAATAAATTCAGCGTGAAAACAGTTTTACCTGCATGAGATGGACCTGATACAGTCAGAACTTTATCACATTGAAGTCTGAAATCCATTTTATTACTTTGAGATTCAACATTTGCATAATTAACGCTTAGAGCCAAAGATATTACCCAATAGGTTGCCCATGTCAGGAGCTATCATTGGAAGTATTGCTGAAAGGAAACCGCCCTTTTGTGTTAGAGTTTTCCTCTTTCTTTGAAGGGTGACTTTAGGATTGGAGATGAAACGTAATTTTGTGGCATATCGCTTAAGTAACTTTCGTTGTTTTGGCGCTAATTTCTTCGTCCTCAACTTTCTGACATGAGAAATAATTTCACGAATGAATTTATCGTTGGCATGTCGTATAGCATTGTATCGCTGATTTGCTTTCATTCGTCGGAGAGCTTGAATGGCTGAAGAAAACTTTGAAGACTTTTGACTTTTACGTTTCGCCATTTTACGTTTCGCCATTTTCCGTGTTAGTCTTTGCTAAAACCTATCTTTGCCACATTTGCATAGGTACTAACTATTGCGACATAAGTGACACTCGAAATGAGCAATATCACAGTGGTTACATTTGCAAAGTTGAATGCAATTACGTATGAAACAGCGTTGACAAAAAGCGTGCTTACATCTCTTGAAGATGCGCTGTTCATTTCCATCTATAGCCGTCTATAGATGTCTATAGCAAGTCTTTTTGAAGATATGAATTTGCTAGCCTTTTCTAAATAATAGACGCATGTACAGAAGGAATATACTTCGAGAGTGAGCAGACATAGCTCGAAAACCAGTTGTGCTACAATCAAGTACCACTGCATTTTCAATTTTTCTTTATGGAAAGTTGAATGTGAATATCTGAAATCGCTTCAATCACTAGACTGCTACCATGATGGTTAAATGCGTTAAGACGTTCAGCAATTTTTATCATATGTCTTTTAAAAAATTCTTCGGGGTGATCTACCACTTCCATTGAATAAGAAGCAAAGTGGAAAGAGCGACTTTCCACCTCTTCCTTTCCAAAATGACTAAACTTAATTTTCGCAACTAATCGCGCCATGACAATGCTATCAGAGAATGTATTCATTAACTCTAGAAATAGAGTGCTAGCATCATCGACCACTGCTTCGATGTCGGTCTCATCTTTATGAAAATTTATCACATAATCTTGAACAGCTCCTTTTAAACTTCGCCTATGAAAATGTAATGTTCCGCAGTCGTTTGAGAAAGACATGATCGCCCTTTATCTAACCCATCCATTGCATGAAAACAACTCTTCTCATAGTAACATTTATTGACTAATGGTAACAAGCATGCATTATAAATCAATGGTTTGAAAGAGATAAAATAGATACAGCTGGTAACTATCATACAGCGAGCAATGATAACCATACAGGACTTTGGCAGTGCTGAGGTAAGGAGGAAAGAAGCATTGGTTATGAACGTAGCTACTACAACGAACAGACAAAATAGGAACAGACAAATCCTTAAAACGTTTCGTGACTTCATGATAATGTTGATTCACTCTACTATCCCAAGGTGGGAGCAAAATATCATCAATGATTAGATTGGGAAATACTTTCCTCTCCTTACAGGGATTATTACAAAAGATGCGTATAACATTGAAAGCAGCTAACCATCGTTTAAAGTCAATAAGAAGAGCACTCTCACAAGAAAAGCCATAGTCTTGCAAATATTTCAGATTAAGTCCATGAATGTGTTTTCTCGCCCATTGATCAACATTGGGATTGCAGTTGGCATGTTGATGATAGACACTAACAATCTGATATGTCCAATTGTTCATAGCAACAGCACTGAGCTCCTGTACAGGTTCACCCTCACAATCCATAAAAATGATGATAGAAGCCTAAAACGGAAATTACACATCTAAGGAAACGTTCTATAACATATTACAAAATGAAGAATTACATCGATGCTTTTCACGACAAAATACACAAATGATATGATGGCAACGAAGAAGTAAAATGTATCTAATAAGACCACGTCTACGACACTCAAAGCACATAAGCGAATTGTCATAGGGTAGAGTTAGGAAAGGACTAGTAATTCTCCTTCTTTGATTTGCGTTTTGATGCAGCATTCTTCTCCGACTTGCGCTTCGTACCACTGCTGTTAAGGATTTGATCAATTATGTCGTCCACGTTGGGTGGTTTTGGAATATATAGGATGGATTCCATATGCATGGAGAGAGAGGCTATTTTATTATCCTTATGCCGACCATAGTATAGTCCATTCACTTTGAAAAGGATATCCCAAGTACCTTCTCTGAGCTCGTCGCATGTGATGGAAGTTGAATGATCTCCCTCCTTCTTATAGTAAGTGCACCAATGTGATACCGGTAGGCAAATTTGATTACCATCCCAAATCTTTCTATAGGGAGTATCCTTGTCATCTCTCGCCTTCCACTCTTGAGCAAGAGGAGTAGGAATGTCCATATTTAATGTCACGTACTCGTCAATAATATCAAGTTGGTGGCGAATGCATGGATTCACGGGGATCAGTATGTAGTCCCCATACTGATTGTGCATTATCTTGACATCCGTGGAAGGGAGCATTCCCGTTTGGAGTACTACGCCATGATCGTCATAACGCAAGACTTGTTTAAATTTACGCTGTAGCGGTGTAGGATTATGTACCTTGGTTGTTTCTTCCACTGGCCTCAGTTGTACATGATCTGATCGTAGCGAACCTTGTAACGTTTGACCGCCATTTTGTCCTACTAGTGCAGCAGATGGAGTAGATGCCTGAAAATGGAAAAGATTGTATTAAGTTTACGTTCAAGGGAGGAGAGGGAGGAAAGTAGCGACTTACCATTTTAGTTGGATAATAGAATAGGGAACTAGAGAGACGAAATGTGCGTCCGTCACTCGTGTGATTCAACGATGGAATGATTCTCACTGTGGAAGGCTCGCTATTTATATAAAAATGCTTGATTCTCATTGGATGATGATCCTCATTGGACAATAACATCAAGCTGATTCCAAATCTGGCATCCGTTTACCAATCCGAGCCTTCATTCGCCCGCTGGAGCTGTTTCTTGGGAAATTCTAACTCTGTCGTTTTTTGTCAATCTCCCAAAATCTTAAATGGCGTCTCACATCTAAACGAAGACAGATATGAACAAGCCGATTCTTTCAGTGAATTTGTCTCACTCTTGGCTTTCAAACGAGCTATTGCACGACTTTCTACGATCTCTAGAACCAAAATTGGAAGATTGGTGCCGGGGGGGGACGTCAGCGAAACTTTTTCTCTCCGATTGCGTTCAAATTCACCATACTGATGCAGAATTTCACGCTGAATCCGAATCTGGCCTCCTTTTTCCCATCCGATGCCTCGTTTTGGCGCTACAGCCCAAAACGTCCAAAATTCTAACTCTGTCGTTTTTCGACAGTCTCCCAAAATCTTAAATGGCGCTTCACATCTAAACGAAGACAGATATGAACAAGCCGATTCTTTCAGTGAATTTGTCTCACTCTTAGCTTTCAAACGAGCTATTGCACGACAAAATCCGTCCACTGGAAGGCAAGATCGAAGCTAGCTCTCCCGAGGGGGGGGTCAGTGAAATTTGATGAAAAATGTTTTGGTGAAGGTCCCAGGTCGAAATGACACACTTTGGAAAATTTTCAAAATTTTGACCATACAAAGTCACTCTGACACTTAGGATTTTTTCAGGTGAGCTCCAACCTAAAATCTTGTAACAGCTCTAACTTTTGAACGGCTGGTCCGATTGACTCGCAACAAAAAATGTCGTCGAGCAGTTTTTTCTCCTCTTTCAAACGAGTAGCTGTAAGACAAAATCCGTCCACTAGAACCAAAGTTAGAAGATTGCTGTCGGGGGGGGGTCCGTGAAATTTGATGAAAAATGTTTTGGTGAAGGTCCCAGGTCGAAATTCCACACTTTGGAAAATTTTCAAAATTTTACCCATACAAAGCCACTCTGACACTTAGGATTTTTTCAGGTGAGCTACGACAGTCCACCCTCCCAACCTGGCCGGCACACCACGCCACGTGAGACTCGAAGCAAGACGACACCACACCACAACCGACACGACGGACAGGAGGGGGGGACGTCAGCGGCTTTTTCGACGGCGGCCATCTTGCGCGGTCCAGAAGTGGAGTTTTACTTACTACTTTTCCCCTCTATGAATTTGAAATGCTGAACTCTTCTAAATAACAACTTCATTAGAAAGCTGTGATCTTGCACACTTTTAGTAGGCTATTCATCAATTATCATTTTCATGTTTACATTTCATGCGCGCGAACTATACGCAGACCACCCAGACACTCGCTTTTTTCGCTTTTATTCGCTTTTTCGAAAAAATGCCTGAATTTTCGCTTTTATCGAGTGGCATTCGTTTTTTTTCGCTTTTTTGGTAGAGCAGGAAAAAAGTGTTTCATAGTACAGGCATTTTAACATGTTGACAACGCAATATGACTTTTTGTCATGTTGCCCTTTACTTTAGTCATGCTATCATCCATGTGTTGACAATTGAATGCATATCTTGACGATCACATAATCTTATGTAATAACTATGTTATATAGGCATTGGAAAATGTGCCCAGCCAAAAAAGTCATGTAGCAATTCTTGAAGGCAAAGCCTTGTCGTAGTGCATTCCGGTAAATGCACAATTTTTACAGTAACTTCGAGGCCATGGTGCTATAGCCTTTACTCGATTCTGAATTGATGCATGCTGAAAGTACATGCGGTTTACATGCTACAAATGAATGTCATCGAATTTATCAGTCAAGGAATTCGAGACATCAATCCATACTGGCTTGCCATAGACACATGGGAGGCCTACTATCGAATTTTCTTAGAAGACTGATTTTGGATTAGTGAAACAAGCGGTTCAGTTCGTGCGAATGAGTGAGGTGCATTGCATAATGTTGATAAATAGGCCTAAGAAATTGAGATGATGGTATACACAATGGAATATTTTCTGTTGAATTTTTTGTTGCACTGTCACTTTCACTGTAATTTTCGTGAAGTACGTGTAACTAGTCAAAAAGTTGATGTGTATAATAATCAGGGCGGTTTTTTTGCCATAAATGCCATTATTGCCATTAAATGCCATTTTTTCTGACAATCACTTAATAAATGCCATTTAACAGTGGCTGTCATTTTATGAACATTTTTGTGCTTTAGGAGATGGCTAAATCAAGATCTAAAATTAGACTAGGGACTTCCCAGCCATTGTTCTCAGCAGTTCCATGCCACCATAGCGCGCTTGCTGGCGGGCTTGTAAACAGTGATTATCGAGCTGACGACAACGAATGCTTACCAGACGTTGACAACCACGTTGCGTCGACCAATGAAAGCGCGAGTTCTATAATATTGAAAAACTGCTTTGCAGGAGTACGTGTACCGTGTCATTGAAGAAGTCAAAGACATCATCGTACCTCAGCCATGCCGAAAATTGCAACCACAGACTCAATAAAAATTCGCCGATATGTTAATGAATTTCCTGAATTAGAAGGTGATGCCAATCAATTGTAGTGTCCACTGTGTATTACAGTTGCTAATCACGAAAAACGAGACTTTGTCCTTGCTCACCGAAAGTCGAAGAAGCATGCATCAGCATTGCAAAATCGACGAAGTCGGCAACCGCAGCTGGCACCAGCCATAGCTAAAACAGTAATCAAAGAAGATTTATTCGATCGAGTCACTAAAGCGTTCCTCTCAGCTGACATGCCACTTGAGAAGCTAAATAATGTTCATCTCCAAGATTTATTTATCTCGATGAAGCATCCATTACCAAGTGAATCAACTGCAAGATGTCGAGTTGATAAATTGGCTGAGAAAGAATTACAGGATGAGAAAAACTGCCTGCATGGTAAAGACATTTTCTTGGTAGTTGATGAAAGTGAAGTTCGTGATCAACGATATGTTAATATTTTATGCGGAACAACCGACTGTCCTCAGAAAACGTACTTGATCTTATCCAAATCTCTGAATGTACCGCCGAACAGTGATATAATTTGTCGGTGTGTGGACGACGTTATTCGACAATTAGATTGCCCAAGGGAAAATTTTATTCTGATGCATACAGATGACTGCTGTAGGTAGGACACTGAAGAGCCTGTACCCAAAAATGCGACACGTCACTTGCGCCGCTCATTTAATCCATAATTGTGCTATAAAAATCAAGTCACACTTCTCTCTTGTGGATAACCTCATTGCCCGTGTTAAGGCTGCTGTTGTCAAAAATAAGAATCGACGTGCATTGTTCGCCGACATTGGATCTCCACGCACAGTGATAGTGACCCGATGGTCATCATGGCTGAGAGGAGCTCTATACTATTCTAGAAATCTCCCCAAGGTAAAAGAAATAGTGGAGAGTTATGAAGGAACTGGAATCCTGGTACAGAAGGCCAAGGAAACAGTAAGTGATACTCAACAACTGACGTCTGAACTCCTTTCAATCAAACGGGATTACGAAAAGTTGGTAATCTTGATTGAGAGAATGCAAAATTCGTCTTGCACAATCTCTCAATTTTGGACAGAAGTACACGAATTATTGAAAGGAGGACTTGGAATGGATGTGTGTCAAATCAAATCATACATTGAGCATCGACTTCCACAGACTGGCTTTGTTGATATTATGAACACAGTCGGTGACGATCTTTCTCCCGATCAGTTCGTGCTATTGCAATCTTGTCAGGCGACAACAGCTTGTGTGGAAAGATCATTTTGAATGTTGAAAAAGCTCCTTGCTCCAGACAGACCCTTTCTTCCTGAAAATGTTCATAAATGCATGATGTTGTATTTCAATTCTTTGCAATAATCTTGAAAGTTTCAAAGGTTGTAAGATAATTAGCATGTTCTAATTTCATGGTTTTGAATCTACTACTCGTAATATTGTCATTAGCGTTAATCGATAATCGTAATTGTACACGTATTTCATTGAAATTACATTTCCTGAACAAATTTGCCAAAAACTGCCATTTTTGAAGTCACTACATGCCATTTTTCGGAAGTTATAAGTGCCATAGAAAACCGCCCTGATAGTAATCATTTTGTATCTACTGATAAAAACATTAATATGAAGCTGATCTGATCGGATATGTGTAGCCTATTGTCGTATAACCACCTGAAACTTTCTGAGTTTTAGATTGAAGAATAGATGTACCAGTGCACTATTTTGTAACTAATTTGACTACCGTTTGCATTACTGCAGTCATACTGATTACTTCATGCTTCACCCGCTATGTAAATGTATTTTCATAGCGTCTGTGTGATGAGCTATGAGGTATCCACTTATCTCGTGTGCTCCAACAACTCGTGACTTCTGGCAAATGCGCCAGTAAATATGAATGCCCACATAAAATTCAACGAAAGAAAGTGGTGTCAACGATCCAAGACAATGAGAACCTTGCATCGCAAAGCTTGGACTTGGTTTTAGACAAATTGTCTGTGCTATTTGTCATGTTTTGAATCGAATTGGAAAGAGCCAATATTGAGAGACATTGATTTTATTTCCGTTTTCGTTCTTTATTACAAAATAATGAAGACAAAAGTAAAGTCAATGTTTTTCAATATTGGCTGTCTCCAATTCAATTCCAAGCTTAGACTTGGTTGCAGATTTTAGTAGACGTGCATGGAGCATGATATTGATAATTGGCCGTTGAAGTAGGCTGCATAGTGATAGTTTTTTATGGAATATTTTCAAAGATTTAGCCAACATAATAATTTATCGTTCGCTTTCATCAATTTAGATTTATAATATTGATGTATATTTACACTGTAAAGTTTTGATTGAAAAAAGTACTAATATATGTTTCATAACAGGCAGTTCTGGAATAGGCCCACTTACAGTCAAAAGCTTGGCGGAAAGGGTCAGTAAAGAACCCACTCGAATGTAAGTCACTGACAGCATAATTTTCTCTCTTTGGCAACCGTCTATTATCGGAAAAATTCCATTTTTGAAATAGTTATCATCTAATCACTATGGGGCTGCATAGTTGAGCATTATCAAATTCATTGATTGTAAATATACAAGTTGACACTTTTACATCTAAATTAACGTTTGCCCATCTAATAAAATATCAATTTTGCTCCAATAATATAGCTTAGCTATGAGCATTATCTTCCTTTACAAAAATGCATCCTATTAAGCAATATTATTATCATGATATTAGACTTGCGAGTTCTGAAAAAACTACAATAATTTTCAGATGAAACCTTTAGTGTACATTCTATCACTATAAAATAATTGCCATATTGATGTAGAACCTTAATAAGGATCCTTAATTCGTCATATGATCCATTTCGCATGACTTAAGTTAACGGACACCTATCGAATAAATACTTGAAAATATCAATATGCCTTGGAATATTCATATGAAAGAGATGTTCAAAGTTTCAGGCTAATTTAGCAGTTGGAAGCATGACAGCTAAAGAAATTTTCTTAACCACAGAAATTATAAAATCCTCTTCATTGCTGAAGTTTCTAGCAGTATTTTTTTGATTTTTTTCAACACTATGTTTCAACAATCCTATGAAACAATCTTGGAATCTACATTATTTGTCTAAAATCGAAGCAATCTGAATTGATTGCTTGTTATATATCTGATCATTAATAGAATACAAAAGCTAGCTTTATGTATAAATATGATCCGGTGTATTTGCGAATCGTTTAGCAAGATGCAAGTAAAATGCCTCCTAAGTGGTACTCCGACAAGTTATCATTTTTGTACAAGTAATATTTGCAATCGACACAGGTTCGTAGTGTTCGTGGTAGTGCATTGGTTGATGACATATGATGTCTTTATAACACTTCTACATTGTTTGATGTACAAATTTTCGGTTCGCTTTTCTAAGTTAAGGATTCGTTTTTTTCACTTTCTTTAAATTCGAATCGGCTGGGTGGTCTGTATACGTCAAAGTTATCTACTAATTGTATGGATGAAAATTGTCGAAGCTTGATGTTGTTGTTGCTTGCTTGTGAACGGAACCTTGATTACAATCTTATGACAGGTGAGTTTGTATATTGTAAGTACCGGTACTTCTGTATGTACAATTTATCCGATAAGCCAGTGATAAGTCTTCTCACTGCCCTCCAATGTTTCGTCGAAAAATCGCTAAGTTGTATATCGAATCAACTCACTGATTCGATTTTGAACTTCAGGTGGCAGTTGGAGTCGATCAGCGCATTACAGAAAAACCTCGAGCAAATGAAATCCGGATAAGGAATGGATAGATGCCATAACTCCTAATTGTATCCAATGCAGTGAATTATTTAATCCATTCGATTCATTTCTTTGTTGGTGAAGAATTTGTGATAGAGAAAATGTAAAATGGGTTTTAAAAGACGGATATAAAAGATTAAGCGGACACAATGACTTCGGCAATTGCAGTAAGTCATGAAAAGTCGCAATGACACAAATGATAGGCCTATAAGCAAGTAGACTTCTTCTCGGATCTACGAAGATTTCTCCTTCTTGAAGAAGGCCTGTAATCTGGTGCTGTGTTTGCGCTGGATATTGAGTTTCAAGATAAATCTGAAAATGAGAATTTCTGCTCGAAATAATTCGTTCGTTGATATTTTCCTGTAACTGGCTACTTGAGTTGTCGTTGGATCATCAATATAGTTCAGAGTTGTCCAAAGTGTGGCCCGTTGGCCGCATGCGGCCCACGTCCTTTGGAAATTTTCAGAAATCGTTTCATTTTTCACATCTGTAGAGTTGCGTTGAAAATTGATTGTCTTTTTCTAAATTATATATTTCAAGTTTAAATTGCAAATTTAGATATCACAATGATGATTTCATTTTCCATGACGATAGTATCGGCAGTTGTTGAAGCCCTTTATACCTTGATTTAAGACTCCGTCAAGCGATTCCAAGACTTCCAGCACATTGAGAAAATTTTCAATGTCTTCAATGCTCCGTTAGCGATAGCTATATCAGAAGCAGATGAAGCTTTGCACTTGAATTGTGTGGCTTATAAATTAATCAGTTTTGCCTATGCAAGGCTACTCTGCCAATCATTCGATTTTGGCCTCTTCTTTTTGAAGGTCACCACCCCAATTAGTGATCCGCTTTGGATTACGCTTTCACTCACTGTTTGGAAGTGTGTCAGACATTTTCCGCAATAAAGTCTGTCAAATCTAGAGCGCCTTAGCCTCAGTTGACGCGAAGAAACTGACCTACAAAGTGCAGTAACTTGTCTTACTTGCGTCTAATAGGCGTAGATAGTGAAAAAGTTGAAGAATGATGTGAACTGCAGTCCGCGGCCTTATTTCCCTGCCAAATGCTGCCCGCGCCCGTATAAAGTTTGGACAATCCTGATGCTGTTCAAGTTGCTTGCAAGCAACGACCGCAATCGGTAATGAATGCTCCATATCGACCACAAAGACATATTTTACTGTGCCGACTTGCGCATTACGGCATTTTCAGTGAAATTGCTCTAAATATTCTTGAGGAATTCTGAATGGAGTTCCCTTGTCGCGTGTTATAAATTTAGAAGACCTAAAGGGCGCATCGAGTAATCTTGCTAGTTGCCACATTTTCTGATGCGTCGCAAGTCACACTGAGTTATAGTTATCATTCATTCATGATATTCTCTTAGAATTTGACTTAATTCTAATTTATTTTGACCTCTAATCATTTGAACTTTATTGCTGACGTAAGAGGGAGATTGCCCCTTGATTCATGAATGCGAGCCTAACGACGCCCTCGTATGATAATGTGTTGTCCTGGTTAGTAGTTGAGTTCCCGATTTTATCAGTTAGCCGCTTTTACTTTCTTCATGAATGGAAACTACGAATGAATGGTGTATGTATTGCTGTTGAGGATAATATTCCATCTTCATTTTGTTACTTGAGATTCAGACGTGAGTAACAAATTTCTTTATGTAAATAGCAAAAACAAATTCTAAGCCATTTATTTGGAATCTCGTGCAGGTGCCAACAAACGGAAAATTTGCCGTTGACTATTACTTAATACTTGTAATCGTAAATACTTAGTCAAGAAAGAGAACGTGGAAAGTCTAAGCAATTAGTTGGAAAAAATATTATGCGGTAACTACGGAACTGATAACCACTCATATTTTTTGAATATCACATTTTTTGCAGTAAATCTAACGCAAATTGTATTTCAATATTAGTGGGGTTATCGAAGAAAAACTCTTTGTTAACCTTTTGATGTATGAATTAAAAATACACGTTCGTTTACATACCGTAATCGTTTTGTCATTATATATTTTATCAGCTTTCACATTACCAAAGACTGAATTAATTTGTGGTTTGGGATAGAAGACACTTGGAATCAGGAAGTATAAAAGAATAAAATATCCCTGAAATAGCTCCCTGATTTGTCTTTCAATAGCCTCATTTTTATCAGCAACATTGTTTGAGGTCATAACGTGAAAGAATAAGGTGATAATGCGTTTCGTAACCTGCTCAAACTTCATTCTTGTTGACTAACGCAAATATTTTCAATAGATGCGTCATTTCTTTCAGGTATTTTTCATTTCTTTCAGGTGTTTCTTAGGAAATTCCGAGGTGAATCTCTGAAGTTGGAATAGAGAAAGATTATGTGAGTTTGATTAATTCGTGGAGATATTTTTGTGCCTTGAAGTTAGAAATATCCACTGAATTTTGAATATGCCTTCTTGAGGTTGAAAGCAATGTCAACATAGAAGCTATTCTATATTGAATTCTGATTACTCATTTTGCTAACGCGTAGCAATGTTATGATGCGATGCGCCTCAATATTTTCAATGTCCCATCCAGGGATCGCAATTTTCCGTTTTTTTGCGAAATTAGTCTAATGTGAATATTTCAAATTTATGCATTCAAACCCTGGTTTTTCCCGATTTTCCGTTTTCTTGGATGAATTGCGATCCCTGGTCCCATCTGATGTTTATCCATGATAATCTCAATGCAAGTACCTCAGGGATATATATCCTTGATATATCTATATATATCTATATATATCTATATATCGATATATATATATATATATATCTATATATCCCTGAAGTACCTATATAGTGGATGTCTTATTTCTTTCAGTTCTCATGAGTTCTGCGACTTCGATCTCTGAAGGAAGATGAGACATGGAAAACCTAACGTGAGTTCTGGTAATTTTTTCATTTTCAGATTGTTCATTGCCTCAAATTCGTAAGTTTTGAGTCCTGTTGTGCAACTAGCCACTGGATTTAAAACTACGCTGTTTGAGGTTGGGTCGGCATATCTTTCAAATATATTTGTTAATTGATGTATTTATTTCAGTCGTTTTGTACCGATGGTCAGTGGATTCCTGTGTCATACTGATTACAATATTAACAGTATGATCTGGGAGTTAGTTGATTATTGGAGTGTACGGCATGTATAGCAGGAAAAATTCAAGTGAGTGAAATTTGTGTTCATTTGTAGTATTATTCTGTTTGATTCCGGTTTAGTATCATCCTGAGTACAGCAGTTATGTATAATGTCGAAATCTTATCCGTGTGATTTACACAAAAATCCGTTAAATCAAACCTTTAATCCTTCATTAATCCTGATGAAATCCTTCACATTTGTTTAGTCTGCTGCGATGTTCTTCTATCCGTTGCTGGATCGCGAGGATTTTTGTATAGGGACAAAAGGCGGAGTTCTGTCTGATGTCCGCTTACTCAGTGGGAACTGTCATTGGTTTTATTGGAAAGATTCCTTAAAATGGTTTGTTAAAACATTTGTTAAAATGTGTGTTTGTCATTGGTTTGTTAAAAGTCTTTCCTTATTTGAACGCATCTTTCTACGTCCTTTGACATGCCAAAGTTTTCTATTGAGCTAATGCGTCTTGCAGTGTCTTCGTTTCCAAAAAGGAAATGCTGTTTAGTTTTCGTGAGTTTGTAGGCTTGTTAAACTAGATACGTGATTACTGTTTATGACTGGATTGTAAACGGCAGATGCTTGATCGTATGCATTATATCATGTCCGTTATCTTCTTCAGTTATAAAAGGTACATTTAGCTTAATCTTAGTAAATGGGGGGGGATGGGATACTACGTGGAGTCTGATGGTATACCCGTGCATTTATCAGCAACCGCTGCTGATAAAGACAGATTATCATGAAAGAGGCGTCAATATTTGAAGCTGTTAAATCTGTAAAGAGGAAACATGAGGCATTAGACGAGTGAAGAATCTTATTGCATGAAAGGGATAAAAATTGAGTATGACAGGAAGCCATTAAAAAAGGCGATTTGATCGGAGTTAGGCAAGCAAATGAATTGTTGGACAATACTCAAAGTGAAGTTCTGCACACAGAAGCATTCGAGTGATGAGTGAATAAAGAAAGCGTGTCACACACTGTTTAAAGTGGCCAAAAAGCTGAAGACTTCCTAAGAACTTGATATTTTGTTGTATCACCCTGCCACCCATGCTTCACCTAGATTTCTCACATGCTCAACTTTAGTATAACATGAGTTGCCATCTTATTTTCGTTGTAGATGATGATATGAAGGACAATGATCGAGAAAATAAATTTTCTTATTACTCCAGTTAAATTTGACATATGCGCGCATAAGTGGATAATCTTTTGTAATAAATATATACCGGGTATTCCTTCACACGTTCGTGTCTTTTTACCGAATCAAAATTACAATAACAACAGATGAATCTACTTCGGACCATTAGCGGATTACAAAACGGAACCTCCTTGTATAAGCTCATGTTATCGTCTGAAGGAAAATGCGACTTTATTATTTTCCGATGAATATCGATATTTATCTGTGAGGCGAATTGGTACTTGTGGGTTATATCCCCACGTTTTCAAATTTGTCTACTATCCGTAGAAATGAATCAATCATCACAAAACTTCAGAGACACGTATTTGAGCATATTTTCTACCCATATGCAGAATTTTACGCAAATTTGAAAAGTACTTTTTGAATTAGTGACGATGACGTACGTGGAGTGTAGCGATGTCAGCAGCTTGATCTGACTTCGTCTGTGCAGTTTGCACTAGGTCAACAAAGTCATGTCGCGACAAAGTCACAGTAGAAGTGATGTTGACCCGGACCACATACTTTCCATTGGTGTAGCCTACTTAACTTAAGAAATGTGTGGTGAGGTAGTGGTCGTGGGAAGATTTTAAATAGCAATGGATGAGACGGAGACGGAAAAAGAACAATTAATGCACACACAAATAACAGTAATGCGTCGAACAGACTAAGTCAGATCAAGATGCTGACATCGCTACACTTCACGTTGTCGTCTCTAATTCAAAAAGTACTTGTCGGATTTGCATATTTTTTTGTATGTGGGTAGAAAATACTCAAATACGTGAGTAGTTAGTATTGCGGACGCACTGATAGTGGATACGAACATGGATAGGAACATGTTCCGAATTGCGAATGCGAACATGGATATGAACATGTTCCGAATTGCCAATGGATGCGAACATGGATAGGAACATGTAAATAGGAACCGCGTTCCGATTGATGGGCGAATTGAGATCATACTTAATGATTCGGTACACTTATTTGTGTGTTGGGATCGGAACGGCTTGTTCCGTAATTGAATTAGAGTATGTGAATTAGAATAGGGATGCGAACATCTATTTTGGTACTTAAACAGGTGTTTGTTTTGAGACTGCTTGCTCAAATGCGACAATTGTGGCCATTGTGACTATGATGACAATTTTATTTATTTTCATAACTAGGTTAAGTTATAAATACGTGGAAGTTGCTTGATGGTTAGTTTCCCAATTTCATGGATTGTTGCAAGAGACCTTGGTTATTCGCTAAAGGCTATAGAAACTGTTACAAATCTAAATGAAAATATCAAAGCTGGTGATTTAGTTGAACGACTAATGGATCTGGATGAGCATACCATGAATGCTAATTTGGATCGTAGTTGGATAGAAGATTTCTCAATGCTACATTATAAAGACAGTGAAATTAGGAGGATGAAATTGGAACTTTCTGAAACGGAGATAAAAAAAGTGAAACCTTCAATTGATTTATCAAAATGTTCTATCAATGAAAGTGACTTCAGAAAGAAATTAGAAACAGAGACGTTTAAACTATTATGTGAACGGAACTGCATTAGGTGTTTTGAACGGGAAAAATCCCTTCTCTTGTTACCATGTTCTCATTTTGTCATGTGTTCTACATGCTATATACCCTTGGAAACTATATTTTGTCCCCTTTGTGATGAAGAAATAATTTCAACAGTCACTGTATATCGTTCATGATGAGTCATCATGCGTGTCTGTGATTGATTGCTATTGTGCAGCTTTTGTATATAAGGTTATCACACTTCTATTACAACCATACTTGTTGAGGATTGTAGACATTAATAAACATGCCATTTACCACGATCATTCCTGTTTCAATTATTCACAAAGACAATCTGTTTACTAGCAAGATTTTCTACTCTGCAAATGATGTTATTGGTTACAAAGCTGATCTCATAGATCTGATGGAGGATATTGTCACATTCTATCATTGTGAAGATGATATTGAACTTCAGAAACTCTTAATGAGGACATTGACCAATGCCCTTACGCGAGTACTACGATTTTGGCTCGATGAAGTGTTCAAGCCTCTGAGTTTGACGGAAGCTATTCCACAGAGTTCTCGTTGCCATTGTGAATTGAGAACACGGAAATTGAAGACTTGTTTGCATGATATAATCGTATTTAGCCACTATGATGAAAATGGTGGTAAATTCACGGTGGACATGTTTACCGGACCCCCGTCGATGAGCGTCAATGTGGCAGTGCAAGATGACCGGGACATAATCAAGTTTAGAGCATACTATGCTAATCTTTTAAAAGTCTTCGCTTCAAAACCATGCTGTTCATGCTGTCCTCTATCAAAGGATTTAATGTGTAATATAGAACAGCTTATAACTGCAACGACTCAGACTTTGAGTGATGTTGATGACTACGACCTACCATCTGTCACCGTTTGACTTTGTTGCATGGAACTAAGCAAAAATGCATATTTTCATAAATGTTTTGCTTTTAACACTATAAAAATGACTGCAAAACGAAAGGCATCTTTTTCTCGGAAGAATGGTTCTTTTAGACCTTCAAGTCAGTTTAAGAAGGCGTTGCGAAAGTTAAACAGCATGCGAAACAATAAAGTTAAGTGCAAATTAATTCAAAACTCAAGTGATGATTTCATCCGTGATTTGGCTTTTGCAATACACAAATGCCTCCCAATATACAAGCCTTTATTGGGTACTGATTCTCTAAACAGCATTAGAAAATTTTCAAATCCAAGAAGCAGTGATATGAAAAGGCGGAACTTAGTTCAGCGTGGAGGTGGTGGGTTTTTGAATATGTTGAATGATATTGGAAACAGCATTTACAGTGTACTCAACAGTCCACTAGGGAAAGTTGTAGCAGGTGCCGCAGTGTTGCTGTAGACGACGAATCATGGATTGACACGTCATCATTGATTGATGACTCATGTGAATATGTATATAAGAGGGACGCGCTTGTACTCTTTAATCACTTTCAAGCTATCATTCATCGCTGACGGTTGAAAAGCTCCGAATAAGTACAACATTGAATTATGTCTCAAAAAATGTTTATAGTTAGAGAGGAGAGCGACTCATTTGAACGTGATCTCTTTAAATTCTGACCGACAAGGAAGGTTCAAGGGATTGGAAATACCTTTTACTTCCAAACGTTCAGCTATGGTGACGATGGTTTCTACCTTCAAGTTCCATTTTTCCACAGTAATGGTATGTCTTCATCTGGATAGAGCAACATGAGACAAATGCGAGTGACCTTTCCGAAATGGCAGCAGATGATACTCAAAACCATCGACTCTTTGGCGAAGGAATGCGTTGTGTTGCCCGAAAGTGCTCCTACACATTGGAGGAAGGCGTTAGAGGAAGGAAGTGGCTATAAGGATTTACCCGAGTTCGATACGCTATTCTTGAAATTGTCCGATCACTTTCAAGCATTCGATCTACTTGGAAATACAATGGAGTGTGATGATTTGAAGCGCGGACGATACATGGGTTTAATACACGTCAACGGACTATACATTGGTGCTCACGGCTCAACCGGAAAAGTGGCATCGTTACAAATGAAAGTTCTACAGTTGGTTTATGAGCCAATGCCGATTGATAAGTGTCTAATCTCCATCGATAAATCTACTTCAAAAGATGGGAAGGATGTTGACGAAAGCAAAAAGCGGGGACGGAAATCCAAGGAAGGGAGTGTTAAGTTGAAATTGAAACGCCAAGATGCTCAAATTGACGCGAGAAGTTATTTTAATGCTGACATTGATGAGGAAACACAAATGCTGTGAATGTGAAATGACAGTTTCTAAATGTAAATAAAGTTGTTATGGAACATGACTTGTTTTATTCTAAGCAAACTGGTGGGTGTTGATCTTTAAAGCTTTTGAAATTTCAGGATGACAGATTTTCGCCTATTCACTGATCGCACAATGTGTGTGGCCGGACCAAGTCAGTCCGGTAAAACTACTTTTGTAACTCAATTACTACAATTTAGAAATGAGATGTTTAATAAAGAAATTAAACGAGTTAAATGGTGTTATGGCATATTTCAGCCACAACTACATTCTGCACTTCGAAAGAAAGGTTATGATGTGAAGCAAGGGTTACCGACAACTGAAGACATCAAAGCAGGTGACTTACTAGTATTAGATGATCTATTACGTGAAAGCAAATATTCAAAGGATGTAACTGAAATGTTCATTCAAACTGCACATCATAGGGAAGCTTTTATTATCTACATCACCCAAAATATCTTCGATGGAGGGAAATAGCAAAGAACTAGAAGTTTGAATACACAAATTTTTGGCAATATTTAAAAATCCAAGAGACAGCAGTCAGATACATCATCTCAGTAGACAGATATTACCTCAACAACCTAAAGTTCTTTCAAAAATATATGAAGATGTAACTAAGAAACCACATGGCTATCTATTTATTGATCTAACTCAGGAATGTCCGGAACGACTTCGATTTCGAACTAATATCATACCTAATTCCGTTGAACCAATGACAGTTTTCTCGGTTCACAGCTAGTTTTAAGCAATGTACTTTGTTGCCTTATTATTATTACAAACATGTTGTATTCAAAGATGGTAGTCATTCCTCAAGAGGAGTATATACAATTGACTACATTACAAAGTGCACAAGAAGTTAAAAATATAGATCAACCTATTACGAATCAACTTACGGAACTAACACAAAAGGATATGGAAATTCAGAAGATTAAGGATCCCTATCGACGAATGCAGTTAGCAGCTGAAAACATTGATGAGAGGCGACAGATTCGTGATAAGTTGCGACGATTTATAACCTTGTCAACACCTCGACCATATCGTGTGCGCGCTGAGCGATTATTTGACTTCATTGATCCACATGTGAAGTTCAATGAGAGAGGGGAGATAATAGATGAAACAACTGGTGATGTTATTAGAAATAGTCACATAGATGACCTTCTGCAATATGCTGTCAGAGATGTAAGGCGAAAACTAGGTGCACCACAAGGGTGGTCATATTTTCAGAAAATTTTATCTGATCAAAATGTACCACACAATATTATTGGAGGACCGACTGTGAATGAGTTGGAGCGGTCAAGCGAGAGCTTCATGATCCCGATGATCTTCAACCAAAAAGAGCTACTAGACGCTCAATGCGTGTTGGAAAGGATTATAGTAAATATTAAGCAAATATAAATTAAGCTTTGCTTCTCTCATATCATGTCGCTACAAAAGTTTTGCTGCTGTTTGAAATCTGCGCTCGAAGGTAAAGGAGAAGAGGGCATAGAGGTTGATATCAATTGTGTTAGCAGTTGCTGTGGGAGTAATACGCGTGCAAATCAGAACAAAGACGATGAGTACAGCAGTGAAACTCAGAAAGATTTATTACGACTTAAATCACCCCGCAAGTTTCAGTCGTCCGGAGGTTCTAGCTCGTGCAGCAGGTGTGGGGATAGAGAAAGTCAAGAAGTGGTTAAGGAGTCAACCGACTTACACTCTTCACAAAAATGCGAGAAAGCGGTTTCCAACAAGAAAATATGTTGTTAACAATATAGATAGTCAATGGCAAGCGGACTTGGCTGACATGCAACAGATATCACAGTACAATGATGGCTATAAATACATCTTAAACGTAATAGATATTTTATCTCGCTATGCTTGGGCACGTGCGCTGAAATCTAAACGAGGACCAGAAGTTGAAGCGGCTTTTCAGAGCATTTTCGATGAGGGGCGTGTTCCGCAAAGAATACAGACCGATCAAGGGAAGGAATTCGAAAACTCTCATGTTCGAAGTCTCCTTAAAAGTCATAATGTGGAATTGTTTAGTGTCAAAAGTGCTTATAAAGCTGCCATGGTTGAGAGGTTCAATCGCACACTGAAGACAAAAATATGGCGCTATTTCACTGCAAAAAATACACATGTTTGGGTAGGTGAGCTGCAGAAATTTATTAAGAATTACAATAAAAGCTACCATCGAATCATTAAGATGAAACCTGTTGATGTTACCCCAGATAATGCGATGGATGTATGGCTTCGATTGTATGATAAGAAAGCGAAAAACATTTCCAATGGAAAGAAAATTAATGTTGGTGATAGAGTTCGGATTTCAAAGGTTAAGTCTACATTTGAGAAGGGGTATCTACCTAATTGGACTGAAGAAGAGTTTTTTGTAGATGAAGTAAATACAAAATTTAGACCCACCATGTATAAATTAATAGATTACCATGGCAATCCAATTGAAGGAAAATTTTGCTCTTATGAATTGCAAGTAGTAGACAGAAGTGAAGAGGTGTATATGATTGACAAAATAATTAGGAGGAAAGCTCATGGCAATCAAAGGAAATATCTAGTTAAATGGAAAGGATATCCTGATTCATTCAATAGCTGGATAACGCACCAGGATCTACAAAATGTGGAGGTGGGAGACACTCGTAACTTTTAAGCTAATATAGCATGTGACTTCTTACATATATGAGGTCAACATATCTACTAACTTCAACATCATTCTTCCAAGCAATAGCAACCCCAAGATATTCCCAAGTAACAAACCATCTCTATACTCTGTTGAATTCGCTAATCCAATTACTCTGCATGGACCCCATGAAGTTGCTCTAACTGAAATTACTTATTACAACGATATCAGTTTGCTAAAGAACAACTATTTTGAATTACATAAAGAAGTGCGAGAGAAGGATGATTGCTTTCGCATATTTCAAAATAGTCTACATGGTACATGGGCTTTTCATCATCTAACTTTACATCCTTTTTCAACATCTTTACCATCTGTCCAAAACATGATTAAAATTGAAAAGGCATTTGCAACGTCAACTTTTGATTCTAAGGTTCCCACAATGAGCTTGCAAGATACAGAAAAGGAAATCGGTAGAATGTTTGAACGAATAAATGATCTCTTCAAGCTGACTTTGAATAAATTCTACAAACCAGTCATAAAGGGGTCAACAAAATTGATGAAGGAAGGGAAGCATGTTCTTCTTGTATTAGGTAAGGATTTGAGTCATACTTTTGGGTATTCCAGAAAAACTTTCTCATCAAGGTATTGGTACAATGAACGTCGGTGGAATTCGGAGAGGAAAGTCACTGATTTTCAATGTAGAATTGTACCATTGTATGCATTACAAAAAAGGAGCATCCGAGTAAAAACTAAATTCGAGGTCATTAGAAGTGTTGAAGACTTTGCAAGAAAGTTTCAAGGATCAGTGCCAGAAACGTTAATGACTTGTGAATATAAGAAAGAGAAAGTAACTTTATTTACTGTTGAAACGGAGGCAGAATTTATTGTTTTTACTAAAAAGACACCATTGGAAAAGTCTGAGTCCGCTGTTATTGAATTCGGATCTGAAATGATTGGGATGTTTAAGGGCCTTGAAAGCGCACCTTGGTTGACAGAGTTAAATGATACATTCAAGGTTCAATTGTCCTCTTCTAAACTCAAAGCATCAACAAATTCTTCATGGGATATCTACGTATACAGCGAAGACATATTGGGTGATGAATTGTCCACTTCCAGTGAACTTGCAAAAAGAGTTAATTTGATCATTGAAAGCTTGAAAACGCCATCTGAATTGTGTACAAAGTTAAATGAGTTTGGTGTAGATTACCTTGATGCAGATGAATATCACTTTTCTTATGACCCACATAAGAAACGCATGATTCTAAAGGTAGGGAAGAACTCTCTTATCAAGCTGGATAGCGTGTTAACGTCCACATTGGGATTCTCAAAATCAACTATTTATGAAGGCACATCAATAGGCGATACAGCCCCATCACTAGAGCGTGATATAAGTAACTTATACGTCTATTGTAACATTATTGAATATACAAGGGTTGGCGACATTGAGGCCCCACTTCTGCTCACATTTCCTCTCTCATCCGTAAGGAAGCAACTAATCAATCGAGAATTTATTAACCCGATGTATGTACCAATCAGCCGAAATTACATCAATAGAATTGACATATCTATTCATGATGACGCAGGAGAAGTAGTACCGTTCTGTGGTGGTGTTACTGTTTTGACCCTACATATTAGGTCACGAGAATAAGGCTTTACGCTATTGTGACTTCCATAGTTAATCAATAGTCATAATGACAGGCATTTACAGTAGACCATCATATCAGAGCGGTTATCCCGTGTTTGTTGGAGGTAGACGACAAGTTGGAGGAGGCATATTTGGTGCACTAAGACGTATGGTTCTTCCAACACTCAAAAAGTATGGCGTACCAATCATGAAGCGTGTTGGAAGCAGGGCTTTAGATTTTGGTGCAAATGTTGCAGCTGATGCACTTCAAGGGGAGAATGTCGGTGAATCCATGAAATTGCGTGCACAGCAATCTGCCATAGACGCATTAGATGATCTAACAAAGACGAGGCGTACAGTTCGGAAGAAACGTAGGAAGTCAAGACAAGTTGGATCAGGTCGAGTTACTAAGCAAAGGCGTAGGAGAAGTAAAAAGCCCACCAGAGCAGCACGTTCTAAATCAAGACGTCGTGTGAAAGCAAGAAAGCGCAAACGAAATTCCACAGCGACTGGAAACAAGTCAAAACGAAGGAAGACAACATATTTGTAAAGCTAATGCGATGCAGAGTATCAATTTGGCTTTGTGTTTCTTTGATTCACCGCCTCATAAAACTGACATTATTTCCTCAACTATTGTTGATATAGTCCCCACAACAAATATCGATGGTAACCAACAGCCTATTCAGTTTGATATACATGCTAATCCTCAAGATTATATTGACTGTCAATCCATTGATTTAGAATTGTGTGTACAAATTAAGAAGACGGATGGTACCAATATTGATTCAACTAAGGATAAAGTGGGATTGACAAATCTTCCTATTGCCAGTCTATTCTCAGATGTGTATTTAATATTGAATGACAAACAGATTGAAGGAGGGGATCGAGCATATCCCTATGGAGCATACATAAATACAATGACGCAATTTCAGAAGCAAGCTAAACAGTCACACTTGCAAGTTGCCGGCTGGTATGATGATCAGCAAGGGAAATTTGATGAGGTTTCAAATGGAGGTTTAAAAAAACGAATGGAATTGACAGCAGATTCAAAGGAATTATACTTGAAAGGACCTGTCTATCTTGATTTCCTTCGTCAATCTAGATATCTACTATCACAGGTTAAAATGCAAATAAAATTTATTCGTGCAAATCCTGAGTTCGCGTTAATGGCTTTTGGAGCTACAAACTATCAAATCAACATAAGTAGTGCCGTGCTCAATGTAAGGAGAGTAACAATGAACCCGTCAGTCATCAACGAGCATGCGACAGGATTGAGGAAAAGCAATGCAATATATCCAGTTAATCACAGTGTGTTATCAAACTTCACAATTGATGCGGGATCATCCTCTCATGCCTACCCAAATCTTTTTCCCACTGCGATGCCGAAGGCGGTGTATATCACATTTGTGGAAAATGAGTCATTTATTGGTGCTTTTGAAAAGAATCAATTTAATTTCCAACACTGTAACGTTAGTAAACTAGCACTCTATCAGGATGGAAAATTTGTTGCTTGCAAAGCTTATGAGCCTGATTTTAAAGAGGGTAAATTTGCACGTGAATATGGTTCTACTTTCACTGCACTGAGCATGTTTAACACAGATGATTCAAATGGAATTACAATGGATATGTATAAAATGGTTACTTCTTCATTATATAAAATCTCACAGCAGATGCAGATCTAGGTGGTGAAAGCGTAGGAGTTACAAAGCCTGGTAATCTACGACTAGAGGTGTCATTTGAGTCACCTTTGAAGAAAACAATTACTTGTCTCATTTATGCTATCTATGATAGCAAAGTTGAAATAACGAGAATGCGAGACGTAACTGTCAGCTATCAGAGATGAGTAACTTAAGCAACATAGAAATCTTGAGGAAAATGGGAAATGCTCATCCCTACTCCAAGTCAATATTTCTCAATGTCTTTTCTAGAGATAATTTACCTAATTCAATTCCTTTCTATCCTTGTTCGCTTATCATCAATACGGACAGCAACAATCTTCCTGGTAAACATTGGGTTGCAGTGTACATCAATCGCTATAAAGTGGCTGAATATTTTGACTCTCTTAATCTACCTCGCTTACATGACATTGCACTATGGATGAATAGGTTCTCCTGGACGATTAAGAAAGTTACATCGTTTCCACTTCAAAGCAATGTATCTCTCATGTGCGGCGGTTATGTGCTATATTTCATCAACGAGAGACCATTGAAAAATAACTGTAAAAGTGTTTTACAACTTTTTTCGAAAGACTGCTATAAAAATGATGTAATTCTTACAAAGTATATTGAAACTGTTTTGTAATAAAGTTTTATTTTGTATGTAAATATCCTTGTTTTATGTTCGAAATCGTTGGGTTTAGAGGGAAAGCAAAACATGTTTACATTTCAATATGTATTTACAAATATACAGTTCTTTTCTAAATATTTACATAGCTACAATGTAGATTTCACAAATATTTTTCTCAAATCACATAGGATGGGAGGAACATCATTTATGTCTTTAATGCCGGTTATCACAATCTTTCCATTATGGAATACATGAACATGATATGGGTGCCAGTTAGTCATCTGTGCTGCTGGAAATAGTTCCACTTCATAAGTGAGATTATTTGATGATGTGACTTTACGAAAGTCATAATGATAGTTCAGTTCACATAGCACAGTCATTGTCTTCTTTTCCCATTCAGATAATGAGTCACTAAGTAAATTTTCCAACGTAGAATGTAGATATGGTAGATCACCATCAGTGAAGCCACCAACACACTGGATTGTTCCATTTGGAAACAATAGGATAGTCACATATTTATCCTTCCTCTGTATCCTCCATGTTAACATTGAGGGTCTTCCCAGATGTAGATTCGTTGTCGGCATCATCTTGTGTTTTATTAACAACCATTGCTTTCGATTGGGAATGTTCCGCTCGATTTCTTGAAGATTGAGTTTTGAGTTTACTTTTGTAGTTAACATGCGATTCACGACTTCCATCCGCTTGATGTCCTCCATCCTTAATGAATGAAATCATAAGTGGTAGTATCTCTTTTGTAAAGTTTCTCCATGTGACGTCACTGAAACGGAAAAATCGATAGTCAATATCTTCTCCCTTTGGTGAACAGACGTATAGCTTGACGGTAGAGTCACACTTTATCCATACCTTTTGATCGAGGGGAATCTTCATCCGTGTCTTATGGTTGTCAATCAGATCAGCGAAGTCTTTCAGTGAAGATAATGCGTCAAGGCTAATGCAAACGCCACAATGTTTTCCACCACTATTTGTTATTAAGTGACGAAAGACTACTTTCTTAGAATTTGTTATGTGAATGCTTTGTGAGTCATTTAATTTCCATGTTCTAATGTAATGAGGCATGTTTTCAAATATAAACCTAAATTTATTTGTTTGCATAAAGCTTGCTATTTTACATCTCAACATATCGGAATGATGTTGAGTGCTACGTCTTCAATTCATAGTAGGACTACCTATGTTTTAGTAATTATTTCTACACATCGGAAAGATGTAGAAATTTCATTTTATATTTAATCTACCTATATATTATTAAGCATGACTACGCAGAAATGTAGTGATTGGTTAGTTTACTTTGTTAAATTTCTTAAACTTCTACGTCACCTGTAGCAGGAAGGCATCTCCTTCTCTTTGAAGGTGGGGGAAGACCTAAACTATAGTGTCCATATGGTAGAGATAGATTTTTATTTAACCAACAGCGCTTATCCTCCCAAAGTGAAAGTCCTCGCTTTCTAAATGATTTTGTAGTGACTACGTGATTTTTTGAATTTATAATTGTCATTTCCTCATTTGTATCTTTCTCACTGTAGTACACAGTCCTATAATCATTATGTTGTAATTTTGTAACTGCAGCTCTCTGCACTCCTTTTGCCCGCTTGATGCTATCACAAGTTGAATCTAGATATTTCATTGAATACATTTTTGGTTTTAGCAAGATCATTTCCTCAAGCTACTTTCCCGTACACTCATCCTTAAAACAACCTAATCTGGCTCTGTTTGTTACTGAGTATAGTCGGTGATGACTGTCATAGTTTGAAGAGTCAAATTTTTCACCAAAATATAGCAGTACATCCTCCAAGCTGACAGATGGTGAGGTGTACAAACATAGGAAAAAACTATCGGTATCACCTCCACAAAGCCGCGTTCTATTTATCAGTGGACATCTTTTCAAATCATTGTAGTATAACTGATACATTTCCAATTTTCTATAGTCAAGTACCACCTGACCAACATAAATCAATTTATTCAACATTATTGAAGGTTTATACATTTCCATACCAACTAGATCTTCATCAAATATCTTATGCTGTAAATAGAGAGGATGATTTGATAATTTTCGACATTGTTCCACGCTGTTTACTAATTTGAATTTTCTCCTTCGTCTTACATTTTCCATTGTTTTACCATATAAAGAATTATTTTTCAACTTATAAAATGACTTTTCAAAGTTGGTACTTGATTGAGCTCTCTTTTGTGAATTCATATCAATGTACGTTCTCAACCATGGCTTTTGTGTGAACTTTATACCGTTGTGAATTTCTGTGATTTTCATACCCATGGATAAGTAAAATTTTAATATTGAATAGTGTACAACATAATTTTCCCTATTGAATTGATGAAGCAAGAGATTTTTAGTTGAACTGAATTTAGTGTCTGGTCTTATTTTCCTATGTAAATCCTTCATATAAGTTGAAAACATATTTTGCTCTACGGTCTGCATCTCTGGCGCTAATGGGAAATCGGCAGTGTCATCATGTATGTTTGCAGGATATTCCAAGTTCAAATCAAAAATATAGCCAATTTCACCATCATCATCGATAGCTTGTATATTTTCTTCGTTTAGAAAATAGCTTACTTCACTATCACTCAACCATTTAAAATTTGAATGTGGTAGACTCTTACTGAGCGAAGAACCGTAAAGGTTATTGACATCAATGTAAGATAAGTGACGACTTTCATTTGTATTATTTTGTAATTCCGAAATGCGTGCACGTGCTCTGTGAATGTTCGTAAAAGTCATTCCACCCCTTATTCCCCTTTCGAAGAGATTATACATACTTTCGTCTTGTATGTAGTGTGGAGGATCATTAGATGTCAAATTTAAAGCTGAAGTAAAGCTAAGATGTGTAAGGCTAACGAAATGGACAGGATCTACTTCATCTTTACTTTGACTTAGTGACCTAAAAACTTCAAAAATATCTGTCAGTAATAATACATCCAGTTTCAAATATGCAAGCATGTAATCACCAAAATTGTTACAATTGAAAGCAAACCACGCATTACTAGCGTGCTTATATTCTTCATCTGAACAATGTTCACGAGTGAGATCATTATAAAATTCACATTGTGGTGGCAGACAGTTTTCTGACAATGTATTTAGACTTTTGAAATAACAGTAGGGAAACACTCCCTTTTGATAAAGAATATCATCTGTTAACAGGGGAAATTCATTTCTTAGTTTTTCTACATGTTCATAAACTTGCAATCCTCTTGCTAACTCACTCAATGATGCACTTAAAAATTGATAAAAGAATCTAAGAATTTTAACTTGAAGTAGATGGTTTTTCCTTTGTATTCGTTCACAGGGACGCTGGCGGATAGAGTTATATACTTTTCAGCTGTTGCTGCTACTACTTCCAATTTCCATGACTTCTTCTTTCCAATTGCTTTATAGCAAACGATATGACTATCACAATTCTCAAAATTATGGAAGAAGATGGGTAGTTCCCGCCTATTTAGTTTTAATCGAAGATTGCATTTACTGCATATTGTTTGTCTATATCTTCCTGTTAAATGGTCGTGATCTCTTACTTTTACGCAATCATCACTAAATACAGCTTTACATTTATTACAATTTTTTACATTTTTATGTTTTTCTTCTTCATCAGAACAAAGGGACATTGGTTGCCGGCTTATTGCACGCTGATTATCATATAAGTTTTGAGCTATATTTTCTAGGTGATCCAAGAAGTCCATAATACAATTCTCTCCTTTGAAGACATAATATTTGTTTTCAAATCTGGACTGGAGAGCTTTATGCCAAACATGATAAACACCAACTGCTGCCGGTTTGTGTACTTTATTATCGATGTAGCACTCTATATCTGCATAAACAACTAAAGGAGGACTTAATTGATATTCCATGCTACTTGTGCTTACCTCTAGTTGTTTAGGCATTCTTTCTATTTGTGCCTTTCCACGAACACAAAATTGATAATGTCGCTCCGAAGTTGCCTTATATGTAAACGATTGGGTACATCGATCGCAGAAATGTTTATATCTTCTATTTATTTTTCTATATAATCTTGATAGTTTTCTGATTCCACAATAGTGTGCACGTTCATTGTTTATAATTAGTAGTATATTCACAGTTCGTTTACCAATAAAGTTGCTGCTATATCGAACACCTTTTAGTCCTTTTTCGTAAAGGTGAATGTTGATTTTAATGTCATTATTTTTCTCAAACTTAGGAATATCTTTAATTGATACGGGTGTAGAGATGTCATTCATATTTAGTTCAGATTACTTTTATTTAGTTCATTTACTATATGATTTTATCTCATTCCTAGAATATGATACATCATTGTAATGTAGCATTTATAGAACTGAATACAAGAAACAGTCATTTGCATTTGAATGTACATTAATTACAGCCTTCGAATCTTTCAGACTCTTTGGTAGATTAAATACTTCTCCACCAGAAAGTAATGGACTAGTAATAACATTGAATTCTATATTTAGTATTTCATCTATAACCCAATTGCTACCCTTATTTGCAAAAGCTTCAACATGACTTGAGAGACTATTTAAGTTATCTTGGAACCATGTATCATAGTCATAAATATAGTTTGTGGATGATGAAGTAAAGTGTGCGAGAAACGTTTCATCTTCCTGAGGATTTGATCGCACATAACGAATTTGTGCTACCAGACGACCACGTAGTTGAAAATTTTCTAGAAGGTTTGTCACTAAGTTCTCTAACATAGATCGCATACTTAATAAAAAGGAAGTTATATCTACTGTGTGTGCTGATGGTGTGATGTCGTATACACGAGCATGACCGTTGAGCGCGCTTTCGCTGAGACTTACAGTTCCATGATTATTTTGAATATTCATCTCACTATTTGTATTATGCATATTCATATGCTGACGGAATTTGCTTATAGAATTATACGTTTTACCACAGCGGGAACAGCATTGCATAAAGATCAAACTATTATTTGAAGCGCTGATTTGTATATGTCTAGACGTTGATTCAGCAGTACTAGATTCGGGTATTTCACTATCATTAGCTGAGATACTTCGAGGATTTGAATTTAAATTACAATTACTTGGTTGCTTATCACAGACTAGATTGTGTCGCTTTAGATTATCCTGTCGTTTCGTTTCATATGGACACTTCCTACACTGATAAGTTTTTCCTAACTTACAAAACTTTTCATGGCGTTGCAAATTACCATTAAGAGTAAACGTTTTTCCACATGTAGAACAGACAACCATGTTTATTAAACTGGTGAGGATTATAATTTTGCAGACTATATATATTTTTTTATCATCCTATGACGTCACAACGGTTACTAGCCAATGACATTTGTTCCAATCTACGATGAAATAAGAAGACAGGACTTGTATCAAATTCTTTTTCCATTAAGTTAAAAAGTCAAAGTAAAAGAAATTACATTTTTTGGCACTTTATCATGTCACTGTGTGAGAGTTTCACATGATGGCACTGCTCGCAACAGTCGGACGTATCCTCCATCCGAGTCAGTCTCACCCGTGAAATGACACCTTCACGATACACGATGTGCATGAGCGTCTCACGTTCGAATTGCCGATTGCCTCGGGCCACAGAAGAGGACAATAGCAAGTTTGACTGTGTCAAATTGCGAACAGACACAATCAAACCCCTATTCTCCTCCCTGAGCTTGCTCTCTCGCTGTTCAGCCATCCGAAGTCGTTGCTGCATAACTTGAGTTTCTCCTCCAGTCGCTCATCACCTTCTGACGTTTCGTCAAGGTCCACATTATATTCCCGCAGAGGTAATGGAGCCGGAGCAGGAACAGGGACCGGATCGGGAGTAGGAGCAGGATCAGGAAAAGGGACTGGAGCGGGAGCAGGAGCAGAAGCAGGATTAGAAGAAGGGATCGGAGCGGGAGCAGGAGCAGGAACAGGTGACGTAGTAGGAGCTCGTGGTGGTGTGAGAACTCCTCGATGTTCGAGGATCGGCGTAAAAGGAAGCCGAGCGCTACAGTTTGGCGACGCCCGGATCCGCGAGAAGGATATCTCTTAAGACGCGAAATCAATCACATGCTGAAATAAGAAGAAATAATTGTTTACTATCTATATGTCCTTATAATGAGGATAGAGCAATATAGATCTAACAAAATTTATAAAAATCATACCTCAGGAGTGACACTTGATGGATTGTCCCGAAACGAATTGTTCTGAAAATAGATATCACTGCTATAATTTTGAACCACATTTAACAAGAGAAATCATGAGATTTAGTTAATAATTATGTTATGTAGTTATTGTTAATTTCGATACTTACAAGAGAGCGTCTTGTGTCATCCTCATCAGAAGATGATGTGGGTGACGACGTCGCCGATGACGTAGTAGACGTCTCATCCGATGAAGACTCCGATGAGGACTCCGATGAGGACTCCCGTATCGTATACGGACGCTCTTCATTGTCCTCAACTGATGTGGTCGTAGCCGGAGTTGAGGTGATGCTAGCAGCTCTGGATTTTTTCAGGGATAGGGATCGCATTACCTGAAGCGGTAGAAAAAGATAGAATGTTAACTGAGCAAATGGATGATGTATGATACATTAACAAGTGACGAGAGGGACTTATGAAAACGACTATAACAACTGTACTTACGGGACGTGGGGTACTTGACTCTTCTACCGCACTCAGCTTGCGAAGCGGTGGTAGAATTTTGAACAGCTGCAAAGAGAATTAACGCATTATTATACATTGAGGGTGATTAATTTTTATCAACATGTCTTACATTTTTCATTTGAGGCAACTGTTTGACAACCTTTGTCTTCTTCTTCGCTGGAGGCCTCTCACACTGAAATGTTTTTGAAAAGTTAAATTTACTTCATACATAACGAAACAAATGTTCTTAACATCAATCATTTTTATTTTAAATTTAACTTGTACAGTTATCGGCACTCACCTCTAGATCGCTTGATTTGAACTTTGGCTTTCTTTTTGTGGGAGGTTTTGCTGGTTCGGAACATTGGCTGAGTACTCCCTCTGCAGCCCTATCCTCCTTCGCGAAAAGCCTTGCCAATTTACTCTTTTCATCCTTTGAGGTTAAATTGCGTCCACCTCTACCGTTTTCCTGCGCGCAGGATGCATGTCTACTGATGAAAGCCTTAGACTTATCGTCATTTGCCATTTCCGTGCTTCGCACGTAGGACCGACAGGTGAGGCAATATACGTAGGTGCAGCCCTCCTTGAAAGTACACTCCTTGTGACCACTCTTACTGGCATGTCTCACCGGCTGCATACATGTTTCACAAAAGTGAAAGATTAAGCGCTGGCGTGCGAGGTTTGCATGACGAACTATTTCTGTAAGTCATGAAAAGCGTTTGTTATTATTTTATCTGTTAGCAAATGTGAATATCATTTAAGTGACTATTGCATAAATATTGGAAAGTAATTCTACAGTAATTGATTTTTTTAACTTAGAAAAATATTTTCGAGATAGAAACCGAAAGTCGAAATGTTAAATTTACCTTGAAAAGGCTTGCTTACATATCAACTTGAAATTTGAAATCAGCTGATAAATTATTAATTTATTTCGAAATGAAATCATAGAAACGAAACTGATGTTTTAAAAAAGATAAACATTTCTGACTTTGGTTAAACAACTTTTAATTTGTAAATGGTCCACAGACTATCACTTTGAAAACAAAATTAGCATTTGAATTATTTACAAATTTGAAGCACACTTTGGAAATGTTTATCTTTATTTAAACATTTCATCATATAAGCTTGTGTGCTTTATAGGTTTTGAAAATGTTATAATTAATTATGAAAATTAATAATTCTGTTTAATAATATAACATATAGTGTTCCTAACTTAAGATCCAGCCACATGTTTTAAACTATCTGGTTATAAGAACTTAGTAATGTTCCTACTCCCAAACTATAGAAAGTAGTGAATTGAAGAATGTAGAACTCACTTCAGAATTGCAGTTATAAATAGATAAAACGGAGAGACGGAGAACGAGGTCTGCTATGCACACAGAATTCAAAAATGAGTGAAGAACGGAGCTCTACAACTTCTTTATATATGATTCTAACAAAGGAACCATGAACAAAGACCGGATGTCATCATAACATCACATTGGTATAGAAAAACAAACTGTTGAATTCAAACAAAACTAAACAGCTGATATATTTTAATGATGAAATAGAAAAGTGCCATCAAAGTCTTTGATGCTAGAGTGGTACATGTAACCGCGAAGTTAAACCAATTAACATGTGATGAAGATGGATTCCCTGCAGTTCTAGACATTTAAAATTCTACTTAAGTTAAGGATTTCATCTAAATTCAAATAATAAAGAAAAAGTCATTAAGTTTTAAGAAGCTAAATCCAGACTGCATCATAAAACGCGCAAATATCGAAATTCAAATTTATCGCCAAATTTCGTAAAATCAAATTTCGCGCCAAATTTCGAAAAATCAAATTTCGCGCCAAATTTAAATTTAATGGCATCTAGGGTTAGGGTTAGAGTTAAGGTTAGGTTTAGGGTTAGGGTTAGGTTTAGGTTTAGGGTTAGGTTTAGGGTTAGGGTTAGGTTTAGGGTTAGGGAAGCAAGAAGTATCTATGGCACCCGGAACCCATGGGTAAATAAATTTTCGAGTGCGCCCCCCGCCGTGTATGAAGTGTATGAAGTGTATGAAGGTCAAAGGTTAAGGTCAAGTCAAAGGTCAAGGTCAAGTTCATGTGGAAGTTTATGCATTATGGTCATTTCGAGTGATCAAACTTTAACTTTGAAAATTTTCAAAAACTTGAAAACTTAGTTATTTTTGAGAAAAACTTAGAATTTTTCTTCCTGCATACACTTGCATACAACAGGGATTTCTTCATCGAATGGGTTTATACCTTATATCATTAGAAAGGTCTTTTCATTCTGATTCCAATGATGTATTGTATGCAATATGTATGACGCCATCCGAAGCAGCTATAGCCCTTTGAAAGATAGATAGAATTTAGTTGAGAAACTTAGAAATTGAAATCATAAATTTTTCTTCCTGCATACACTTGCATACAACAGGGATTTCTTCATCGAATGGGTACATACCTTATATCATTAGAAAGGTCTTTTCATTTTCTAGCTGATGATGTATTGTATGCAATATGTATGATATCATCGTAAGGTGAAAAAAGCATTCAAAAAACACTGTAAATCTATTCAAACTTTCATCCAATTTGACTATCATTTGAATTACACATTAATATTCATTTCAAATTTATTCTAGTACGTTCGGTGCTGTTTCAAAGTCACAAACAAGTGATTTGAAATATATATCTTCCAAATATTAAACTTAGAAATACTTATAGGTAGCTATTTCAGAGATGAATATATCTATCCCCAGTTCCCATTCAAATCCTATTAGAAATTCGATTTGTGAAATTATAAAAACAAGATTGTTCATTTATGTAAGTGTTATTAAAGATAAAAATTACATATTGTCAATATTGGGGAAAGGAATCAGTCTCTTCAGGTCAACTCGAACACATACTCTTGTCTTTTTGGGGGCACCAGGGCAGCGGCGAGGCGTGGCAGGATCCATTATGCTGAACTCCAGCGCAGTTGTTAAATTCTGTTCTTCAGGCTCTAATCGCACACATATCCGCTTCATGTTTGTTTTTCGTGGAGCATTTCGAACCTGACTTCCACTACGTGTTTTGACTGTTATAACAGCTTCCACCGGTGTTTCGATGATACTCCTCTGTAGTACCAAACTTTCATCTTCTGATGATATTGGATCAGGAGTTACAGGTCCTCTTACGAACACTCTGGGTTCGCATGGCGATTCCGTCCTTTCAACAGGAGAAGCGGGAGGTGCTGTGATACGTTCCATTTTCAATGTGATTAGAATAATCTAGATAAGATAGCTGATAATATGGTACTTGAGGATTAGAACATTTGATAAGAATTGGTACACAACTAGGACTTATATACTTTTCGAACAAAGGAATTCCCAACAGCCAATCAGAGAGGTTCCGATTTTCCCTAAAGGGATATATAAGGATGTAATTGTTCCAATTAAGCAAGTTCTAATCCTCGTGACTTGAGTAGACATTAAGAATCTATTACGAATCTATTTCATGATGAGTACCCAGAAACAACTGTTCTGTTATCAAAATGAAAGCCAAGTAATTATGGGTGGACCGTTGGATGCGAAGGTTAATTTGTGTTGCGGATGTAAAGTGGAACTCTGGAAGACTTTAACAGTGACAGCACTCCAAAGGAGAAAAGGACTGTCGGCGAAGTGCCCTATACACGAGTGTGATCACGACTTCACAAACAATGCAACATTCCTCGAATGGGCTGAGGACTTCTTGAAGTTAACGGAGTCCCCCGAGGGACGTGACTTACCTTCTTTCATTTTTTATGGTTAATTACACTTACATTGTAAACCTCTTGTTTTCATTTCGCAAATTCTGTAAATGGGATTCTGATTAGTAAATAATAGAACATTAGAACATTCATAACATAATTTCTGATCTGTAAACGCATTATGAAAATAAAAATTGTCATCATAGTCACAATGGCCACAATTGTCGCATTTGAGCAAGCAGTCTCAAAACAAACACCTGTTTAAGTACCGAAATAGATGTTCGCATCCCTATTCTACTTCACATACTCTAATTCAATTACGGAACAAGCCGTTCCGATCCCAACACACAAATAAGTGTACCGAATCATTAAGTATGATCTCAATTCGCCTATCAATCGGAACGCGGTTCCTATTTACATGTTCCTATCCATGTTCGCATCCATTGGCAATTCGGAACATGTTCATATCCATGTTCGCATTCGCAATTCGGAACATGTTCCTATCCATGTTCGTATCCACTATCAGTGCGTCCGCAATACTAACTACTTACGTGTATTTGAAGTTTTGCGACGGTTGATTCATTTTTGCGGATTTTAGACATTTCAAAACGTGGGTTGGATAACCCATAAGAACCGGCAAATTCATCAAATTCGCTTGACAACTTGATTAATAATTGATAGTAGCAATACTAAATGTACGGGCTGTTAATTTTCATTGTTGTTCTTCTATTTACTGGAAAAATTTCTGTCGGCTTTTCTTATCCCGATGCTTCAATACTCGACTGCGCTAACCACTTTTGATGCAAACGCGGAATAACGATTTAAAACGGAAAATCACGGTGCTGCATGTCTAGTGCTGCTAAGTAGCTAAACTGCATTTGATTTTGTTACGGGTGCGCAAGCTCAAAATGGTTGGCGAAATTCATGGCTTGGCAGTTACTGACGCCCAAGTCATGGCAATTTCTCTGCACCGCTGGTACGCACACAGCACGCATCTGGTAAAACACGCGCGCCGGTAACACACACTGCAAGTGTAACAATTTTACCAACTCGTTGCAAGCAAGGGAGCCATTAGTTCCAACACACACACACACGCACGTGCGTTCATGCGCAGGTTTAGCAGTCTTATTCATCGAATGGCTTCTCATTGCAGTAAACCGAGACAATAAGAGTGCTTTAACGGAGATGGATCGGCCAATTATCTCATCGTTCGATTATTGCGGAAATATCCAACAGTTTGAGGTTATATGAGGTGCGCACACAGCAAAATGATGGACTTTGTTATATATGGTCTTGCATACAAACGCCTTTTACAACAGCGGAACTTAGCTGTTCTATTTTATTCTTTACCAAAACCAATCTGGCGTCAATGATGAATCTTTCGAAGTGTTCGAAAAGTGTTTCGGTGTCTCAACTGATGAGAACGATTTTCAAGTACAGCCATTTGAGTAGCAATATGATCTACACTACATCATTGTTGCAAACATTTGAACACGCAATGGATCAATTCATGGCGAAGGGATTTGTGTGTTCTGTCTTCACGTAACTGGCCTGGATAACATGTAAAAACTGAATGATGTCCTCACAGCTAATAAGAAAACAGTTGTGTAAAATTTACTAATCAAGATTTGTCGTGATGGTCGAGCGCGTAGAAGTATTTCAATTATTGCGTCCACTTTCAAATTGTTGCACACTATCGCAATTGAATAAATGCTTAAAAGTACTACATACAATCAAATTTTACTCCTTAATGCTTGATGACTTGATTATTGCTACTTAGACTACTGTGCAATGATAATAATTTCTCGCTTCGATAATCTTCACAACATCTCGTAAAGTTCAATATTAGATCTACTGATAAAATAGTTAGTAGTCACTTATCGTTGGTAAAAGAACCCGATAGAAAAAGTCTTTTGTTAAACTGAAATTTTATCATTAAATTGCGTGGTGCCATCAGTCTCTATTGTAAAAGGCCTTTCTGTCCGCTCTAGTTTCCTTATTAAACCTCTTTGCTGAAGTGATAGAAGAATAGATAACATGCAGTTTTGTTTGGATTCAGCAAAAAAAAGAAACTGATTGAAATAGCATAAACATTTCACAAAGAAATGTGCCAGAGGATTTCTCAAAGCACTGTCTTTAACCCTTTCGATCCTATGACGACACGTTGTCGTCACGCTTACATGCGCTATGACGACAGCGTGTCGTCATGAGAAATTTTGCTAACTGTTTAGGCGTGAAGTATTCCAGTTGCTTGTAAAACACGTTAGATGTTGTCTTTAGCGCATATTATGTGCAAACCAACTATATTTAATAGAATTAACCGCTGTAATGGTACATGTACATGTAGTAGGTTACATGTACACGTACATCAAGTCTATTGAGGGCAAGTAATGCATTAGTTTCATGCTGCTGCGATCAGCTGTGTCTTGTGTTTCTGCTGTCTTTACATGATCTGATTGTCGGCAATACAACTCAGCGGTTGCAGTGCGATGTCACCTGCATTCAGTCGAGCCACACATGAAGCATATTCAAAGTATTGATTGATGGTGATTGTATAATGACGTCCGGTAAAGATTGCGCGTGGCTGATTCGTTGTTAGGTAGAGCAGCTTGCACGGTATATTGTTATTTGTCACAACTAATTTCTGATCATTCTTTCAATGGCAGCGGCACCATCAAGTAGTACCAGGCACTCAACACGCCGAGTGCAGCCAGTCCGTCGCTATGGTTTTGATTCCGATAACAGTGAAGACGATTCGGACAATGAAGATACGACTTTTGATCCTCCCCATATTACAGATGAGTCGTCTTCTGATACCGATTCTGATGGCAGTGAAGATCTAGAAGCGAGTGCCGAAGATGGGTGGACTATCATCGAGCCGACAGATGTCAGTGATGCAACTAACTTTGTGTTTCTTGGAGAGTGGGGCTGGACAGATACGGAGATTGACAGTACCGAATTTACTGTGAGAGATTACATAATCAAATTTCTACCAGACAATTTGTTTGAAACCCTCACAAAATGGGTGAATGACCGTGTCCTTATTGAAAATGTTCGAATGATGGAGGAAGAGCAAGAAGAAATGCACTGGAAAAATGTTGCTATTTTAGAAATGAAGACATTTGTTGGTATTACTCTTCTAATGGGCATCGTAAAGAAACCCACAATCAGATCTTACTGGCAAACCGAAGAAATGATGACAACTCCCTTCTTTTTGCAACCAAAGTGTCTGAGTCGTGACAGATACATCGCTATTCTGAGATTCCTGAGATTCTCGGATCCATTTGCGGTGGACCCATCCAAGAAGGAAAGCAGACTTAGTGGTTTCTTCTCTATTGTGAATGATCTTTGTTCTCAGTACCGACCACTTCAATCTCTTGAGTTTGGATGAAAGTCTTGTATTATTCAAGGGAAGGCTTTCAATCAAGATGTTTATTCGGACGAAAAGATCCAGGTTTGGTGTGAAGTTATTCATTCTTGCAGATAGAACGGGATACATGATTTATTCTCAAATCTATGTTGGCAAGGATACCTGTTATGAAACCGGCGAGCCTGGTACTGAGGCGCTTTCGAATAGTGAAAAGATAGTCGTTCGATTACTTTCAAAGGCTGACATGCTTGACAGGGGATACGTCCTGAATATAGACAATTGGTTTACAAGCTTGCGGCTGATAAGTACCTTCTTTCGAGAAATACGGGTGTTCGTGGAACAGTCAGACCGCCAAGAATTCCAAAAATTCTTATTCAAAAGAAACTGCAACCTGTGTCATCGGCATTCGCTGAAAAGGACCGAATAATAGCGGTAAAATTCTGTGACAGAAAGGATGTTTATCTGATGTCCACGTGTGACAATGCTTCTCTGGTGCAAAAAGAAAGGATTTCCAAGGGCAATGTTCGAACCAATGTGCTCAAGCCATCAATTGTCGAGAATTACAATCAAGAAATGGGAGGATAGATCTCACAGACCAAGTTATTCGTCAATGCAACTGCGCTCGCAAATCGCATGCCTGGTACAAGATCGGCCTGAATTGCATTCTTCGGCTACTTTTCAATTCATGGGCTGTATACAGAAAAGAGAAAGAAAGCAACGTGAGTTTCTTTGACTTCCTAAGGGATGCCATACGAGTCTTGAAAGATTCGCAATCAACACCAAAGGGAGCCAGAAGAAAAAGACGACCATCAGAGGAACAGCGCACGACTACACATGTGCAAAAAAAATCCCATCCACAACTGGCAAGAAAAATCCATTGAAGCGTTGCCGTGTCTGTTTCAGCAACGGAATCAGAAGAGAATCACGATACATCTGTGATTCGTGCCCTGACAAGCCTGGGCTTTGCCTGGGTGACTGTTTCAATAAGTTTAAACATGACTAATGTCCCACATGAAAATTTGATGATTTTTGTATTTTCAAAAAAATATAATTTTTTTGGATAATTTCGACTGTTTTTGCATGCTTTCTGATGTTAGGGGACTATTCGATCTATTTGGCATCTTATTTAGTGTTGGTTGGACAGGACAACACTTTTTGGTCGAGTAAACAGCATTTGAAAAATCCCGAAATTTTAGGATTTTTACAGGCAGCTAGGGGAGGAAACCATAGATGCGAAACAGGATCGAAAGGGTTTTAAGTTGTCATAAATTAAATAGTTCTACTTATTGAACTTTCTTGAAAACTAAATATTTCTCCACTATAAAGAATAGCAAAATTTAGCTCATAATTAGGCCTAATTTCAGAAAGTTGAAAATTGTAGATCGTAAACCATTGCATGTAATACTACCGGCACGTCGTCTTTGCTATCAGCTAAAAAAAATTGAAATTGTCATCAGGGGCCGTATTCAGGAAAATAGATTGATCTAATCCAATGATTTAGATTAGATTGTGCAATATTAGATTAGTCTGCGAATTCGTATTCGCAGTTGCTTTCTAATGCCAATAATTGACACCAATTCTCTAAATTAGGCTGAACGGAAATCCATATGTGTGTCTCAACAACAAACCAATAAGAAAGCGAATCTATTTTTTTGACGATTAATATCTATTTAATATTTGACGACTTTTTCATGACAAAAGATATCATTGATCTGGTATTCAGTAGACGGCAATGGTCGGAAAGAAAAGCTTTTCGAGACAAGAATCAGTGAGACTCGTCGAGCTGGTGCTTGAGAGCCATATAGTATTATCAAGTAGACAATGAAATTAGACAGCGCCATGTTTGTCTAACAATATTGGATTGAACGAATCTAATATCACCGCACATTTCATTCTCTGAATACCAGTTAGATTAGAACGATCTAATCTAAAAATTATTGGATCAATCTAATCGAAAATTTATTCTAATTATTCCTGAATACCAATTAGATTGGATTGATCAAATATCTCAGAAATTAGATAAGTCTAATATAATTTCGAGACTCTGCATACGGCCCCAGATCATGCTAAAATTTAGTGCGTGGACGGAGCCTACGCAATCGAGTCAGTAAAAAGGAGGCGGGACTAATATGGGTGTAATTTGAGTTCATGGACGTCTCGATAATATTGCAACCTCGTCTTATTCTATATATAAGACAGGTATTCGATCCCCACGAGTTCAAATCCGATGCGGTTCAACTATAAGGAAATCCGAAGACAAAAAGGCGTTTCAAATAATATGTGTATAATATGTGTAGTTCAACAACGACGAGACTTACAAGTAATAAGGAGAATATGGAAGAGGAAGGAAGGATAGCAGATCCGTGACGACTAGGTTTCTGAGTTTCACTTAAAATATCGAAATTTTGCTTGGGTCATCTTTCTGTACTGCTCGTCGGTAACCACCACCGCGTATTGACCATCGAAGATCCCGCGGAGCTGCTCTGCCCATCATTGGACCGTTATGGAGATCAGCAATCAAAGCAGATTTAGATGCCGCGATGGCATCCGTGTGCATCTTCTATTTCCGTCTCGCCATCTGATTCACAAGTCATTAATCAAAAGTGTTATCCTGATATCAAAGTTCAGGAGAGTGTAAATTCTCTCCGTTCGTCGATAAGTGGAAAGTACACGATAGAGCAGAGGTTACAATACAAGTTGGTTAAGGACGCGACACTCAACGAATGAGCGTGCTTGTTTCTACCTTAGGTGGTCTAGCCAGAGCTGGAAAAATTCCACCGAAATTTTTTAATTCCAATTACAGAGCAGAAATTTCAATTCCAATTCCAGTCGAAACAGTTCAATTCAATTCTAATTCCAAGATTCAATTCTGATAATTGCATGTCGCGTATAGTGTCTTATGTTAATGTATCTAACGTTTGTTCGTTTCAATCTAACCCATGTGCCCTTATCCTATCCTCGTTGCTCCTGTGTCCCGCTCCCTGCGTCGTTCTCATGTTCATATTTCATCTTTCTTGTGTACATGTATATATGCAACCGGTCAGCCTTCGCCATTTTCGTTTCGTAAACGATGATATTCAATATCTCGTGAAAAAAAGAAAAAAAACTAACGGTCAGCAAAGAATCAAACACTGAGAGAGAGAGATGAGATGCGAATAAACTATTAATAAACTGACAGAAGAAAGTTTATTATTCAATGTGCAAATAACGTAATTGTTGATGAAAGAAAAAATGACGATGAAAATGATATCAAGAAATCTGATCAATGGTCCACGTTAGAAAAGGAGATTAAAAATTCCGTGATAAGAACGAAATGTGGTCGGGTCGAAAGCTAACGAGCAGAGATTAAAGGAAACTCTTTCAATTATCAAAAGAAAGTGGATTTATCGTCAAGTCTCAAAAATTTGTTTAAATTAGAAACGATGAGAAATTGACACAACAACAACTACCAACAACAACACAACGACATCTTCAGTAGCTGTTCGAAGAACTCCGGGCTCTCGCGGTGTATCTTAATTACAGAAGTAGCAACAACAACAACTGCCAGAGAACAACAACACAGCAGCGTACACGGTAACACATCAGCGAGCGCGATTGAAGATTGATGGTATAAGTGACATTGATATTTATGATATTATTTTGGTATAAGTGAATCCGATCGAATTGAAGTGAATTCAACATTAAGAAGTGAACTGTAAGTGTAAGCTTTTCTTTTATCGTTGCGCATCGTATCTATATAATTATAGTCTTAAAAATTAATATTGTTAATTGTTGTGATTGGAAGTTGAATAATTGGAAGTTCATGTAATTGCCATTTTAATGAATCATTAATTATTAGAATAATTTGTTGATACTGTCTATATTGTGATTTGAACTGCCAGGGTTGCTGCCCTTTAATGCAGCGCTTTCCAAGCCAATTGTTTTTCGTGCGTACAACAATTAAGTAAATCTCCAGTTTTTGTGCTTATCCTATAAATTCAACAATTGCTTTATTTTGATTAATTATCTTACTTGATAAATAACTAAAAACAGATTGAACAGAGATGATTGTCTTTTCATTGTTTGCTTAATCGCTGAAATAACATTGTCCGGGGCTGTAGGCCCATAGAAGTCACAGAAAACACCAACTATATTCAACTATAGAATAAAGCTACCTCTGTCGATCTATCTCTCTTATCTCTGCGTGCAGTTACCACAACGGCAGAGTAGGCCTACTGTGATTTCAATGTTCGTACAAATAGATTTATCACAGGTCTATCGAAAAAGTGGAATTGAGGTTTATCAAGGTCAATTCCTATTCCAGTTGATTTAAATATCGTCAATTCCAATTTCAATTCCAATTCCGACTTTTCCAACTCTGGTAATAGCATTGATTGCTGTCCACTTACCGTCCATGTTATTGTCCTTGTCTCACATTGCAAGTTATTAAGTTTTGTTCCTGTGATTAACACCAGTTCCGCGTCAACACACCTTAGAGCGGACGAAAGGCTTCGTATTGTCATTATAACTGTTTCTTTGTCTTGAAATATATGAATCGGTCCTTTGCAATTTGTTTTTCTATACAGATTATACAGGTATTTCTTATATTATACAGGTATAATTTCTTCAAGAAATTATCATATCCAACAATTCAACAAAGCTGAAATTATAAACCTAAGGAGATTTGGTCAGAAATACGCAATATTGTCAAGAAAGAGACAATCATTAACAGCAGACATCATGAATGACTACTATAGTGAATTATCAACCGATAAATCATACGAAGAAATTTTGCATAAAGACAAATACCATATAGAATACATCGAAGTATACGAAACATATATGGCTCTAATGAAACTGAAGAAGACATCAGTAGTAAGCAAAACTCCACTTCTGGACCGCGCAAGATGGCGGCCATCGCTGCGTCCCCCCCCCTCTGGCACGGCAGAGTGTCGTGGTCGGCCGCCGTGGTGCTTCGTGTCTGAGTCCCCCCCCCTCTGGAACGACAGAGGTTGTGGTCTGTCGTGGTGTGCCGGCCGGGTGGGTCCACGTTCACAACATGTTCGCTGACGTCCCCCCCCCTCTGCAACGACAGAGTGTTAGACTCGGGTGAGTTGGTCCGACCGCCTGGTTGACGTGGGCGACCGTCTAGGTTGACGTGGGCGACCGCCAGGATTAGTCTTGAGGCTATAGTGTGTGATGTTTTTGGTGTGTAGCGTCCAAACGAAGCATCGGATGAGAAAACGGAGGCCAGATTCGGAATCTACGTGAAATTTTGGGTTAGGAGGGATGTTTCCAGCGAAATCGGAGAGAAAAAATTTTCGGCTGACGTCCCCCCCCCCTGGACAGCTTGCTTCCAGTGGACGGATTTTGTCGTGCGATAGCTCGTTTGAAAGCTAAGAGTGAGACAAATTCAGTGAAAGAATCGGCTTGTTCGTATCTGCCTTCGTTTACATGTGAGACGCCATTTAAGATTTTGGGACATTGGTGAAAAACGACAGAGTTAGAATTTGGGACGTTTTGGGCTGTAGCTTCAAAACGAACTATCGGATTGGTAAACGGATGCCAGATTTGGAATCAACTTGATGTTATTGTCCAATGAGGATCATCATCCAATGAGAATCAAGCATTTCTTTATAAATAGCGAGCCTTCCACAGTGAGAATCATTCCATCGTTGAATCACACGAGTGACGGACGCACATTTTCTCTCTCTCTAGTTCCCTGTTCTATTATCCAACTAAAATGGTAAGTCGCTGCTTCCCTCCCTCTCCTCCCTTGAACGTAAACTTAATACAATCTTTTTTCATTTTCAGGCATCTACTCCATCTGCTGCACTAGTAGGACAAAATGGCGGTCAAACGTTACAAGGTTCGCTACGGTCAGATCATCTACAACTGAGGCCAGTGGAAGAAACATCCAAGGTACATAATCCTACACCGCTACAGCGTAAATTTAAACAAGCCTTGCGTTATGATGATCATAGCGTAGTACTCCAAACGGGAATGCTCCCTTCCACGGATGTCAAGATAATGCACAATCAGTATGGGGACTACATACTGATCCCCGTGAGTCCGTACATTCGCCACCAACTTGATATTATTGAGGAGTACGTGACATTAAATATGGACATTCCTACTCCTCTTGCTCAAGAGTGGAAGGCGAGAGATGACAAGGATACTCCCTATAGAAAGATTTGGGATGGTAATCACATTTGCCTACCGGTATCACATTGGTGTACTTACTATAAGAAGGAGGGAGATCATTCAATACCCATCAGATGTGATGAGCTCGGAGAAGGTACTTGGGATATCCTTTTCAAAGTGAATGGGCTATATTATGGTCGACACAAGGATAATAAAATAGCCTCTCTCTCCATGCATATGGAATCCATCCTATATATTCCGAAACCACCCAACGTGGACGACATAATTGATCAAATCCTTAACAGCAGTGGTACGAAGCGCAAGTCGGAGAAGAATGCTACATCAAAACGCAAATCAAAGAAGGAGAATTGCTAGTCCTTTCCTAACTCTACCCTATGACAATTCGCTTATGTGCTTTGAGTGTCGTAGACGTGGTCTTATTAGATACATTTTACTTCTTCGTTGCCATCATATCATTTGTGTATTTTGTCGTGAAAAGCATCGATGTAATTCTTCATTTTGTAATATGTTATAGAACGTTTCCTTAGATGTGTAAATTTCCGTTTTAGGCTTCTATCATCATTTTTATGGATTGTGAGGGTGAACCTGTACAGGAGCTCAGTGCTATTGCTATGAACAATTGGACATATCAGATTGTTAGTGTCTATCATCAACATGCCAACTGCGATCCCAATGTTGATCAATGGGCGAGAAAACACATTCATGGACTTAATCTGAAATATTTGCAAGACTATGGCTTTTCTTGTGAGAGTGCTCTTCTTATTGACTTTAAACGATGGTTAGCTGCTTTCAATGTTATACGCATCTTTTGTAATAATCCTGGTAAGGAGAGGAAAGTATTTCCCAATCTAATCATTGATGATATTTTGCTCCCACCTTGGGATAGTAGAGTGAATCAACATTATCATGAAGTCACAAAACGTTTTAAGGATTTGTGTGTTCCTATTTTGTCTGTTCGTTGTAGTAGCTACGTTCATAACCAATGCTTCTTTCCTCCTTACCTCAACACTGCCAAAGTCCTGTATGGTTATCATTGCTCGCTGTATGATAGTTACCAGCTGTATCTATTTTATCTCTTTCAAACCATTGATTTATAATGCATGCTTGTTACCATTATTCAATAAATGTTACTATGAGAAGAGTTGTTGTTTTCATGCAATGGATGGGTTAGATAAAGGGCGATCATGTCTTTCTCAAACGACTGCGGAACATTACGTTTTCATAGGCAAAGTTTAAAAGGAGCTGTTCAAGATTATGTGATAAAATTTCATAAAGATGAGACCGACATCGAAGCAGTGGTCGATGATGCTAGCACTCTATTTCTAGAGTTAATGAATACATTCTCTGATAGCATTATCATGGCGCGATTAGTTGCGAAAATTAAGTTTAGTCATTTTGGAAAGGAAGAGGTGGAAAGTCGCTCTTTCCATTTTGCTTCTTATTCAATGGAAGTGGTAGATCACCCCCAAGAATTTTTTAAAAGACATATGATAAAAATTGCTGAACGTCTTAACGCATTTAACCATCATGGTAGCAGTCTAGTGATTGAAGCGATTTCAGATATTCACATTCAACTTTCCATAAAGAAAAATTGAAAATGCAGTGGTACTTGATTGTAGCACAACTGGTTTTCGAGCTATGTCTGCTCACTCTCGAAGTATATTCCTTCTGTACATGCGTCTATTATTTAGAAAAGGCTAGCAAATTCATATCTTCAAAAAGACTTGCTATAGACATCAGTAACGGTGAAACTATGTGTTGCGATGTATGTAAGCGAAAGGATGGAAATGAAAAGCGCATCTTCAAGAGATGTAAGCATGCTTTTTGTCAACGCTGTTTCATACGTAATTGCATTCAACTTTGCCAATGTAACCACTGTGACATTGCTCATTTCGAGTGTCACTTATGTCGCAATAGTTAGTACCTATGCAAATGTGGTAAAGATAGGTTTTAGCAAAGACTAACACGGAAAATGGCGAAACGTAAAATGACGAAACGTAAAAGTCAAAAGTTTTCTTCAGCCATTCAAGCTCTCCGACGAATGAAAGCAAATCAGCGATACAATGCTATACGACATGCTAACGATAAATTCATTTGTGAAATTATTTCTCATGTGAGGAAGTTGAGGACGAAGAAATTAGCGCCAAAACAACGAAAGTTACTTAAGCGATATGCTACGAAATTGCGTTTCATCTCCAATCCTAAAGTCGCCCTTCAAAGAAAGAGGAAAACTCTAACACAAAAGGGCGGTTTCCTTTCAGCAATACTTCCAATGATAGCTCCTGCCGTGGGCAACCTATTGGGAAATATCTTTGGCTCTAAGCGTTAATTATGCAAATGTTGAGTCTCAAAGTAATAAAATGGATTTCAGACTTCAATGTGATAAAGTTCTGACTGTATCAGGTCCATCTCATGCAGGTAAAACTGTTTTCACGCTGAATTTATTGGATAAAAGAAGGGAGTTGTTTAAGGAACCTATCAATCGAGTGATTTGGTGTTATGGTATTTATCAACCGTCGCTGTTTCAGGAATTGCAAAGTCGCAACTTTATTCGACATGAAGGAATTATTCCAGTGGATAAACTTCAGTCTAATGATGTTGTTGTATTGGATGATTTATTAAAAGAAAGTAAGAATTCAAAAGATGTTACAGATATGTTCACTCGCGCAGCACACCATAAAAGGTGTTTTATCATCTATATTACACAAAATTTGTTTCCTGATGGAAAAGAAGCTCGTACACGAAACCTGAATACACACTATTATGCTATTTTCAAGAATCCGCGAGATAAAAGTCAATTTGAAATTTTAGCGCGACAAGTTGCACCCAGAGGATCAAAAGCCTTAATTGAAATTTTTCAAGCAGCTACTGAAAAACCATACGGTTACTTATTCATTGACTTTACGCAAGAGTGTCCGGAAGAATTTAGATTTCGAAGTGATATTTTGAAAACTCCCATGATTATCTACAAACTATGAGTTCTTATTCTCGCATGATTGTTATTCCTCAGGATGAATATGTACAATTGACTGCCATGCAGCAAGTAAAGCAACCTCTTGCAAATCAAATGTATAGGAAAGAAATAGATTATCAGCAAAATGTTCACATCAAAGATCCACATCGTGCTGTATTATTACAATCGGAAACTGTTGAGCAATTGAAAAACTTGAAGAATAAGATGCGTGACTCTGTATCGACTGCTACACCTTTAGCATCTCGCGCACATGCCATATCTCTTTTCAACAGTATTGAACCCCATCTCAATGTAAATGATAGAGGAGAAATCATTACAGATGAAAATAAAGTGATTGATGCTTCACGTTATGAAGACTTGATTCAGTATGCGACACGTAGAAAGCGCCGTCAGGGCTATGTTCCACCTGGTTGGTCATACTTTCTTAAACTATTGAAAAAGCATAATGTGCCAAAATTTGCTTTAAATAATGAGACATTGAAAGAACTTGATTCAACAGTGGCTACTACTCCAATGCTTCAGACGATGAAAATGCCAACAAATTGGTTTAAGGCGTCACCTGCTACATCCCCTCCCACACTCACTAAGCAAACAAGAGGAAGAACTCGACGTAGATCTACATCGCCACTAAAACTGGTAAAAGGAAAACGTAAAACAGCTCCTCCTAGGAAATACATGTTCTCAGACTATTAATATGAAGCAGATGTGTTGCTTGCCATGTAATGAGCCGCCAGAGGTGAATGTCGTTGTCACTTGCACTTGCTGCGCCAGCTCTCATAATGAAACCCCTAAGCAATGTGAACATGATCGCAAAACCGCTAAAGCTAAATGCTGCAGTTGTTGTAAATGTAGAAAGGCAAGAAAGAAAAAAGATGAGAAGGAGGAAAAAGAGTCAGCCGTCATCGACTGAACGTTTGAAGTCAATCTATTATGATGTAAAACATCCGGCAGGATTTGCATCTATCAAGAAATTATCAAAAGCGAGTGGTCTTCCACAATCACAAGTGAAACGATGGTTAAAGGGTCAGGCTACCTATACACTCCACAAACAAGCGAAAAAGAAGTACCGCACCCGCCATTATATTGTTCATGACATCGATGAACAGTGGCAAGCAGATTTGTGCGATGTTGCCTCCATTTCAAAACATAACTCGGGCAATAATTTTATTTTAACCGTCATTGATATTTTCTCGCGTTATGCGTGGGCTCAACCTTTAAAAACTAAAGAAGGGAAAGGAGTAGCAAAAGCATTCCAAACAATTTTTCGAGAAGGTCGCATTCCAAAAAGAATTCAGAGTGATCAAGGAAAAGAGTTTGAAAATCAGCATGTGACAAGATTATTTGAGAGGCATGACATTGAGTTGTTTAGTGTAAAGAGCGCTTATAAAGCTGCACTCGTTGAACGTTTTAATCGCACATTAAAAAATCGTTTGTGGCGACATTTTACTGCCAACTTGACACAAAATTGGACAAAGGTTCTACAAGATACACTCCATGCCTACAATCACTCTATCCATCGTTCTATTGGACTCAGACCAGTAGATGTAAATGCTGACAATGTAGATAAAGTGCGCGAATCATTCCAACGTAAACGCACTCATGTGAAAAGTGATGTGAAAATTGGCGATAAAGTTCGTATCTCAAAAGTGAAAAGTGTTTTTGCTAAAGGGTACCTCCCGAATTGGACAGAGGAGGTATTTACAGTATCAAGGATTAATCAAAAAGACTCTCCGACCACCTACAAGTTGAAAGATTACGATAATGAAGAAATTGAGGGTAGCTTTTACCGCGATGAGATTGAGGTAGTCACTGAAAGTGAAACATATTTGGTAGAGAAAATCATTCGATGTAAAAAACGGCAAGGTGAAGAATGGTGTCTTGTTAAATGGACTGGTTATCCTTCAAGTATGAACTCTTGGATGCGTCGTGCCGACATCTTTCATCTAAGTGATCGACAGTGATTCATGCAAAGTTGTAACTAACAATGTTTAGGGTTTGAGCTATGAATCCAACTGCCTCATTTTATTCACGACCCTCCTACGTAAGTGGTGGAGGACAAATTTACATCGGTGCTCGCCGCCAACGTGGAGGTAGCATACTTGGTGCACTGAAATCTGTTGTAGCACCTCTCATATCCAATGTCGGTAGATCTTTAAAACGAAATGTTTTAAGTAATGCCGTTGGCTTTGCTGGTGATGTTGCTAGTGATCTTTCCAGAGGTAGAAGTTTTAAGAGCAGTTTGTTGAATCGTGGGAAGGAACGCGGTTTAAAAACATTGAAGCAGACCATTGCTGGTGTTACTCAAGGAAAGAAATCACCTAAACGAATGAGAAAAGGAAGGAGGAAACATCGCGGAGCTGGTAAGGTGCGATCTTCAGTCAAAAGGCATTCACGCAAACGTCGCAGAGGCTCTAATCATTCATCAGGCGCTAAACGACGACGCTGCTATAACTTCTAATCATGGAGTGTAAAACTTCCGGTTTTTGTTTGTTCGATCAACAAGCCATACAGACAGATATTCTTAGTTCAAGTATTGTAGATTATCATCCTCGAACAGCTGAGAATGCTGGCCCCATTGAATTTGTTATTCCTGGTGGTAGTGATGACTACATAGATTTGAGTTATGCGATGCTTGATTTGAGGTTTAGAATTCAGCAAGCAGATGGAACTGCTATTGACGATGCACATAAAGTTGGACTGAACAATTTACCATTGACTACATTACTTCGCGATGTTTCTCTAACGATTGGAGAGCAGCAGGTGGAAGGTGGTCAAAGCGATTATCCCTATAAATCATATTTCAATCATGTATCACAGTTTCATCCAGCAGCACAAAAAAGTCATATGGAAGCCATGGGATGGTACAGAGATGAAGCAGGAAAATTTGATGTTGAGACAAACAGTGGCTTTGTAAAGCGATCTGCTATGATTAAAGATAGTAGAGTATGTCAGCTATATGGTCCGCTGAATTTAGACTTCTTTAGACAGTCAAAGTTTTTACTCTGTAATACCAGCATGCGACTCAAGCTGACATTGAATAAGCCTGAATTTGCGCTGAATGCATTTGCTAAAGTTGACAATTTTAGAATTCATGTGGAAGATATTGCACTTTACATTCGTCGAGTAGTACCGAATCCAAGTGTCATTAGAGGGCATGCTGAAGGTCTTAACCGCCAAAATGCCATTTACCCCGTTCAGCATACAAAGCTTCTCACCTTTACAATTCCGAAAGATCAAAAGAGTTTCATGAAAGATGGCCTCTTTCCATCGGAAGCACCGAAGCTCCTCATGGTGGCAATGGTTGAAAATGATGCATTTAATGGTAATATAAAGAAGAATCCTTTCAATTTTAAACACAATCAGTTAAGTGAAATTGCTTTACGTGTTAATGGTGTGAGTCATCCTGGTCCACCCTACAAACCAGATTTTGCTTCGGATCAATTTATGCGCAGTTATGTTGATTTTATGGATGTCTTTGGCTTTTACAATACGGATGATACCAACGGACTGACTATGAAAGAATTTAAGAGTGGATATACTATTTATGCATTTGATTTGACTGCTGACAGCGATATTAGTGCACCCTATCGTCAAGCGAACGTGCCTCATAATATTCGTTTGGATTTGACGTTCAAAAGAACACTACCTGAGACGATCAATGTATTAATTTATGCAGTCTTCGATTCAAATATTGAAATTACAAAGTATCGTGACGTGATTCTTCAGTATAATCGTTAATGAGTTGGTTGACTGCTGACGATATTAAGACTAAAGTGCAGCGTAATGCAGACGAAGCGACGTTGAAAGCTTTCGATAATGTCTATTCACTCGATACCTTACCACCTGCAGTAAATCACTATCCCATCTTTATTGTGCTAAACACTCATTCACAGAATTTAGGCGGTGAGCATTGGAAAGCGATCTTTATTGGAGAAGACCGACGTGGTGAACTATTTGACTCTCTTGCTCAACCTCCAAATATACCAACACAGCAGTGGTTGAGAAAACATACGCGTCAATATCAGCGAAATGAACGCATACTACAACATCCACTTTCATCAACGTGTGGTGCTTTTGTACTGTACTTCATCTTAAAACGTTTACATGTATCTCGATTTGCATCTGTTATTCAAAACTTTTCATGTAATCCATCCTCTAATGAAAAAATGATTTGTAAGTTCTATCATGATTTGAAATAAAAACATCATGTTGGAAAAATTGTTTTTTATTTTACAATCCGCTGGGTACGTACATACTCAATGAGATAGTCTAGGATCATATTTGCTTGTTCATGAGATTTTAGTCCAGTAATGATCACTTTACTATTATGAAAGATTGCCACATGCACAGGCAACCAACAACTAATGAGAGCTGCAGGAAAAAGTTCGGGTTCATAACACAAACTGTAACTGCTGGTACGAATCTTCAAAAATGATAGACTGTCACTCAATTGAGTAGAGATCACCATATTGTCCACAGTCAGATTCGACATCACACACCTCTCCCTCTTCCATATCCGACGTAGTAGTCTCTGTAGCTCTAAGCGCATTGACTGCGCCGATGAATGAGAAAGGGCGCCGAGAATCTGTACAGTCCCATTTGGGAAGAGTTGAAGATTCCGTGAATTGTTCATCTTCACCACTAACATTTGAGGACGGCCCGGGTAATACTTGCTGTTTGGAAGCTGTTGGCGTAATGTTGTGAGATCGATTTTGGTGTAGAGTCTGAAGCGACGGAGAATGTTGACGATGGTGTAGCGATGGCGCTTCATGATGAAAGAATGAGTAAATTGAGCGATGTACCTTCCTTTTATACTTTTCCCAACTACCTTGATGAAATGTGAAGTTAGTATGAAGTTGGGAATGATAGAGTTGAATTCGCCGATTGTTGACGCGCAGCCAGATGCGATTTCCACTACGTGAATGTCTTTTCATATAGAAGTATTTCAAGTCCTTCATGATATGATGTAGAGATTGAAAATGACGATAAGATAAAACAAACTCTCTTCTCACATTTCCAGTTGAATCTTTGAAATAGACGTTTCGATCATGATCCGTTTCAATATGTTGTAGGGAATCTAATTTCCAACTCATGGTGCGTGGTAATCATATCTGATTAAGATTTGCATAGTAGGGCGATGAACTCACGACGAATAAATGTCATGATGGAGCGATGTATGTATCTTCTATACTTCTCCCAATTGTATTTGCGAAATGAGAAACAGTTTGCGGAATGAGAATGGTAGATTTGAATTTCATTTCTGTAATGTTGAAGCCAAACTTGATCACCCAAGGAGATGAATCTTAATGTTTCAAAATATTCCAAATCCCTCATGATATCATTGAGGTTGACAAATTGTCGCCATGTTAATGTAATTCCTCTTGATGTATGACCATGCGAATTTTTGAAATGTACGTTTCCATCACGATCAACTCTGATATATTGTAGAGAGTCCAAAATCCAAGTCTTCATGATGTTATGCAAAGTTGCAGATTAGCAATATAAAAATGTCGTTTTATCATATTTTGCTTAGCAATGCGGCTACAAAGAGATTTACTAGCAATCGAGCCGCACTCTTTTCTACTCCCATTGATCATGCACAACAGCTAAATGGGAATTGGGAAGTGGGTGTCACTCAACTTGTTTATAGCAACTGTGTCTATACTTTTGATCATGAGGTGATGACTATTAATATGAGGCGTACAGCTGCTTATCAATGTGAAAAGGGGTGCCGAGTATACATTCCACAGTGGCCAAAGAAAGATCTCTTATCATGTAAAAAGTTTATATATGATTTCTTGAATAAAGCGTGTAAACATATTGTCCAATTTACTCCGCACAATGATGATTATAATTATGTACATCATGTAGTTGAGAAAGATTGGATTGTTGGTTTAAGTCCAAGTTTAAGAAATGATTTAGGCTACCTCGCTAGCGCCTTAACAAGCTATGATAATTTTAACGTTAATTACCACATAAGTGGTCATAAACAGTTAATATATCGAGAGGAAGCTTATTATGTAGATCTTATTCCAAGAAATGAGAAGACGTTGGTGAAGAAGATTGTGATTAAGCCAAGAAAGACAAACATGACTCCTGAAACATTATTGAAGAAATTTAATTATCTCCTTCGAGTTGATGACAAACAAGTGGCAACATTGACTTATATTAAATCATCTAATCATATTGCAATAAGCAAATTAAATGATGATGATCTAGTATTAGTTTGTTCAAAAGATTTTCATCAGTTCTTACGACATCGTTCTGCAGCTGTTCATGGAAAATCTGATATGCAACATTTACCATGTGAAAGGTCAAATCAATTTGATACAGAATGGGCCGTATCTTTATACAGAAAGTGTGTAGAGCCTTTTGGTGGCTTCTTACATGAAACAAGAGTGTTGATGCCTCGCATTATTACTTCGGTTAAATTGGTTGTAGATTATTTAAATGAAGTGATTAATGAGCAACATATTTCATTTTCTGAAAAAGAAGGTACTTTGTCTCTCACTATAAATGGAAAAGGTATTGAACTAATTATGGATAAAACTCTAATGGACATTTTGGGTTTTGATCAAAATATCTTTAAAAGTGGTACTGTAACCAAAGCTAGCGCAGACATGTCGCTATCGCGTCGTATTAACTATTTTCAGATATATTCCAATATTGGTGAAGATGTACGTGTGGGAGATGTTGAAGCTCCATTGCTAGCAATGATACCATACCAGCCAAAAAGCTGCAGTATTTTATCTGAGCATACTTTCAAGAAAGTGCATTATACAAAGCTGAAATCAAACTACATCCCACAAATTGATATTGCCATTTATGACGATGCTGGTGCGTTGATTCCTTTTCATAAAGATGCTGTGACAAGTATTACACTCCATTTCCGAATGAAGAGTTAATGCAAAAGTATGCTAATATATTTTTCCAATGTGAATAATATGGAAAGTGAAAATAAGGACTCGTTTCTAATCTACTTGCCCAGTAATGCTTCTATGAATAAATTTCCCAAAAATAAACCATCAGACTATCGAGTAGAATTAAATCGGCCACTGCATTTAGAAGGTGAATGGGAAGTTGGCGTTTCTAGTATTTGCTATGATAGCAATATTCAGAATGTGAATGATTTGGAAGAAATGATATTGACTCCTCGCACCCATGATGGAATAACGATGAATAATGCATTTCAGTTCCCATACAATTTAACATCAGATGGAAAGTGGAACTATGAATGGATTCAGATAAAATCAGATTCTTATGAGCCATTTGGGAATGAGAAAATTATTAAGGCATTCAACAGTGGTAATACTTCCATCATGAAGAATAAAAATCAGAAAGCTTATGAGTTTACTATCTATCATTGGAGTGGGAGACAGTTCCTCCGCTTTCATTCTTTTACTAAAGGTCTTACGCTGAGGTTGGATAATGAATTCTATCCACATCTCGGTTTTGGCCATGGACTACATCTAACGTCAATTGCTACTGCAAATGTTAAAAAAGTTTATTCAACTCGAATCAACAAATTTCATTATAGATTTAAAATATTTGATGAAGATGTTGTAGAATGTGAAGAACGCATCATTTTGAAAAAGCGTGGTGTTCAACCTTTATCACTTATTGAGTTAGTAAAACGATGGAATGAGACTGTGGGTAAGAAGTATGGAGAGAAAATTATGGCGGACAAAAATAAGTTGGTTATTCAGAAATATAATGACAAACTTACAGTTTATTTCTCTCCAACCTTGCGTCATTTTGTAAGACATTATACGCCTATTATTGGAAGCGGTGTGGTGTATGGTTCTCATGAATATCACACTAAAGCTGATTCAGTTAATGATGAATGGTGGGTGGACATCTATGGCGATCGCATCAAGAAAATTTACCAGTCTTATGAAGAATCTAAAGTTGCTATCAATATAATGCCGCGTCTATATCATACAGTTGAAAGCTTCATTCATGTAGTAAATCCTTATATACAACAGAAGTTGAAGCATGTGATGAAAAGTAAATATGATGTAAAGACACACCACATTTCGTTTTCAATTGAAAAACAACGCGTTGTTCTGAAACTGGGTGATGACATTCAATGTCAATTGAGTAAAAATTTGAAAAAACTCTTTGGCTTTTCAATGCTACAAACTGTGTTTGCTGCTGCGCATACGATTGGTATAGAAACACCAATGACACTTGATAAACATGAACAACACCTTTACATTCAAAGTGATTTGATTTTACCTATTTCTGTTGGCGAGAAAAAAGAATACATTTTACGTGATTTCATTCATGATAAAGACGCTTCATATGGAATAGTCGAGAAGATGTTTGAATCTATTTTCTATCATCCCGTCGTCAAACAAACTATACCCTCTATTGCTATCAAAATTACCAATGGTTTACAAGAGTGTATCCATGTGAAAGATACTAAATCCCTCGTAACTTTAGTGTTTCGGAAAACAAAGTGAAGTCATTGTGATATGTTTATTGAAATAAAAATATGTATATGAAAAAGTCTTTTCACAGATATAGGGGGAATGGGCTGACTGTAGGCATATATTCACAAGGAAGAAACGATCTCATGCGATACATAAAACAACCATGTATATCTACAAAAAGCAACATCAAAATACTGAGTTAAAGTTGATTATGTCAATACATCTCCTGAATGTGGTAGCGTGAGTTTTATTCTTTTGGGTGGAGGTATGTTTGTGTCAGGATGTCCATGTGGAAGAGATGTGTTATGTCCTATCCAACACCTCTTATCCTCCCATGCCGAAAGTGCTCGTTTCTTGAACGTGTACGTTTTCACAGTATGAACTTGAGATTTTAAGATTGTCATATTGACAAACGTTATAGTTTTATTTTTATAGGCCTTCTTATAGGACCGATGTTTCATTTTATGAACAATGGATTTTGATATACCTTTAGCACGCTTAATACTATCTGCACATTCTTTTAGTTTCATGGAATACATTTTAGGACGGAGGAGAATCATTTCATCTATTTCCTTTCCTGCTGTTTCATCCTTAAAACAACCAAGTTTGGCTTTATTCTGTATGGAATAGAGTGGATGAGTGGGATTGTAGTTAGATGTATCGAAATATTTTTCTAATGACTTACCTACTTCATTAAAATTTAAATCTTTTTGAGTGGTAATTCCTAAAAAGAAACTATCTGTATCACCACCCAGCAAGCGAACCTCTTTTACGAGAGGGCATGGTTTTAATATTTTGTAGAAGAGTTGATACATTTCAAGCTTGGAATAATCTAAAACGGCTTGCCCAATATAGATGGGTTTGCACAACTCAACTTCTGATTTAATCATTTTAACACCTACAAGATCCTCATCGATGATGTCTCTGTCAATGAAAAGAGGTGATGAGGTCAATTTGTGATATTTTTGTTCATCAACGACTAGTTTGTAATTCATACGTTTTCTAACATCCTCCATGGTCTTTCCGAATAGACTATTATTCTTATATTTATAAAAATCCTTTTCAAAATTATTTTGGGCGAGTGCACGTTTTTGACTGTTACTATCTATGTAGGGTTTGAGGAAGGCTTTCTGTCTAAATTTGATAATGCGGTGAACTGACTTTAGAAGCATGCCCATTTCTAAATAGAATTTTAATATGCAGAAGTGTACGAGATAATTTTTCTTATCATATTGGGTGAGTAAAAGTTTGCGGCATGGTTTGTACCTTGGCTGTCCACACTCTGTTAAGTTATTATGAAATTGTGACATGAATGGTGAAAACATATCTTCAGTCACTTCGCCAGATTCAGGTGCGAGTGGGAAATCAGCAGTTTTATTTTTAATACTATTTGGATAAATCAAATCCACTTCAAAATAATATCCCCAATCACCTTCATCTGGAATATTCAGTATGTTTGAAGGGTTGGAGTAATACTCAAGCTCATTTTGATTTAACCAACTAAACTCGGAATGAGGTAGTGGTTTAGACAGTGAACTGCCATATAAATTATTTTGGTCATAGTACTTTAGGTGGATATGATCATCACCTACTGTTTCAGATTTTATATGATGTTTATTTACAAATGTGAGACCACCGCGTATTCCGCGCTCAAATATATTATACATCTCCGGGTCTTGTAAGAGATGAATGGTCTCACCAGTCATTTTAAAGGCTGATTTAAAGGACATGGCTGGTAGACTGACAAAGTGGATAGGATCTAATTTGTCTTCTTCTAATGCCACTCGTCGAAACTCCTGAAAGACATCAGCCAGCAAAATGACATCTAATTCTAAGTAAGCGATCATATAATCGCCAAACGTTTTACAATTAAATTTTAACCATGCCTCTTGAGCATGTTCATAGTCCTCTACTGGACAATCTTCACCCGTCAAATCGTTTTTGAATTTGTCAATGGAAGGAAGGGTTGTTTCATTTAGTTTAGTCGTACCAGCAGTTACAGTTTGTGTTATGAACCCGAACTTTTTCCTGCAGCTCTCATTAGTTGTTGGTTGCCTGTGCATGTGGCAATCTTTCATAATAGTAAAGTGATCATTACTGGACTAAAATCTCATGAACAAGCAAATATGATCCTAGACTATCTCATTGAGTATGTACGTACCCAGCGGATTGTAAAATAAAAAACAATTTTTCCAACATGATGTTTTTATTTCAAATCATGATAGAACTTACAAATCATTTTTTCATTAGAGGATGGATTACATGAAAAGTTTTGAATAACAGATGCAAATCGAGATACATGTAAACGTTTTAAGATGAAGTACAGTACAAAAGCACCACACGTTGATGAAAGTGGATGTTGTAGTATGCGTTCATTTCGCTGATATTGACGCGTATGTTTTCTCAACCACTGCTGTGTTGGTATATTTGGAGGTTGAGCAAGAGAGTCAAATAGTTCACCACGTCGGTCTTCTCCAATAAAGATCGCTTTCCAATGCTCACCGCCTAAATTCTGTGAATGAGTGTTTAGCACAATAAAGATGGGATAGTGATTTACTGCAGGTGGTAAGGTATCGAGTGAATAGACATTATCGAAAGCTTTCAACGTCGCTTCGTCTGCATTACGCTGCACTTTAGTCTTAATATCGTCAGCAGTCAACCAACTCATTAACGATTATACTGAAGAATCACGTCACGATACTTTGTAATTTCAATATTTGAATCGAAGACTGCATAAATTAATACATTGATCGTCTCAGGTAGTGTTCTTTTGAACGTCAAATCCAAACGAATATTATGAGGCACGTTCGCTTGACGATAGGGTGCACTAATATCGCTGTCAGCAGTCAAATCAAATGCATAAATAGTATATCCACTCTTAAATTCTTTCATAGTCAGTCCGTTGGTATCATCCGTATTGTAAAAGCCAAAGACATCCATAAAATCAACATAACTGCGCATAAATTGATCCGAAGCAAAATCTGGTTTGTAGGGTGGACCAGGATGACTCACACCATTAACACGTAAAGCAATTTCACTTAACTGATTGTGTTTAAAATTGAAAGGATTCTTCTTTATATTACCATTAAATGCATCATTTTCAACCATTGCCACCATGAGGAGCTTCGGTGCTTCCGATGGAAAGAGGCCATCTTTCATGAAACTCTTTTGATCTTTCGGAATTGTAAAGGTGAGAAGCTTTGTATGCTGAACGGGGTAAATGGCATTTTGGCGGTTAAGACCTTCAGCATGCCCTCTAATGACACTTGGATTCGGTACTACTCGACGAATGTAAAGTGCAATATCTTCCACATGAATTCTAAAATTGTCAACTTTAGCAAATGCATTCAGCGCAAATTCAGGCTTATTCAATGTCAGCTTGAGTCGCATGCTGGTATTACAGAGTAAAAACTTTGACTGTCTAAAGAAGTCTAAATTCAGCGGACCATATAGCTGACATACTCTACTATCTTTAATCATAGCAGATCGCTTTACAAAGCCACTGTTTGTTTCAACATCAAATTTTCCTGCTTCATCTCTGTACCATCCCATGGCTTCCATATGACTTTTTTGTGCTGCTGGATGAAACTGTGATACATGATTGAAATATGATTTATAGGGATAATCGCTTTGACCACCTTCCACCTGCTGCTCTCCAATCGTTAGAGAAACATCGCGAAGTAATGTAGTCAATGGTAAATTGTTCAGTCCAACTTTATGTGCATCGTCAATAGCAGTTCCATCTGCTTGCTGAATTCTAAACCTCAAATCAAGCATCGCATAACTCAAATCTATGTAGTCATCACTACCACCAGGAATAACAAATTCAATGGGGCCAGCATTCTCAGCTGTTCGAGGATGATAATCTACAATACTTGAACTAAGAATATCTGTCTGTATGGCTTGTTGATCGAACAAACAAAAACCGGAAGTTTTACACTCCATGATTAGAAGTTATAGCAGCGTCGTCGTTTAGCGCCTGATGAATGATTAGAGCCTCTGCGACGTTTGCGTGAATGCCTTTTGACTGAAGATCGCACCTTACCAGCTCCGCGATGTTTCCTCCTTCCTTTTCTCATTCGTTTAGGTGATTTCTTTCCTTGAGTAACACCAGCAATGGTCTGCTTCAATGTTTTTAAACCGCGTTCCTTCCCACGATTCAACAAACTGCTCTTAAAACTTCTACCTCTGGAAAGATCACTAGCAACATCACCAGCAAAGCCAACGGCATTACTTAAAACATTTCGTTTTAAAGATCTACCGACATTGGATATGAGAGGTGCTACAACAGATTTCAGTGCACCAAGTATGCTACCTCCACGTTGGCGGCGAGCACCGATGTAAATTTGTCCTCCACCACTTACGTAGGAGGGTCGTGAATAAAATGAGGCAGTTGGATTCATAGCTCAAACCCTAAACATTGTTAGTTACAACTTTGCATGAATCACTGTCGATCACTTAGATGAAAGATGTCGGCACGACGCATCCAAGAGTTCATACCTGAAGGATAACCAGTCCATTTAACAAGACACCATTCTTCACCTTGCCGTTTTTTACATCGAATGATTTTCTCTACCAAATATGTTTCACTTTCAGTGACTACCTCAATCTCATCGCGGTAAAAGCTACCCTCAATTTCTTCATTATCGTAATCTTTCAACTTGTAGGTGGTCGGAGAGTCTTTTTGATTAATCCTTGATACTGTAAATACCTCCTCTGTCCAATTCGGGAGGTACCCTTTAGCAAAAACACTTTTCACTTTTGAGATACGAACTTTATCGCCAATTTTCACATCACTTTTCACATGAGTGCGTTTACGTTGGAATGATTCGCGCACTTTATCTACATTGTCAGCATTTACATCTACTGGTCTGAGTCCAATAGAACGATGGATAGAGTGATTGTAGGCATGGAGTGTATCTTGTAGAACCTTTGTCCAATTTTGTGTCAAGTTGGCAGTAAAATGTCGCCACAAACGATTTTTTAATGTGCGATTAAAACGTTCAACGAGTGCAGCTTTATAAGCGCTCTTTACACCAAACAACTCAATGTCATGCCTCTCAAATAATCTTGTCACATGCTGATTTTCAAACTCTTTTCCTTGATCACTCTGAATTCTTTTTGGAATGCAACCTTCTCGAAAAATTGTTTGGAATGCTTTTGCTACTCCTTTCCCTTCTTTAGTTTTTAAAGGTTGAGCCCACGCATAACGCGAGAAAATATCAATGACGGTTAAAATAAAATTATTGCCCGAGTTATGTTTTGAAATGGAGGCAACATCGCACAAATCTGCTTGCCACTGTTCATCGATGTCATGAACAATATAATGGCGGGTGCGGTACTTCTTTTTCGCTTGTTTGTGGAGTGTATAGGTAGCCTGACCCTTTAACCATCGTTTCACTTGTGATTGTGGAAGACCACTCGCTTTTGATAATTTCTTGATAGATGCAAATCCTGCCGGATGTTTTACATCATAATAGATTGACTTCAAACGTTCAGTCGATGACGGCTGACTCTTTTTCCTCCTTCTCATCTTTTTTCTTTCTTGCCTTTCTACATTTACAACAACTGCAGCATTTAGCTTTAGCGGTTTTGCGATCGTGTTCACATTGCTTAGGGGTTTCATTATGAGAGCTGGCGCAGCTAGTGCAAGTGACAACGACATTCACCTCTGGCGGCTCATTACATGGCAAGCAACACATCTGCTTCATATTAATAGTCTGAGAACATGTATTTCCTAGGAGGAGCTGTTTTACGTTTTCCTTTTACCAGTTTTAGTGGCGATGTAGATCTACGTCGAGTTCTTCCTCTTGTTTGCTTAGTGAGTGTGGGAGGGGATGTAGCAGGTGACGCCTTAAACCAATTTGTTGGCATTTTCATCGTCTGAAGCATTGGAGTAGTAGCCACTGTTGAATCAAGTTCTTTCAATGTCTCATTATTTAAAGCAAATTTTGGCACATTATGCTTTTTCAATAGTTTAAGAAAGTATGACCAACCAGGTGGAACATAGCCCTGACGGCGCTTTCTACGTGTCGCATACTGAATCAAGTCTTCATAACGTGAAGCATCAATCACTTTATTTTCATCTGTAATGATTTCTCCTCTATCATTTACATTGAGATGGGGTTCAATACTGTTGAAAAGAGATATGGCATGTGCGCGAGATGCTAAAGGTGTAGCAGTCGATACAGAGTCACGCATCTTATTCTTCAAGTTTTTCAATTGCTCAACAGTTTCCGATTGTAATAATACAGCACGATGTGGATCTTTGATGTGAACATTTTGCTGATAATCTATTTCTTTCCTATACATTTGATTTGCAAGAGGTTGCTTTACTTGCTGCATGGCAGTCAATTGTACATATTCATCCTGAGGAATAACAATCATGCGAGAATAAGAACTCATAGTTTGTAGATAATCATGGGAGTTTTCAAAATATCACTTCGAAATCTAAATTCTTCCGGACACTCTTGCGTAAAGTCAATGAATAAGTAACCGTATGGTTTTTCAGTAGCTGCTTGAAAAATTTCAATTAAGGCTTTTGATCCTCTGGGTGCAACTTGTCGCGCTAAAATTTCAAATTGACTTTTATCTCGCGGATTCTTGAAAATAGCATAATAGTGTGTATTCAGGTTTCGTGTACGAGCTTCTTTTCCATCAGGAAACAAATTTTGTGTAATATAGATGATAAAACACCTTTTATGGTGTGCTGCGCGAGTGAACATATCTGTAACATCTTTTGAATTCTTACTTTCTTTTAATAAATCATCCAATACAACAACATCATTAGACTGAAGTTTATCCACTGGAATAATTCCTTCATGTCGAATAAAGTTGCGACTTTGCAATTCCTGAAACAGCGACGGTTGATAAATACCATAACACCAAATCACTCGATTGATAGGTTCCTTAAACAACTCCCTTCTTTTATCCAATAAATTCAGCGTGAAAACAGTTTTACCTGCATGAGATGGACCTGATACAGTCAGAACTTTATCACATTGAAGTCTGAAATCCATTTTATTACTTTGAGACTCAACATTTGCATAATTAACGCTTAGAGCCAAAGATATTTCCCAATAGGTTGCCCACGGCAGGAGCTATCATTGGAAGTATTGCTGAAAGGAAACCGCCCTTTTGTGTTAGAGTTTTCCTCTTTCTTTGAAGGGCGACTTTAGGATTGGAGATGAAACGCAATTTCGTAGCATATCGCTTAAGTAACTTTCGTTGTTTTGGCGCTAATTTCTTCGTCCTCAACTTCCTCACATGAGAAATAATTTCACAAATGAATTTATCGTTAGCATGTCGTATAGCATTGTATCGCTGATTTGCTTTCATTCGTCGGAGAGCTTGAATGGCTGAAGAAAACTTTTGACTTTTACGTTTCGTCATTTTACGTTTCGCCATTTTCCGTGTTAGTCTTTGCTAAAACCTATCTTTACCACATTTGCATAGGTACTAACTATTGCGACATAAGTGACACTCGAAATGAGCAATGTCACAGTGGTTACATTGGCAAAGTTGAATGCAATTACGTATGAAACAGCGTTGACAAAAAGCATGCTTACATCTCTTGAAGATGCGCTTTTCATTTCCATCCTTTCGCTTACATACATCGCAACACATAGTTTCACCGTTACTGATGTCTATAGCAAGTCTTTTTGAAGATATGAATTTGCTAGCCTTTTCTAAATAATAGACGCATGTACAGAAGGAATATACTTCGAGAGTGAGCAGACATAGCTCGAAAACCAGTTGTGCTACAATCAAGTACCACTGCATTTTCAATTTTTCTTTATGGAAAGTTGAATGTGAATATCTGAAATCGCTTCAATCACTAGACTGCTACCATGATGGTTAAATGCGTTAAGACGTTCAGCAATTTTTATCATATGTCTTTTAAAAAATTCTTGGGGGTGATCTACCACTTCCATTGAATAAGAAGCAAAATGGAAAGAGCGACTTTCCACCTCTTCCTTTCCAAAATGACTAAACTTAATTTTCGCAACTAATCGCGCCATGATAATGCTATCAGAGAATGTATTCATTAACTCTAGAAATAGAGTGCTAGCATCATCGACCACTGCTTCGATGTCGGTCTCATCTTTATGAAATTTTATCACATAATCTTGAACAGCTCCTTTTAAACTTTGCCTATGAAAACGTAATGTTCCGCAGTCGTTTGAGAAAGACATGATCGCCCTTTATCTAACCCATCCATTGCATGAAAACAACAACTCTTCTCATAGTAACATTTATTGAATAATGGTAACAAGCATGCATTATAAATCAATGGTTTGAAAGAGATAAAATAGATACAGCTGGTAACTATCATACAGCGAGCAATGATAACCATACAGGACTTTGGCAGTGTTGAGGTAAGGAGGAAAGAAGCATTGGTTATGAACGTAGCTACTACAACGAACAGACAAAATAGGAACACACAAATCCTTAAAACGTTTTGTGACTTCATGATAATGTTGATTCACTCTACTATCCCAAGGTGGGAGCAAAATATCATCAATGATTAGATTGGGAAATACTTTCCTCTCCTTACCAGGATTATTACAAAAGATGCGTATAACATTGAAAGCAGCTAACCATCGTTTAAAGTCAATAAGAAGAGCACTCTCACAAGAAAAGCCATAGTCTTGCAAATATTTCAGATTAAGTCCATGAATGTGTTTTCTCGCCCATTGATCAACATTGGGATCGCAGTTGGCATGTTGATGATAGACACTAACAATCTGATATGTCCAATTGTTCATAGCAATAGCACTGAGCTCCTGTACAGGTTCACCCTCACAATCCATAAAAATGATGATAGAAGCCTAAAACGGAAATTTACACATCTAAGGAAACGTTCTATAACATATTACAAAATGAAGAATTACATCGATGCTTTTCACGACAAAATACACAAATGATATGATGGCAACGAAGAAGTAAAATGTATCTAATAAGACCACGTCTACGACACTCAAAGCACATAAGCGAATTGTCATAGGGTAGAGTTAGGAAAGGACTAGCAATTCTCCTTCTTTGATTTGCGTTTTGATGTAGCATTCTTCTCCGACTTGCGCTTCGTACCACTGCTGTTAAGGATTTGATCAATTATGTCGTCCACGTTGGGTGGTTTCGGAATATATAGGATGGATTCCATATGCATGGAGAGAGAGGCTATTTTATTATCCTTGTGTCGACCATAATATAGCCCATTCACTTTGAAAAGGATATCCCAAGTACCTTCTCCGAGCTCATCACATCTGATGGGTATTGAATGATCTCCCTCCTTCTTATAGTAAGTACACCAATGTGATACCGGTAGGCAAATGTGATTACCATCCCAAATCTTTCTATAGGGAGTATCCTTGTCATCTCTCGCCTTCCACTCTTGAGCAAGAGGAGTAGGAATGTCCATATTTAATGTCACGTACTCCTCAATAATATCAAGTTGGTGGCGAATGTACGGACTCACGGGGATCAGTATGTAGTCCCCATACTGATTGTGCATTATCTTGACATCCGTGGAAGGGAGCATTCCCGTTTGGAGTACTACGCTATGATCATCATAACGCAAGGCTTGTTTAAATTTACGCTGTAGCGGTGTAGGATTATGTACCTTGGATGTTTCTTCCACTGGCCTCAGTTGTAGATGATCTGACCGTAGCGAACCTTGTAACGTTTGACCGCCATTTTGTCCTACTAGTGCAGCAGATGGAGTAGATGCCTGAAAATGAAAAAAGATTGTATTAAGTTTACGTTCAAGGGAGGAGAGGGAGGGAAGCAGCGACTTACCATTTTAGTTGGATAATAGAACAGGGAACTAGAGAGAGAGAAAATGTGCGTCCGTCACTCGTGTGATTCAACGATGGAATGATTCTCACTGTGGAAGGCTCGCTATTTATAAAGAAATGCTTGATTCTCATTGGATGATGATCCTCATTGGACAATAACATCAAGTTGATTCCAAATCTGGCATCCGTTTACCAATCCGATAGTTCGTTTTGAAGCTACAGCCCAAAACGTCCCAAATTCTAACTCTGTCGTTTTTCACCAATGTCCCAAAATCTTAAATGGCGTCTCACATGTAAACGAAGGCAGATACGAACAAGCCGATTCTTTCACTGAATTTGTCTCACTCTTAGCTTTCAAACGAGCTATCGCACGACAAAATCCGTCCACTGGAAGCAAGCTGTCCAGGGGGGGGGACGTCAGCCGAAAATTTTTTCTCTCCGATTTCGCTGGAAACATCCCTCCTAACCCAAAATTTCACGTAGATTCCGAATCTGGCCTCCGTTTTCTCATCCGATGCTTCGTTTGGACGCTACACACCAAAAACATCACACACTATAGCCTCAAGACTAATCCTGGCGGTCGCCCACGTCAACCTAGACGGTCGCCCACGTCAACCAGGCGGTCGGACCAACTCACCCGAGTCTAACACTCTGTCGTTGCAGAGGGGGGGGGGACGTCAGCGAACATGTTGTGAACGTGGACCCACCCGGCCGGCACACCACGACAGACCACAACCTCTGTCGTTCCAGAGGGGGGGGGACTCAGACACGAAGCACCACGGCGGCCGACCACGACACTCTGCCGTGCCAGAGGGGGGGGGACGCAGCGATGGCCGCCATCTTGCGCGGTCCAGAAGTGGAGTTTTGCTTACTACTGACATCTGCTGGCAGTGATCATATACTAGCATGATTCCTTCGCCTAGCAATTGATTACATGTGCGAACCGATCACGAAGCTAATCAATGCTTCACTCCAAACTGGAATTGTTTCAGAGTAATGGACGCTATCTTTTATTAACCGCATGCCTAAGATCACGACCAAAAAACCAAGCGATTTCCGGCCGATCTCGATAACATCAATTCTTTCACGACTTTGTGAAAAAAATATTACTAAAAAAATCATAAATCAAGCAATGACGGGGAACACCCTGAACAATGACGAATACGCTTTCCGACCAACAGGAGGCTCCACAGCAGCCTTGACAGCAATTCTAAATGAAGCAACGGCTAATTTAGAAAATCACAGCTCTGCTCGAATGGTCACCTAGACTTCCCAAAATCTTTCGACACAGTGAGAAGATCTAAATTACTTCAGAGCCTTAACAATTTGAAAAATCCCGACCAAATCTGCAATTGGATTGCTGACTTTTATGCGTCACGTAAGCCGGCAACTAAGATGCATGGGCAAATATCGCATACAACAGACATCGATGTAGGCGTGGGTCAAGGATCGGTAATTGGACCAAATGCTTTCTCCAAGATACGATCGATCGGACCTGAAACCAACCATTGTAGGCAACATCATAATCAAATATGCAGATGATAAATATCTGATTGTACCGCCGGAAAATTTCGATGCAACACCAATCGAGTTACACAACATATAAGGAGTGGGCATTAAATAAAATCCTCAACCTCAACGAAACAAAATCTCAAGAAACAATCTTTCAAAAACCCAGAACCAATACAAGCCTCCACATCTTCCGAACATCAGAGGAACTTCAGATATCATAATCCTCGGTGTCACCTTCACACAAAATTAGCTTACATATGGACGCCCACGTGAGGATATTGAAAAATGCAGAGCCCATGCGCAATTAAGATAGTGAAAAGTCGAGGAGCTAAGCAACACATACTCTATCAGCTGCACTCAACAATGATTACCAACAAGACTTTTTATGCTGCACCCAGCTGGTGGGGATTCACGAACGCTAACGAAAGGAGGAGGATAGAGCAATATCTGAAGCGAGGAGTGAGGTGCGGTTACAGCAAAACGGCGGACGCAAGCTCAATAGTTGAGAAAAGTGAAAAAAAACTGCTTAACAAAATATTATAGCATTGGGGACCGCGTGCTTCATCGACTTCTACCACCGGAAACAGCACATCGCAGGAGCCTCAGACCTAGACTGCATCGACTACGGAGAACGACCATCAATGCGATCAGAGAAATGATTCATAGCGATATTACTTCTCATTGACTTCTTATCTTCTCCTTTGATTATTTGTAATCGTTGTGCGTCTGATTATTCTCCTTTGATTATTTGTAATCGTTATGCGTCTGTCATTTCGAAATATGGCATATTATTATTAGCTTTTTTACATGCACAAAGTAGTACTGTAATCAAATGCAATCATTTAACATGAGTAGGCAAAGCTATATATTTTAGCCAACTCGAAACATATAGCCACCGTGCATTAGTGTTCAGCAGTAATAGGAACATAAACAGTTAAGGAATTACCGGTGAAGTCATAATTTAGATAGCTGTTGACATTCAGCTGATTCACAAATAAAATTCAACTCTCCCTTACAAAAGTAAGGTTTTTAGATACTACCAAAATGTCATCCTAATGAGCAGAAGTAATAGGGTATTATTTGATATGGATCATTAGAAATTTGAAATTTCCCTATGACGTCATGAGATGAAAACTAACTTAACAATTGCAGTCTGCGACATTTTACTAAGACCATCGATATTTCTTTAGCTTTTTGCTGCCGGCTACTTGATGATATATTATCTTTCACCCTTGTCAATGCATTGTATTGACATGTGTGCCAAGAATACCTACCAGAACATAGACATCCATTGATAAGTAACACAGACACTAGACTCGCAAACACAAAATTGACCGCAACATGTTGAGCACCACCTCCGACATTTTAATAAGAAACTTTCTTTTGGACATGGTCGGTCTAGCGCTGGGCAAAGTTTCAGAATCAGCTATTTACATTTTTGGCCATTTCTTGGCAGTAAATTATTTTTGTTCTGATAGCCCTATGTGTGCAGTATCTGGTTGCTGTGATGTAAGGTCGCATTTGAGAAATTTTCATGTGTGGTGTGAGTCATCGTTTAAGCACATGCACTGTTATTGGTCAGCAATATTGATATTGCTATTCATTATCAAATCGATCCTTGACATGCCTTGCTCCATGGAGATCAGATATCTGTGCTGCTGAGATAGCATGTATCAACAGGGGCATCTATGATTAATGTAAGATATCTTATATCTTATAGTAATCATAGATGTCCCTGGACAAGGAGGTCTAGATATCTATAATTGTGCCGGAGGCAGAATGACGCTTTCTGTGGGAGAGCTTCGAAGGCCTGTTACAGAGATAGGATGGTTCAAATTCTGCTTGCTTATGCATGCTAAAGCAATAAACAGTTTTGGAATTTATCTTGCATTGTCAAAGCACGGTCAATGTTACTTCATTCATTCCTGATAATGAATAAATGCAGTGTTCACAGGAGCAAAACTAATTATAAATTGAATGGCATTCCCTATATCTCAGTATACCACGTACCAAGAAAAGCGCTTCATGGAAGGCGTTTCATTGATTACATTCCTAATACTCTGACAATAACAAAAAGTATTCGAATCTGCTGGAAAAGCTGGCCATCGAGGGGAATTTTCATGACAAGAAAGGCACGATTTTTAGATTAAATGATCCACCAAGTGTATTCAGGTGTAATAAGGCAGTAATATATAACAAATCACGTGAAATCCATGAACGAAAAATTTTCAATGGAAGTAGCAGTCCACCGCAGACGAGTTCGATTCATTCGAAAAGCGCGATGGCATCAAGGGATTGATTCACCGACATGATTAAAGCTATCTGCTTTTTTAATTATGAGCTGTTTATCAAATTATCTGACGAATGGATCCAAATGCTACGGCTGATTAATAATGACTTTACACAGTTTTCTACAAAAATTGATAAATTCATGAATGTCTCTGTGAAATCATGCGGAGATCTTGTGAATATTTGTGATTTTCTCTGATTCCAACAACATCTTTAAAGATAGTCTCATCTCGAAGCAATTATTAATCACGCAAAAATCATGTCACTTCGTGTAGCGATAAAACTAAGCATATTATCCTTCAACATAAGAATCTCCGAATTGATCAAATACATTTCCTAATATACAGTTATCAAATTTGTTATTCAATACTAATCGATATTCTTCTACTACGACGATTGCAACTCAGTTATTTCTTGTTATGGTGCAAGGTAATCAGCATAAAGACAACACCTACATCTTCCGCATCCAGATACTTTGAAAAAAAGTTTTGATCACTCTGGGTTTGGGTCTACCGATGATGTTCGTGAGACGCTTAGTTCTGAGTTGCATGGCATGTGAAAAGATTGGGTAATCATATTCGACGAGACATTTCAAGACGTTTGCGTGAAAACGATCTGATCGGGTTTTCCCATAGAGGTAGTCCGAAGACGATCAAGCCAGCCCGGGCAATTCTTGTTCTCACAATTAGTCACTTGATTGGAGAAAAGTCTTCATCAGCAAGAATGCCTGTTTTTTTCCTTGAAGACTCAATTTTATACTCAACTGATAGCTTTGATAAAGTTATTTCAGAATGTGGGGACGAGCGGAAGCTTTGAATATGATTGCCATGCCACAACTCGGAAATGATGAACATTATTACATGAAAATCTTCCTTGTGATCCGAATTCATCGCGGAAAATTAGGCATCCGACTGACGTTTGAGTATACCTTCTCTTTCATCCGAAATATCTGATGAAGAACATACTCAATAATCGGATCACAGAATGTCACAAAAAATTGACTCTGATATTCTTAGGGAGTAAACGCAAAGTCGCACGTGCATGGTAGGACATCGTCAATTGCAAGAGGATACAAAACGTGTCGTCAAAATAGCTGTTTTGACTTTTTTGGCATGTTTTCCATCGAGCATCCAACGAGGAAATTTTCCTTAAGTTCCCAACGTATTCACAGAAAAAGTAGTCGCTGCACTTATTTTGAACAGCAAGACAAATGCTGCGGAATTCACTGGTTCCATATTTTCGAATGAGGCAAATTGTGAATAAAATATCTCTCGATCTTCACATTCGATTCAATGACAGTGAAAGAGAGCAGATAATTCAGAGGTTACACACAAATTCGACAAAATTTGCAAAATATTGAAAATTCATTCAGTGTTATCATATGCTCCTATCTCTGTAACAGGCCTTCGAAGCTCTACCACAGAAAATGTCATTCTGCCTCCTGTACAATTATAGATATATAGATCTCCTTGTCCCTGGCAATTATGATCCACCGGTACCATCCTTCCACCTCGAACTCTCTGAACATGAGGATGATTCAACAGCTGAAGAAATTCAGGAAGTATTACAATCTCCACGAGAAACTCGTCATCGACGTACTATTTCATGCAATTGTCCTAAAGTAAATCAAGAAAATTTACACGAAATGGTGAGAGAGCTTGGTCTATCAAAGGCAGATGCGTATAAAACGGCGACACTTTTACGGAGATATGAGGTACTTCATCCTACGGCCAATGTGACTTTCTATAGAACCCGTGAGAAGGAATATTTGGATTACTTCGACGTTGACCATGATATTGTTAATGGCGTCATGATATTGTATATATGGACCATGATATTGTCTACTGTAGTGACATTGTGGGTTTATTCAAGAAATTAGACTTATGTAATTCGGCTGAACAGATTTCAAGTAAATTCTGGCTTTTCATTGATGGAAGTGTTAGTAGTGTGAAAGCCGTACTCTTAGACACTGAAAATAAATTGCCTGCAGTACCAATCGCATACAGCAGAGTAGCAAAAGAGTCCTATAAAATAGTAGAACTCATTTTGAAACTGATTTCATACAATCAGTACAAATGGAAATGCGGCGGTGATCTCAAAATCATTGGACTTCTAACTGGTATGCGTCGGGGATATACCAAACACATGTGTTTCCTGTGTCTGTGGGATTCTAGAGCCAAAGCAGAACACTATGTTCGACGTCATTGGCCCGATCGAAGTGAACGGGTCGCTGGACATCAAAGCATCGAGCATGCGCCACTAGTGCAACCACAAGACATTCTTCTCCCGCCACTACATATAAAGTTAGGTTTGTTCAAGAACTTTATCAAATCTCTTGATCCAAATAGCGAAGCAATGTGTATCCTGCGAATGGCATTTCCGAAATTGTCTGAAGCAAAAATCAAGGAAGGAATTTTTGTCAGTCCTGATGTGAGGAAGATAATTCAAAAAATTCGAAAGTGTTAAAAGTGCACTCGACGCTATGGTATTGGTAGTGAAAAACTTTTTGTCAGCGAATCGGTCACCGAATTACGGCGAGTTGGTGACTGACATGTTGGAGAAATTCTATTCTCAAAAGGTCAATAGGTCATTAAAAATTCACTTCCTGCATAGTCATCTCTCCTTTTTTCCGGATGACTTGGGAAAAATCAGTGATGAGCATGGTGAAAGGTTTCACCAAGTGATTGCCTCTGTTGAGAGACGCTATCGGGGCCGTAATGATCCTTCAATGCTAGCAGATTTTTGCTGTATGATCAAAAAGTAAAACCAGTAATTGTGAGCTATTTTTGTTACCTATCTATAGGCTGTATAACTCGAATACTTCCTATGAACTAGTACGATTGAACTCATGTTACAATACATGTTTTGTTCTTTTGTAAAAAGCCATTTTTGTGTCTCAGTACAAATAGTACAATATTAATTATAGCTTCTAACAGGAGCAATTGCATACTGGTATTCCATCTCTAACACATCACACATACTGATAGAAAATAATATATAATGTACACTTATTACAAACCGGTTAAAATAGTAATTGAAGAGGGCTAACTTATTCCACGTTTTGTATCTGATAAGGTATCCCTTCATATGACAGTTTTTGTCTTTTTGGTCTTCCACTTTTGATGGCTATTGAATAACATTATATAAGCAGATGACAAAATACATTAAAAATATGGCATTATGACAGATTTTATGAATATCTGTATCTAAAAATCTGGATGTCGTGGAGAAAAACGGACGTCAGTTTTGAAATCAGCGTGTTCGAATTACCCAGAAACAGTTATTCAACTATCAGTTGCATTCGAAAAAAAATTTCGTGTTCCCTTGTGTAATTGCTTCGAGATGAGACTATCTTTAAAGATGTTGTTGGAATCAGAGAAAATCACAAATATTCACAAGATCTCCGCATGATTTCACAGAGACATTCATGAATTTATCAATTTTTGTAGAAAACTGTATAAAGTCATCATTAATCGGCCGAAACATTTGGATGCATTCGTCAGATAATTTGATAAGCAGCTCATCATTAAAAAAAGCAGATAGCTTTAATCATGTCGGTGAATCAATCCCTTGATGCCATCGCGCTTTTCGAATGAATCGAACTCGTCTGCTACTTCTATTGAAACTGCTTCTATTCTTATTACAACTGAATACACTTGGTATATCTATTAATCTAAAAATCGTGCCTTTCTTGTCATGAAAATTCCCCTCGATGGCCAGCTTTTCCAGCAGATTCGAATACTTTTTGTTATTGTCAGAGTATTAGGAATGTAATCAATGAAACGCTTTCCATGAAGCGCTTTTCTTGGTACGTGGTATACTGAGATATAGGGAATGCCATTCAATTTATAATTAGTTTTGCTCCTGTGAACACTGCATTTATTCATTATCAGGAATGAATGAAGTAACATTGACCGTGCTTTGACAATGCAAGATAAATTCCAAAACTGTTTATTGCTTTAGCATGCATAAGCAAGCAGAATTTGAACCATCCTATCTCTGTAACAGGCCTTCGAAGCTCTCCCACAGAAAGCGTCATTCTGCCTCCTGTACAATTATAGATATCCTCCTTGGTCCCTGGTATCAATCAATGCGACTATGTTTGAGTCTAACGTTGTAGATCTGAATCTTTATCACGGATAATCTTTATCACCATTTGAATAGGTTAGGTTCTTTTTCTGAGCTTCAAATCGCAGTTATATTGGCAAGAAGAAAACGATTTTGACATTGAAGTTACGCCACTTTCAATATGAGGCAAGAAGAAAACGATTTTGCAAATTCTAGTTTATTATCATAAATTTATTGAACTGAAGCAAAAAGTAAGTGAAATTCTTGGCGTTATATCATTTCAAAGAAGTCATCAGACGCGAATGACAACTGGTCGACTTAAATAGTGCAGTAGACCTTGAAAATATCACACTGACCTTGAGTCAAGAGTTCATGGTAGGTGATATTATTTTCATGTTAAAAATCGCTTTCTTTCTGCCAACTTCAGTGCGATTTGTCGCAAAGGAAAGTGCCTTATCACCGATGTAGGATTTTCGACCACGATTCACTTTAAATGGGCTATTGTCGATAACTAAAAGAACTAATTCAAAAGTGTTTTCGTTTTGTAAGATAGCCTAGAAATATAGTTATATTTCCTTCCACGATTTCAAGATTTCCAGTAAAATCATGCCCATGAAAAGAGCTCCTCAAAGTACAAAACAAAATGCGGTTTATAATCGCAAGACATTTGCCAGATGAAATCTCACACATAAAATCCATGTACAAGTTGCTCAGAAATTCACCGTATTTGCGCAATTTTAACAGTATGGAGTTGGTTAAAAAAGAATTAAAGAATGGATTGCTGGACAGTCCTTGACAGCAACAGGTAAAAATCGACTTTAACTTTCATCATCTATGATAGAATGTAAATTCAGTCTCTCCACTCATTGGCTACTGAAAGAAACAGCCAACAGACCTGCATCACACGTTAACAATTCATGCTATTAGTAGACCCAGGATGTTTATGTAGGTACTCGAGCTTCGATATATAATTTTTTTGACGAAGAAGCGCAGATCATGCAGAAAATGTGAGAAGTTTAAGTATCTAACCCGTTAGAATACATCAGAAAGGTCCGGTTTCCAAGCTTTGTTGTAACACCCACACCAGACTTTAATAACACTTCAATCAATTTATTGAAATAGCAAACTTCAAAATTACTTCAGTCCAAAATACTATAACATTGAGAAGCAATCATTTTTTTAATATTGTCTTCAGTCATCGACCGCGGTGGTTGATCTGTGCATCGAGAAATGTCTTTCAACATCGACAGATATCAAGGGCGCAATAAGTGAGAAGTAGCCCACTGGAATTTCGTTGCCACCGTTCAATGTTTTTGCGATGGCCCTCATGTTTTCGTGATCTAGATTTAAAGTTAGCGGTTTCTCGATGAAATCTGCTCGTCTTTTTCAGCTTTATGTCGATTGTTCCAACGAATTCGATTTACCTGTGTTTCAAGCTTTTCAAGCAATTCCGGATGAGGTGGAATCTTGCAGCGATAAACGTAACATCGGTGTTGATCCCTTGATTCTCGAGCACCTCTGAACACTTCTCTAACGTCTTCGCATCATAACTATTCAGCAACTGTATTACATTACTGACTTTGTCGACATGGTTTTCGTGGTAAAGAGAAGCTTTTATCTACCATTCAGAGCGAGTCATGCACCATGGCTCACAGGCCCCAGTGTGAATCATGAATGTAGATAAATTAGATGAATAGACTGTCTGCTGTCGTAGCGTCCTGTAAATGGTATTTCCACAACTCGGCGGAGAAGGAAATTTAGCTGCTTCGGATGCACAGATTTCAGATCATTTTCTATCGTTCTTCACGAATATAAGTTGTCTCAAGCAACTTACAAATTGTTCAACAACAAAACAAAATATGTGAAATTTCCGAGAAACGTCAAAAAATGTGAAAATGTGTTTTACATGAAAACATAATAATCCGAGCTCTATCCATGAGTGTTCTTAAATCTATTTAGTCAACAATGGAGAAGAAAAAGCAAGCACATGGTGCTTCAAAACCATCACCCGATTTCATTTAATTATATCCATCGATTGAATAAGTTTTGAAATGCCTGTAGCCATAGAGGTATGCTTGCTAGATATCTATGTCATCTAGAGCGGACATGAAATATCTCCACCATGTATTCATATCGGAGACAAAATGAATTGAAAGCAGAGTCATTTGTGATTGTGTCATTTAGTGTTTATAGTTTGCAATTCTGCCTGAGGATCCATCGGAATGTAAACTTTCAATACTTACTAATTACATACATAGGACGTATGCAACATCTCTCATTGACGTGATGTCATCGCATCAATGAATTGTACCTGAAGTGATATTGACTGCAGTGAGAATTGCGGACGATAAGTCACGAAAAGTCTACCGAAGAGAATAGAAAATTCTTGATAAACTGGCAAACAAGTGAATGTTTTACAGAATGAGACTGGTGTCTTGATAACATGAAAGATAATTCATTCGAAACGATTATCAATTTGTGAACATTTGTATATGAATTTGTATAACATAGCCAACCATAAAGGATAAAATCACAAAATCGCCTGTAGAATCGTCTGGAAGCATGCTGGAATATCACTCTGCTCAGGATCGATCTCAATGGATCATGAAGATAAATCATGCAAAAAATAGAAATATATATGTATTTATATTGAAATACTGAAAAATGTATTATAAAAATTATAAATATGAATCATAAGTCTGTGGTCACTAGATCAATTTTTATAATTCTCTTTTGTGTCATCTACAGGCTTTGCAAACGATCCAATTTCATTCATGTTCAAACAGGTGACGTACCTCATTTGGATCTTATTCTGCGTGAAGAATGTGGTTATACAGCATTTACATCAGAAGTTATCTCAAAAAAAGACAGAGATGTCCTGAGCTATACCCGCTGTCAGAGTCAAGACTGGTCCTATCCTAGTCATCTACTGTCTTATCTAGACAAGAGCTCTATCCTTGTAGCGATAACGAGTTTTATGCGCCACGTTACAGACGGTACTGTGGCACCATTTTGCATCCAGCAACTTAACGCAGACCGAATGCTTGTCAAGACTATTAGACAATGTCATCAAAACATACAACACATTTTATAGCAAGATTTAGTTAAAAAGTGCTGTCAACTTTAAAGCAAATTAATCCCTATTAGTTTATTAAAATCATGTAGCACAAATTTTTCCTGCCGATGAGGCGCACTCAACGACTCCTACGACGTCAAAAAGGAAGGCCGAGTGGAAAAGCAGTGCTTAGAGTTCTAATACATAATAATCCTCTTTAACTTCCAGATTCCACTTTGCTTCTCTTCTGACACATTTGTATAGTCAACATAATCAAAATTTGCACATGAAAGTCATCAAAAAGTATGGTTGCCATCATTAGAATTTATGTTTACAATGGTGTTCAATTTATCTTCCAAGCACTGTATTGGTTCTCATATGTAATAGTTGTTGTCTGTTATGAGCAAAATATTAAGCACTCCACATTTAATTAACCTACGAAACAAGACAAGTAACGAATTCAATGTAGCAAGTGTGAGTTACTGAAAGCACATTCAAAGCCAATTTGCACAAACACATTTGCAAAGAGTTAAAACATCTGTTGTTGTCAAGATCTGTGCATGTGAGACAGCCCCTCGCATTACAAATGGAAACATTGTCCTTTTTGGGTGGCTTAATCCACCGCTTCGCATTGAAGGAAAATCTTTTAGCACCCTTAATTCCCCATGAAGGCAGTCCCATGGCCTCACAAATAAGTGGAAAACACGTAGAGAGGTTGGATTTTGTGCTATATACACGTACATGAGCAAATGGCTACTGCCTAATCGCTAATAAGCATACATAGGTGACATCGTGCTCAGTTCTGACAAAAGGCAAGAACCTAACAACGAGGACCAGTAGCGGGGCGTACAAAGGCCACAACCAAAGACATCTGAACTCCAATTGTTGTGCTGCAACATGGATAACTCATGTGTAGTTACATGCCAAGAAAAAAATAGCCAGAAAATATTATTATAGAGATTAAAAAGATTATAATGCAGCAATTATTTGCACATAGACTTTCAGTAATTTAGATATTTTGATTATGAACCATCATTGCTCATGAATACAATATTCATGAAATAAAATGACACTTTGCATTTTTAGAAATTACAAAATGAAGCTGAAATTATTAAAAGACTAAAAGTCATAATGCAACAAATCCATCCATCAAAGTTAAACATAATCTTTTGTAGTTTCAACTGTAAAGAAAGCACATTGCTCCGCCTTATCTACTCCAAGATTAATTTTAAAATTTATCCCCATCGTAAATGAAGAGGGATGTATTTGCTGCATGGAGTGGAACATAATGCCTCTGCAATGCGAGTTATGCATCATAGCCTCTTCCCGGGTTTCCACTAACTTGATTAACGCTCCATCAAGAACAATCTTGCAATACAGGGATGTGTCCTCGCAAGGTATTGGATGAGTGGTCCAGCGGCGAAGTTCAAGCTTCTTAATCGTTTGCTGTCATTAGTTTTCAGGCGTGTTTGCTGTTTCAGTAGGTATCTCTATGTGCATATGCTGCCCAGCACAGTGCCTTGAACAGCACATTGAACGCAGCAGATCAGACTTGATCTATAAAAATACTGACATTATCCACGTGCTTATTTGGCTATTAATCAAGAAAAACAGTGACGCAGTGAGTAGATTCCTTTTGATGATTAGACCGACTGATTCTATAAAGGATTCAATTACTCGATTTAAAACCTCCACTGACCATTAAAATTCTAATTTCGTTCTGTCACATGAAATCCTTATAATGTTGGGGATAGTTGCATTAACAGCGCTTCTTAAATATTTGTTTTAAATATGACTTTCAGTGCGTTTTAAACTTTGTTTTGGCCCTCGCCCCACTGGGGTGCTTTGACAAACGCGCCTCCCGCTTATTTTTCAAAATAGAAGTTCAAATTAAAAACAAAATACATCAAAAGATAGCTCTCATAATTACGGGTAAGAATATTATCATTATTTTGATATTCAAGGTCATTGTGGAGGTCAAATGTCAAAAAGAAGATTTTTTTGTTATGATTATTATTTCTTGCTCTATCTCAGTAACCATTTGACCCAGGGATGCGGAGTCCTATCATTTTGATAGGACTCCGACTCCGACTCCAGCAAAAATGATAGGACTCCGGGACTCCGACTCCGACTCCGCATCCCTGATGACCAAATTCAAAACAAAACAAAAGCTCTTATGATGACGAGTCAGAATATCATGATAAAAATATCTAAGAAGTTTGACCGGCGCTGTGGCCTTGTGGTAGAGTGTTCGCTCTGCGTCCGGGAGACCTTGGTTCAAATCTTGGTCGGGTCAAACCTAAGACTTTTAAATACGTACACTCTGCATTCTTGCTAAACACTCAGCACGAAAAAGAATGAGAGTGGTAAATTACGACTCGGCCACATGGAAGAAAGGCTCCGTGCCTAATGTGCTTCCGAGTATAAACAATGTTCATTTATTTTTCTAAATTTAAGTTGAGATTAGAAAAACCATTAAATATTAGCAAGTTTGTATTTTGTAATCCGGTCCAATTGCAAAAAGTTCACAATTTGAAATTTTGAATTCAAAGCGTCGAAGTCTAAATATAATTTACAAGGGAATTATCATTTTCTGTTCAAATTGACACGTTATGAAAATACGAAATTTAATTGGATTCGAATTTTCGTAATCCTATGTAGTGACCAACCAGTTAAAGTGACAACGAGTCACTTTAAATGGGGCATTTTCGATAACTAAAAGAACTAATTCAAAAGTGTTGCGTTTTGTTAGATAGCCTAGAAATATAGTTATATTTCCTTCCATGATTTCAAGATTTCAGTTAAATCATACCCATGAAAAAATCTGAAAGCACCGAACAAGATACGGTTGATATCTCAAGACATTTGCCAAATGAAGTCTCGCACATAAAATCCATGTACAAGTTGCTCATAAATTCACCTCATTTACACAACTTTAGCAGGGTATGGGGTTGGTTAGCTGATAAATACAAGATTGGATAAATTACGAAAATTTCATAATTTTAAATTTTAAATTTTAAATTTTAAATTGGAAACATCGAAGTCTAAATAGAATCAAGACAAAAATTATCATTTTATGTTCAAATTCACACAAGAACACTTTCTTGTAAATTCTAATAGTTTTAATATTAGATAAGGACACCTGAACACATTCAAAGCGAAAATAGAGCAAAATTCGACAAATCTGTCGTACATTCAAATTTTTGAAATCTCATTGTAGCGAAAGTATTCAGCCGATGTTATTCAAAATTGATGGAATGCTCTGGAATACATAGCCAGTAAGCTATCTAAAATGTGGAGTTCGCATCTTCCTTCGTTCAGGAGCTAGATTAAATTTTCGGTAGGGGGGGGGCGTTTCCCCCCAGGGAGAGAAGGTTACACTCTGTCTTAAGCAAGCTGCTTGAAACATTAGCCACCCTGACTACAGCTACTGTACATGCGTGCCAGCTTGCGCTCCCGTGGAAAAGGAATGCAAGAGGGGAAAATTATTGATTTGCAGATATTCTACAAAAACCACAGTGGAAATGCATGTATTTTGACTGAAGAAATTTTGCATGCACGCATCCTAAATCTTGACCACTTCCTACACAATCCGTCCTATGCCAAGTATGGCTACAAAGAAAGCTACGATTTCATTAATTGTTTTATTTACAGTGATAGTGAAGTTAGTTGCTGAACTGATTAACTTGCAATGCCGTCAGCATAGAAATCCGACACTCATGATAATAAAGGTCTAGAACGGACAGGAATGTTAAAAGCAATAGAGCGTCATGAATATGTATTGTCTTGACAGCAGTTTCTGAGTGATGGCGTCTACCAGCGGTCAACAATAGGAAGATACCGGCATCTTATCATTGTACTTAGCAAATATTCGCGGCTATTATACGCCTATATTCATGCATATAAAAGCATTTTGAGAAAATAACTTGCGATAGATCGCTCTGCGACACAAGAATCTACAATTGTTGCATGTCTCAATAATTTTCTTCTTATAAAGATCTACCAATCGATGCATAACCGAGCAGCTGCATACCATCAACCATGCCATCAAAAAACAGCTGCTGTCCTTTCCAGTCTCATTAACTTAAACAAAGTCAAAAGTCGGATTTCTATGGCTGTCACAATCCACTATCGCAGGGAAAAGTTCCAGACTTGCGTTGTAATTACATTACTGCGATTACAATTACTGTAATTAGGAATTGTAATCAATTACATTTTCGGATGAATAATTTGCCATTGTAGTCAATTACATTCTAGCCATGTAATTGAGATGTAATTGCAATTACATTTTGATCAGCTCTGTTCATTAGCACGCATTTTAAACTGCCTTACTCTCCTGCTAGCGATAATGCTTTAAAATACTTGGATGTGCACCGGGTGTAGAACTAGCAGAAATTTGATCAAATTTGCTACGAAACTTACAGTCAAGATCTATATTTTTAAGTGTTGGTGTTATGGTATTCTTTCCCTTTCTAATATCTGATCGGAAAATATAAATCAGAGAATTGCATGTATTACCCCCCTCGCAAAATGAAAGGCACAACAATTCTATAATTAACTCATTAATCATTTTTTCATTTAAAATAACAGTTGAGATCTTTAAATCAATTTAAAGCTTAACGGAGATGCAATTGGAATCATAATATAGTCTCCTAGAAGCCACAAGTGTGAATATCGCAGCACTGCATCTTCAGTTTGAATCGTGTAAGATGTGAGGCGGAAGCACTTGGGGGGAGGGAATAAAAAGGTTGCAATTTAATATCAAAGTTGCAGGCGTGATCTGTTTTCCATGGAGCAATAGTGATTGACCTTTCCATGTCCGCCCAGAAAAAGAAATGGCGGGGAAACGAATAGTGCAATGCCGGCAATTATCTTAGGTAATTGAAATGTAATTGAAGGAAGACGGAGTAATTTGCAATTGTAGTAAATTACATTGATAAAAATGTAATTATTAATTGTAATTATTTACAGCTCATGAGTAATTGACACAAGTATGGGAAAACTTCCCGTCTTCAGTGATTTTTGATTCTATTAAGTAGCATATATTTTACCACAAGCTGATAACTTACAGGACTAGCAGGCCTATCTGGTGCATATACTCATTTAGTACCACTATCTCACAAAACACTTTCATAATGGCTGTTAACTCTAATAGCTAGAATAAAACTCTGTTTTATGCTATATTGTCTGTTCACTAGTTTCAATTATTGATCATTACTCAATTATGTCGCATAAACTGATGGATGTAATTAAATTAATCAATATTCACTCTCAATGAAACGCATTGTCAAATGGATTTCATATGATAAGCTATTTGTGGCCTAATATGCTGAAGTGATACATCAGAGTCAAAAAATTAACTTCAAATATTGGTCTACTCAAGTGGTGAGAATAATTAGTTACAATCAATTGAATGACTACTTTTGCAATTAAAATTAATTGTTTATTTAGACCGATTTTATTGCAATTTATATTGGATAACCTTTGTATAATAGTTCAAGCATGCTCACAACTTTTGGATCAACGTAAATGCAAGCTTTTTATCACTTCAAAATGAAGAACGACTCTAAATCCTTATTCTCAAATTAAACACCCATGAATTCATCAAAATAAACCATGAATTATTAATGAAAAAAATTAATAACTTTAATAAATAAGTAAATGAATTAATTAAATTTAATGAAATATCTATTAAACACCCATGAATCAGTGATGACAAAGTATAGAAACTGATCTATAGTTTCAAATATTGAATTTTTACACAAAGCTAAATTAGGCATAAAAATATCAATTTTAAAATATGTTGACTGGTTGCGGACTAATAGAACATTGTAACTGACGTTCTGAAGATCTTCTTGCTCCGTTGGGTACATCAGTAAAGGTGAAGCTGGTAAACACGATATTTACGATTCTTGGCACTGTATGCGATAAAGTCAATTAATCTTCCGTGACTTCAAAAATGAAATCGCTCATGAATTAGCCGAAGAGAGCAGTGACAAAGGTGACCTTTCCGTGATGTGAAGGGAAAATTCTAGTTTTTATAGCGCATACATGGCATGTCAAACTAATGAACACTTTGAATGAAGATAAAGCTATCAAATTCAGTTCACGTTCGACATCAATATATCTGCGATATAGGGATAACATCCACTTCAGTATCTCTTCCTGTTGTTCGGAAGTTGTTGAAATCGAACATATTTAATGTCGCAATTCACGAGTTTGTACGATTACTTCATTTTCACGTCATTTTTCATTCATCGCAGACTTTGATGATGGAACTCATAAAGCAATAAACTCCGGCATACTTTCTTTTCCGCAAGATTTAATTATCTTCGGTTTGGCTCGAGTTCTCAGCATGAGTGACTTTTCCATCTCTGTGCGAGCAGTCAGAATCCCAAAATGAGAACAATCTTGATCCTCTTACCACTTGAATAAACGCCTGACTCACATCTATGATATCTTTTTCATAAGTTAGAAAAAGCAATAAATCAGGAGAAGATCATCCGAGATGATTTGAGCAAATGATTTTCCAACACACCAACAGAGAGTTAAACAAAGGCCACGATATTTAACTTCAAAGTCAAACACGTTAGATACTGGTGTCCCAGGTTCCCAAGAGTGTTTCATATAAGCTTCGGCGCTTTAACTTGGAAACTTGTATCCAACCCGCCTTGTTTGAAGTCTTTAGTGGGTCTTAGCAATGTTTCCCGAAAGAATTAAGACAAGAGACACGCCGGTCTTCATTTATCATAGCGCCACACCATCTATGAGGAGTTGGCCGGCAGATTCTTCCTTTGAGGTGAGCAATTTCTGCCCATATTCGAGAAGGATTTGAAGAATTAGCTGTTTGTAGATTCTCCAAATCTATTAATTTGTTTCTGAAGCTTCAGTTCCACAAGATTAATTTCATGTTGGTCAAGATTCCTTATCTTTATGAAAATATTTTCGACTTCTGCCAAATTATTTCCCACATCACAAACTTCTTGCGAGTTTCTTGTATATGAAACAGTAGAAATCAAGAACTAACATGAAAAATAGTTTTTTCATGATTGAATAATTTAGTGTCACTTGTAATAACAAGGTTGAATCAAATCTGCGGTATATCTAAAATTAAGATTCAATATTGGATGGACTTAAGACGAGAAGAATTGTATCATGGGACAAATCTTGAGTAGACCCGTGGAATAGGCCCAATTCTGGCTATCCTTTTAGTGAAGTTTGTCACTTTCACAAAATTTATTTGAAAGTTTATGCTCAAATGCCATCTTTGAATTGTCAAAATGCGTGGAGTTAAAATGCATAGTATTAAAGCACTAAGCTATGAACATTTAAGCAGATGTAATTTATTGCAAGAGCATGTATAGCACATCTCATTTACACATCATTGAAAATGTGCTATTATTATATACTTAATTACACACGTACACATATTTTATTGCAATTATCCATATTTAATGTATTGCAAAAAACTTAAACCAATAAAAGAGGCTTTTGAAGATAGGCTAATCCTTATGGAACGTGTCACAAGTTATAACATACACTTAGGCCTACGCATCCTTCATTTAGAACATGAATAAAAATAAATTCATTGAAATATTTGTAACCTAGTTCTATAATCACATTTCTATCAATGCATTTTTCAGAATCTTCCATAATCAATCCTATTTTTAGATAACCGTGTTCTCTACATTTTTGCCAAAACCTTGTTTTCCAAGTCCAAGCATTGTTTTTAAGAATGTTACTCGCATTGAAATAAATTCATTAAAGTTGAGTTGATGAAGATCACTTTTAAAGTAATAGTCTGGCAGCCAGAGCGAGTTTCTGCAGGGAACGAGGCCGAAAGTGAGACTTTCACAGAATGATGTACACCATGCGCCTACTACGCATCAGCACGTCTGCCGCGTTCTATTGAGTTCCTCTTCTAGTCAGACAAGATCAAAGAAAAACACATGTAAATCCAATGGGACGCAGATTGCAGTTTTTGACTAAAATGAAATTTTCTATGTTTTCTCTGATTAAACGAAAAGTACCAAGCCCAGAGTCATAATTTTTGACATGGAATGTCTTCAGGTCATTTCCTTTCATGTGGATGTGCTATTATCATGCTTATGATCGGCAATGCTTATGAGAATGTGTTTGAAAGTGGGTAAAGTTGCTCAAAATGATTGTGTTTGCCGACATTAAGAGGCTCGCCAAATCTGAATGCGTTTCGCTATATAGACACGGATGCATGAAAATGAAAGGAAATGATCTGAAGACATTCCATGTCAAAAATTATGACTCTGGGCTTAGTACTTTTCGTTTAATCAGAGAAAACATAGAAAATTTCATTTTAGCCAAAAACTGCAATCTGCGTCCCATTGGATTTACATGTGTTTTTCTTTGATCCTGTCTGACAGGAAGAGGAACTCACTAGAACTCGGCAGACGTGCTGATTCGTAGTAAGCATAGGGTGTATATTACTCTGTGAAAGTCTCACTTTCGGCCTCGTTCCCTGCAGAAACTCGTTCTGGCTGCCGGACTATAAGCAATGTTCCATGTACTAGACATTTATTTGATTTAATTTTACATGATCGAACAATAAAAAATGTAGACCTATACTGCTACGGAAAAATCAAATCGCAAAAAGCAATGTTAATGTCATGTTTTTAGAAAGTGCATAAATTGTCATCAACATAACGTAATATCGATGATCTCTCCATTGTAGATCGTAACGGCTGGGTGGAACGTCACAACTACAATTTCAATCGTCTTGGCAATAAGTGGGGATATTAAAAGTCAATGAAGTCTAGAAATAATGCGTCATGTCTAATTAGACAAATTTTATAGGCCTATATCAATTTAATCAATCTCAGGCAGATGTTTGTGTTAATCCTTGAGCAGCTCATTAGATGACTTCACACCCTCATTTACCAAGAAAGATACTACATCAGTAGTTGAAGTAAATGCACAATTGCCCATATTTGGTGACGCGAGCTAAAGAGGTCATCCATTGTGGTCGTTTAGTGCATTGTAGCATAGACTTCCTAGATATGCTCTTCGACCGCGTTGAGAGTTGTGCTTACTCAACAAGCCTGCACTTTGACGTCGATCCGTGTGGATTGCGATCGGATCTCGATCAAGGAACACAGATAATTGAAACTTGAGATAAATTCATTCCATCTGACCACATGTTTGTCATTATCTTCCGAGACAGGCTCAGTCGACATCGGCTGCAGTTGAGAGCACTTTTTCCATTATTGTAAAGTTGCTGTGTAATGATCGCAATTTCTTGTCTGAAATTGTCGATACACATTTACTACCCATGTGTAACCACCGCGATATTTAGAAACTTTCTGAGGAATAAACTTAAATTGTCTGGAACTTGGTTTTATTTTGTTTTGCTAACCGTATTTGGTCTATATTCTGAAATGTGCATGCATCTGATCTAATATTATTCCGTAAATTTAATTGAAAAATCACTAGGTCTATTTTTAGTTTCTATAAATTCTAGAAGTGTGTGCCAAGGTTTAGAAAAAATCGCCCTATTAACAATATAACGGATGAGGTCACACTACGGATGAAAATTCCGAAGGATGAATTATCTGCACATCTATGGTATAAAAGACCTTTCAGGACCGGAGGGAGATTGGCCTATTTAAGTGATTTCCCTCTCTCTCTCTCTCTTTTCTCTTTGTAAAAAGCTTTCACATTTGAGACATCATTCAGGCGCATTGATAAACAGATTAATTTCAGAATGGACAAAATAGATACATTGCCTCTGGACATGCTCAAGACATCTGTCATTGACATGAAAATCTCCTTCCAAATTGCATGGATATTCTTGTTAGACAAATATTTGTTAAACTTTAAGTTTCGAATTGTTTTCATGTTTATTAAGTAGCAAGATGAAGATCGTTATTCGTCATTAATTTGAGAGCGAAACATTAGATCTATACAGAACGTACACAAACATTTTCTCAGTACAATTTTCTCAAATCTTTACAGCCTGCAGGAGTCCTCCATTTGCAATATAGAGCTCAATTTTACACTCTCATGTACTAACAATTTGTGTCGTTTTCTTTTGCATGTTTGCATATTACCGTGTGCGAAACCCTCTCAAATGCACAATTCGCTGCAGGCAACAACAGGCGGCACCCTGTGAAGTGGGAAATTTCTCTGCCCCTCACAGTGTCATCGCCTCATGCCTGAGGTCAATCTATTAATGACTCACAAGCGGACCTGGGATGTAAGCGGAAGATTTGTGAGCACAATAATGATCGCTTCGATAAACCAATTTCTAAATATAGCATGAATTTGACTCTTTCTGTTTCATTTCTTGTGATTGTTTTGCGTTATGGTCGGTTTAATTGTTGAAATTAAAGAAAGACACTCACATTTTCACGGCTCAGATGATCTGTCAACCACATGAGCTCATTTTTTTCCTTTGGGAACAGGGGACGATTAAGCCCGACAGAAGCAGTGAGAGTATTAAGTGTTTCTATACAAATAAAAACATTATTTAGAGGAGCGAGAGCTTTAGTAATTCATTGTCTCAGTGAATGCGATCAATTACCCAAGGCACGTGCGCAACCCAAAGTGCAGATGAAATTCCATGTTGAGCGCTCATGCTGAAGTTAGTTAGCAATTCAAATCAGCGGGTCAAGCTAAGGTCAACTCTCGCTTCGCACCTTTTCTGGTGCTCCTCAATGACCTCTTTTGCTTGGAGTATGCACTACAGTCTTAGTCAAGACTGTGAACTCAGTCAAAATATGATCAGAAAGTAAATAAATAATAATGAAACCACAAATTGAATTCACAATTTTGAATAGAAAATCAGGCTGAAATCCATTTTTTAAACTGAGTCGTATGTAGCCAAAACACACGATCAGTGCAAACGAATAATTCTTCTTCATTCAGTTGAGGCCTTTCAACGAACAGTGCTGGTCTTTATCAGAGTCACTGACAGACACTTAAAACTATTACCACATTACATGCACGGAGCATATACAGCTTGCTATACACTGAAAAGAAACACGGAAGAATTAATAGAATCAAGAAGTTAGTGCACATGAACCACCATACAAATCCAACACCACATGAAGTTAATAAGTCACACAAAACATTGACATCAATGAGCACACAACTTTTGTTGGCAAATACAGCGTGTCCCAAAAGTCGCTAAAAACTTTACTTGGGGATGGTAGCTCTCCTATTACATCGATTAGTTTGAAAGTCTAACAGTAGACACTGCACATCATGGGGTTTTGTTAAATAGTGAGCTTGTCTTCATTCGACTTCTCAACAATAAAGATAGATACACACAAAAAGTAATAATAAAGTTAACAAATAAAAAAATAAAACATCAATAAAATAGTTGAAGTTAGAAATGACATTCGTAGAACACTGACACGAAAAAAGAATAATGATAACAAGAAAAAAATGTTTTAGATGATTTTTAAGTCGTTCGGCCCGTTATTAATGCATTTGCGATATAGGATATGCCGAACATTTACATAACTATAAGCTTCATGTCATCAGCTTTTTCTGGATGTCTTATACTTGAATCTCCAAACTTGATTAATTTGACCCAGACTTTTGTCAAAAGCTGGTCTGTAAAATATGCGTTTTGGTTATAGATGGCCGAGTCACATTTTCAGATTTCGTTGAATTCAAAATCGATTAATCTTATTTCAAATTATGATGCCCAATTAACTAGGCCTGTTGATTATTCCATAAATTGGAATAAAAAGCGATTTTTCAGTTCTGCTCTCTCATTTTCAACTGAGGATGCAACTGAATATTTAATGAGTACTCGGTATATTTACATTGTAATTTCAAAAAGCAGCATTTGTTGATTATTTCTAGTACACTAGTTTAGATGAAAATTTAGCAGAGTGTATTAGCAGTAGCATTTGAGGAGCATCCGAGGAATGACGTGGTAATTGCAACATCAAACAGTGCTGAGAAGCAAAATGAAGTTGATGGTTAATGGCTAAGCATCAGACGTCTGTCAAATGCCACAATCGGTCAATAAAGTCATCAAGAGAGTGAAAATAACCTCAAAAGTCTCCAAGAACAATACTTTTGCCAAAATTCTGGGACGGAAAGTAATGTGCTACGACACGATGAAGCAGACTAACAAAAAAAATCACAAAAGTAGAACAATTTCATCAGTCAGATAACATTTCATGACAAGCTCCCAGTCATACAGACATGTTCATCGAGCGATCTATTCTACGTAAGAGCAAATTCTAAAGCGCAGCATGGTGAAAGGGTACCACTGCATTGTTCAAATTGCAAAAAAATGCTGAGATCGTCCTCTCAAAGCTAGCTCTCTCACTCCTCGACAACGTTTTCTTGATCTCATCTTCATTCTATACCAGAGAGAGAAAATGCGCCTTAGACTAAGCAACATTATGAATTAAAACACTGTACATAGAGGCAGCACTATTGTCTTATACTCTTCTAGATGCTTCTCAATACATATAATATACAGCATCTACAAGGATGCTTGAATTCTTAGGAATAATAAATAGTGTCAATCCATAATATATAGTGGAAAAATAGAGTGAAAGTTATCGAAAAATAAAGTAAATAATTTATACTGTCCGCTACAGGCCTTTATGACGCAAAAATACAAGGGGATTTTTTACGCGAGCGTCTGCAACGTTGAAAATGTCATCACAAAATGAAGCCGAAAACATTCTATGCTCAGCGAATATTATTTTCTCAAGATTTCATGTCTACTGTTTTAGGAAAATATCACTTGAAAGTGAAACTCTTGGTCAATTCGCAGAGTTTTGCAGATAAAAATCAGAAAGTCAGAATTAGATTTTCTCCGAGAGCGTACGTTGTTGCGCCTACTTTTTGGGCTCTCAAATTGGCTGTAGTACGAATTTTGGTCTAATTTTTCTATGAGATAAATAACTAATATAAACAAATGCGTGTGTGAAATCCAGAAGATCTAGGATACTTTAAATTACCTACAGAGCTTAAAGACTCTTGCGAACGAGCGTCCGTTACTATATGGAATTGCCCATTAGTCCTTAATTAGATGGTTCCCACAGTTAAACAGGTTAAGTTACAATTTAACGTAATCGCCTAAGTTGAAAGTGATAATGGATGATACAAAAGATATATTAGCAGGCACGAATCAAAATAACAGTGCCAATATGTCACATGTTGCAGTAGGCATCTCAGCAAGAAAGTTATCCCAGCTTTGCATCTCGGGTCCTCAAATTCTCTGTATACTTGTAATTCTCTGCATCTATTGAACACAACGACAGAAAATCTCAATACATAAAGAAATGCCATATTTCTGCATCAATTAAATCGATATGTTCATGCAGAATGACTCCACAAAGTAAATTCTCAACAAAATAGTCTCTGTCACCAGGAATACTGACAATCTTTCTTGTCCTGCAGCAAAATTGCCCTCTCTTGCCAATTTTGCAGATTTGATTTCCTCTAGAGGAGGCTGCACGCTTTTAGTTATGCTTCTTTTTACATTTTTCTGACCATTCTTATAAGAATGAAATATTAGTTCAATATTAAAGTGTATTAATAAATGTGTAATGAAGATTTTCGTCCTTTTCCTAAAAAGTTGATAGGGTGGTCAATTTTGCTGCACAACACTGTATATTGAAGTTGATCACCTGATGAAGGAGCAAATTCTCCGACACATGCTGAGGATTCAACATTAGTTTTCGTCGGGAAGATCGGCAACTTTATTTATATTTATAATTTCTTAATTGTTCCCAAGCCATCAATGTTTCAAATGTAGTGAAAATGTAGGCAAATTCGCAAAATTCTGATAATGTGGCTCGTGAATATATAATTACCCATTTTCGGCAGATAAAGTCTATCAGGAAAGGTTAACAGCACAACAAGAAAAGGAATATATTGCAGTTCATGATACAGTAACGTGTGTAAACAATCCGAAGACAGTATTAATTTTATATTTACTAAACAGTCAGTGGATCTATTATTATCACCACTTCTTTCGGCCATGACGGTGCTATGGCAATTAGGATTTCAAAATGATGACAATTAACTATATCGCCTATGTAGCGTCTATGTAGCGAGATGTACTCACTAACAATTTTGCAAACAAAATTCCTTTTCTGCCAACAAATACTTCAAGGCAAACTCACAATGCCGAAAACAATGCCCGCGAGCAATGGGCCACAGATACTTTTCGAACATTATTGGCCCTCTTCACAAGATATTTGAGATCTGCTCTTCACATCGCAGTTCTCGAAAGGAGGTTCATCTCCTCTACACTTTCCACGAAACTTTCTCCTCACTCCTCTCATTTAGTGGTTTCCTGGATTTCTACGTGTAACTCGCTCTGAGAGCCATTTCCGATCATCACCGCTGCTCATGTTTTGTTTCTCTTCTTCGCTATTCGCATCGAAACGAGCGTCGGTGTCTTCAAAAGAATGCCGTTAACACCCCTCTGAGCTCGCAGTATACTCAAGGGGGCTGCCGGATAGCGATGAAGGCGGAGAGAGAGAGAGGCACAAGCTGAGGAGATGAGCTTCGTCTTTCAGTCAACTATGGCTCCCTCCCTCTCCCTCCCTCCCCTCTCTGATCCATCCTTCGGTTGGCCATCATTTCTGTCGTCCACTATCGCCCAAGTCCACGCTATCCTTCTCTCCTTTACTTCCCCTCAATTTTGCACAAACTCTTTCCCGCTTGAATCAAGCCGACCATCGTCGAAACAGCGGCAAACTTCAAACAATTTTCGCAATGACAGTCGCCCCCAGCATAAGATCTCACCGCCTGATTGAATGTGATGTGTGAGATTAGGGGTTGTAATAATCAAGTCGAAGCTGGACACAGTCCCTGATATCTCTTCTCCCAACCCAATGTGTTGGTAAACTATTGCAATCACAACATTGGTCAATTCACAGCCTCCAGCTCGGGACTATTCAATCTTAATATCGCCCCTCAGTTGCGATCAAGTTGAGATGACCGATGGATGAGCCTGAGGGCGAGAAGTGCCATTCTTGCTAGTCGGCCCTCTTTGGTCTTCGGTCGGCGGCATTCTTTGGAGATTCGGGCGCAGTTGGGAAATTTGCTGGACGTTGACAAGAGGCAGGACTCCGATCAGAGTGATACTCAAGGGAGACATCGTTGCTGATAGTTGGTTGAGCGAAGATATAATCAAAAATGAAGATGGGAAACATGCAAATAAAAATTCTCTGATGAAAACATGAAAGGGGTTTAAATGTTTTTCATCAGAGATTAATCCGGCTTCATGATAAATATATCTACTATGATTTTTACATAAAAATATCTGATATTTATGATATCCATATGAATAAAGTCACTTATCTACCCTAGAATCAATATAAATAGCATCTTTATATGTATGAAGTATAGGTGTGTAATATAGTTGCATTGGGACTCGAAGCCTGTTCGCGACGGCATGTAATCCTATCTGTTCAATATTTTCGCTGGACGCCCGAAGCCTTGCCCGGTCAGTTTTGGTTTTTCCGTTGTGAGGTTCGAAACCTTGTCCGGTCCGTCTTAATTTCTTTGCTGAATGCCCGAGGCTCGGTGTGATTGTACTACTGATTGTTTCATAAAAAATGGATCACCCTTAAACATCGCCTTAACTTCAACTTTGTCTAACTCCGCCAAACTTGAACGAATTTCTCTGAAATTTGGAAGATATGTCAGTTGTGCTTACTAATACCACTGTTGGAAATTTCAAGCATGAATATTGAGTTGTTTTCCTGTTATAGATAAAAAAGTAGTAAATAATTTGATCTTCATTTAGCAATGTTACACAAAATCATACCTCACTCTTATAAAATTACATTTTTTTCCTTTGTTATGTAATATGTTGTTCTACAAGCCAAAAGCTATCAAGCAAAACAAAAATAAAGAAAATCGGTCAATCAGAGCCAGTATAGCACCATTATTCATCAACAATAATGTAACTGCTACATGTGATTAACTGGACTTCATGTTCCATAGCTTCCTGACTTCGTTGCGGTGGTGTTGGCAGCACTACTGATTGCTTTCATCTAGAAATCTATCTCTCACCGGTTGAAAACAATACAAAGCACAAATGAACAATCACGATATCGCAAAACATCCAAACGCAGAGACCGCCTAATTTTGAGATTTGTTAAAGTTGATCCAAGTCTCTCGTTAACTGAGATGGCTGCACTAGACTCGTCTATTTCTAAGTCCACTATTCGTAGAAGACTTATTGAGTCGAATTTCAAGAGCTGTAAGAGGCCCTCTCAGATCGAATTATCAGATCAGCATACAAAAAGACGTCTCAGATGGGCAATGAGTCATTGTCACTGGCGAAATCAATGGGATCGGGTGGTCTGGTCTGATGAGGCATCAGTCCGTCTGAAGGATAGTGATGGTCGATTGAGATTATGGATAAAATCTGATCAGGAAATTCCGAGACATTTACATCGTCCCCGGGTACAAGGTGGTGCGACTCTACTGATTTGGGCTGGCATTTGGACCAATGGCCGCTCTGAACTTCACATACAGCAAGGAACCATAAATTCTGAACGCTATGTGAATGTTTTACGAATGAACATTGGCCAAATGACAGATCAACTTGGTGATCCATCGACTTGGTTATTTATGGATGATAAAGCTACGTGTCACAGGAGTAGTAGAGTCAACTCATGCAAGTCTCAATTAGGGCTTAGGACATTATCTTGGCCAGCTCGTTCTCTTGATCTGAATCCCATAGAAAATGTATGGAGTATTCTAAAACATAACGTTCGTCGTTCGCTGCTACCTACAGATGGCGTATCACAACTTACGTCACTGTTAAAAAGAGAGTGGAGAAAGTTAGATCAGTCAAAAATCAACGATATCATCGAATCAATGCCTAGACGAATTGGTAATGTCATTGACAATAAGGGTAGGGCCACAAAATATTAGCTTCTTAAGAACCGTTACTGTATCATAGCTTATCAGATTATATAAGGACATTTAAATATATTAGGGACATGAAATAACAAAATGCTTTCTGTATCATACTTATGTTTTATTTAGTCAAATATTAGGAGGATCCACTTTTTATGAAACGGACTGTATATTGAGAGCTCATAATGCCTAAATTTTTGCGGTTTGTAGAGTTTCAAATGCAAATCATTGGAAATTGTTGCCATGAATAACAAGAGGAATCTCATATAAAAAGTGCTGTGAGTTGTTATACGAGTATTATAAATATATCTGTGTATTTTACAAAGTGTATCTAAAATTTTTCCTATGTTCATTCCAATCGATTCTGAACTGCCAACAATTAATTACTCTATCACTTTATATCTTTTGCAATCACATGATAGGAATAAAAGAAAATGCACATTACTAAGATATTTCTGCGTTCGTGGTCATCACACACCGTCTACAATGCACTTGTGCGCAAGAAATAAATTGACGATTCGTTGTTGACCTCCATTTACATTGTTAAAATATACCAAAAAATAAGTTTCATTTTTGTAGCAATTGTGACGATTTTGCATTTAGTAATCATTTTAGTTGGTAAATAATAATGGTCGGCTTTAATCGAATGCTAACTACTTGAGCAATGCTCGAGTAGTGATTCAAATCTTAGAATGAAATATGTGCACTGTACAGGGCATCATATTATGTATTACAAGTGTACCCTTTCGGCCTAATTCAATAATTCAATGCATGGATTAAGCAAGCTGAGACATATTTGTAAAGCACTTAACAAATAATTCAAGTATGGTATGCAAATTTTGCTTTGTTTTCTAAACAGTAAAACAGGCGGAGTACTTTTCATCCGATCCAGGGTGAGTAGCAATGATGATCCAGGGTATAACATTGAAGATAGCTGACTGCCTCTAGTATTTGGGTTCCATGGCAAATGCGGAAGTGACCAGCGCTATCAGACACCGTGTAAAATGTGGATGTAGCAGTTGGAAGAAACTTACCCAGTGCTGTCTGATAAAAGAACGCCCTCATAATCAAGAGCAAGGTGCACTCTTCAATGGGTAAACCAGCCATCCTGTATAGCTCTGAGTGCTGGCCCCCTTAAGGCGGATGAACAGAGACTACATGTTGCTTGCATGTGGATGCACGGCTCCGCGCAGTTGGATCGCAAGGCTAGCGATCAGATAAGAGAAAATATAGAGATAGCCTCTATTCAAAAAGTGGCAAGACCGGAAAGGCTAACATGGTTCGGACATGTGCAGGGTCGGGAGGATAGCCATCCCCTCTGAAGGGCATCGTGCATGAGAGTGGAAAAAGGAGTCAAGGCTGTTCGGAGAAAAACTGGTTGGTAATTGTGAACGCCGATATGAATTCAAAGGGAGTGAATGCCTCGATGGTGAACGATCGACTACAGCGAAGAAGGAGGACTGGATCTACATTGGGATACGCGTAACATGGGTTATCAAAGTGAGCATCTAAACAGTGAAATGGCAAACTCCCCGCAATTTGTTTAGGACGATTTCATAAAAAGTTAGCACCTTAAATGGTGACAGGCCTTCGTCTTCCTATGGTTGAGTATTCCTATTCCTTCTGTGGTTGACCTTACACGAGGGCCATCTCCCGTCTATTTCGTTTTGGGGAATTCATCACTAAGGTGACTCATTGAGATATGGGGAGCTTCAAATATGATCTGTTTTAATAAATGACGAATGATCTATTGTAAACCTGCTATTTTCTAAGATGAAATCAACGAAATGCGGCTTCATAGTAGGGACTGTTTCACTCGAAATACATTTATCTTTTTCTCATTTCCATAAATAATTACAACATAACATGTCAACCACCTCTATACAGGCATGTTCAAATCATCTCTTATGGACACTGAACAATGCATGAGTCGCGTGAAGTTCAACGAAATTTTAGCCATAAACAGATTAGCCATTCACGATTGAAGGTGATTTTGAAGTTAATGTATTGTAACGTTTATTACAATTTATACCAATGGACCGTTGACAAAGCACATATGAGGTCATGCTTAATTAACATATTCATTTATGCACAAATGCACACATGTAATTATTGTGTGAATAACAACAATAACCATAGACTACGACAATAACCTTTAAATACTACTCACAATACGTTTATAAGTAAATCAGTCAGTAGTCAGTTCTATGCTGCAAAGAGTGAACTCCAAGCACCAAATTGACAGATTGTCATGCCTAACAATATATTTGATTCCTTTGCTTGTGTAGATATGCACTTACTCCATTTTCATATATAGGTCTTATTTTCGGATTATTGTCCCTCAGTTGGCGCAGATGTTTTATTTCAAAGCTAGAATGACCTTTTATCCTCAAAAATAATTTCCTTAATTAATAAAAGAAACAAAGGAATATCATGAGGTTTTAGTGTTCGCAGTCCTCCGTCTTGCTGTGAAGTGATCGCTCAGCGTCAATCAAAGTGGCAGCTCAGTCAATTGCCTTGAGAAAGGGTCAGGACCCGAAACGTTGGCAACTTTGTACATAAACTTTATCTTTCTTTTATTGTGGCATAAATACTTATCGGGAGAGAATAATTTAGTTTTGAAAATTTCTTGGATATGGTCCTCCCGCCCATTGCCATTACTTAAATACCTTTTTAAAATATAATTTTCCTTATAAGTTTAAGGAAACAAAATAATAATATTGTTAAGAGTAGTTGTTTATTATTATAACAGTTAGCTGCAGAAGAGCAAATTAAATGTAATTCGGTGATTATGAAGAAGAAGCAACTCTAAGCCATGCATTCGAAGGAGGCCATTTTTTTCAATTCCCTAAGTTCTCGATCAATTGGTGATTTTGGTCATTCACTCAATTCGCCGTTCATTTTTGATTTTGTGCTATGCCGCTCAGTTCATTGAAAAATATCAATATGCCTGTTAGCAGTGCGCGCGTCAGTGCGAGTTGTCTATTCGTAATTCTATGTATGTCATTTGAAATGCCGCTTTACTTATAATTTTCCTGCTAAAATCGTTGGGTGCATGTGCGCATCGCTACTTTTATACCATTGCCTGTAATATGCTGTTCAAGTTTGAAGCACCTGTTGCTGAAGACTGACGATGGGATTGTTATTAGGGATGCAACTTTCCTTTTCCTTTGAGAAAGCCTCTCTCAGATAATTTGTACACGTATATAGAGTATTCCAGTATGTGTGTTTTCTCGGTTAGTGAGTTTCCGGTAAGTGGTTCATCAAGCAATTGCAATTCACTTAATGGAAAACCCACTTCGCAGAAACCCACTTGCCGGAACACAGACTTATCGGAAAACCCAATTACCTGAAAACACACTAGCACAAGTAGGTTTTCAGGTGAGTGGGCATTCAGGTAAGTAGGCTTTAAGCAATTTCAGGTAAGTGGGTTTTCAGGTGAGTGGGTTTTCAAGCAAGTGAGTTTTCAAGCAATTGAGTTTTCATAAAAGTGGGTTTCTAGGTGAGTGGGTTTTCAGGTATGTAGGTTTTTAAGTAAGTGAGTTTTCAAGCAATTGAGTTTTCAGGTGAGTTGGTTTTCAGTTGAGTTGGTTTTTTAAGTAAGTGGGTTTTCAAGCAAGTGGTGTTTCCGGCAAGTTCGTTTGCCGGTTCGTGAGCGCCATATTATTTGGTTTTTCGGTAAGACGCTTTGTAGTCATTTTTGTTTCCAGTTTTCCTTTTGTGTTCTGTAGATTTGATGCAAGTGTGCTTTTGATGATTTTGGATGTCAGCGTTTAAGTAGGCCCTTCTTCCATTCAATGGAAATATTAATTTCCAGTAAGTGATTTTCCGCTATGGAGGTTCCGGTTAGTGGGTTTCAGGTAAGTGGATTGCTACACCAAAATCAGTCCAAGTCCATGTCCATCAATGTGTCCGCACCGTCCGAGGAAGCACTATTGTTTGAAGTTCGCCAACTTTACCGGAGTTACAACAGGAAAAAATCTGAAACCCGCAATGAAAAGAAGAAATGTTGACAAATTGCGAATTAATTGTAATTTTCTCTACAAAATATTTTGAGCCTTAACAACGCATTTTCGCTATAACTGCTTCTGCAGAATCATTCTCTAGTACTTTTACCGTTCTGCAAACAGAATGAAGAGATTGAGAAAATTTGAAAATTTGAAGAGTTTCTTCGCTTTCTTCATGAATTAGATCATCAGTGAGTCACTGATGGAATTGTTTACTGTCTGGCTAAAATCAGATTTGAAATGGAAATGTAGAGGAGTTTATCACTGTTTATTGTTTGATAATCCTCATTGTGTTGACTTCTTGTAAACTTCCTCAAGAGGACGAGTTATTTGTTTACTTACAAACAGATCTTCTTGGACCTTTTGTGTTTTATGCATTTCATACAAGCGTGATTTTGATAATTCTGGAAGTCAGCATACTTTCATTCACCGTCATAACATTCATTGTAAAAATTCAACGAGAGATTTTGAATTCGGTTCTGTAGTGATTGACAAATTTGAGAATTAAGATTATGTACTTTGAAAAATTTTGGTACAGTATTCAACTCCTTTTAGCAACAGAAGTCGTTACTCAAATCAAGTTTCAGAAAGATTCCGTTGAATATAAAATCATCTGAGATGTTTGAAGCTTTGAGAGTGATCTGAGACTTTTGAAATAGAAATGTGAGTTCACTGTATATAGAATTAGACAAAAGCATATGAAATCAGATGTTGATTTATTAAAATATACACTCAAAAAGCTATGAATGGTGCATCGGCTATACTTTGAAAGCAAATTTGTTCTTTGCTTGAAATAATCTTGCCAATGCAGTGTCTTGTTAGGCTACTGGAAGTTTAAAGCTTGAGGTGGAGAGAGTTGAAAGAAGATCTAAAGAATGAAAGAATGCGGAAAGTCTCAAAGATAGCCACATAAAAAATTGGTCATTCACTATACTGTGTTGTTGTGAAGTGTAATTATCAGCGTTTTTAATACCCACGTAAATAATAACCGTTAATTCTACCCTACTGCTATACTGCAGGACTCTTGCGACGGAGATGCCCGAAGACGATTTGATTCTAGACGCCAAGACCTCCAACTTGATGCTCGTCAATTTAAGTTGGGTGTCTAATTTCGGTCATACTGCATCTTGATTACCTGACCTGAACCATAGATTATACTGCATCATTTACCTTACCATTTACAAATATCATGATAAAACACATAATCTGCATGACGTCATAGAAATGATTGCACATTGAATGTTTAAACGCTCAACTTCATTTTCATTAATGCGTCTTTTATGTAAAAAATACTTAAGAACACAATTCAGACGTCTTATTGTTACTGCATCTGTTGCACGAATTTGACGAAGTGAAACAATACGAGAGCAATTATGCATGTGACTGACAGCTTCAATATTCATTTCCTAAAATGCGTTCTGTCTTTTCCGGTTGGAATATAATGAGACTTAGTTGTCTTGTTTCTTGTCACAAAAAGCAAGAAGAGCTCTCGAGGTACAATTGTCTAAGGAGTGAACTCATTCATTTTAGAGTTGAACATGAAAAAGATTACTTTGTAATACAGGTACTTAAATTCAGTAGATAATGAATTATTCAACAAACATATCATCAGTAACGAAATCTCATGTCTAGAAACTCATCACCTGAGGACCATTTCATCCACAGAAATTCTGAATGACACATTTTACATCCAATTCTTTGTTCAACTGAGAGAAGTTTTCTTGACAATTTCTTAATTAAAGCTGCACTAAGAAAGAACTTTAGAGAAATGAAATTCCTCTCTGATTAGAAACAGAAACAAGACAGAAGATAGTTTTGTGTTCAAACTAGAAGATGATACAATTTTAGCTTTGATTTAAATTGAATTTATTTGTCAGTTGTTTAGAAAGGCACTCAAAGTGACTTCAATATTCAAATGAAATTCATAACGTTGAAATCTTTGATAACGTTCATAGACATGCAGAGGATAGCAATGAAGAAGATTCCTAAGTCAGGTCAAGTGGAATGATTTCTGCTTTGAAATAGAAAGGGCGTTGTACAAGTGCACATTTCAACAACTCATAATGATTTAAATATTTAATTGAAGAAATATTGAAAATTTAGGTAAGTGAAAACAAGACAATAAGGTGACTTAGTTGATGTTAATGAACATTGAATATCCTATATTTCCTTATATTCGTGCATTTGCCAATCGCATTTACCAACCTATCAACAGATACAATTGCAATGAGGCAATGCTAAAAGAGCGCAAAGTTTTTGTTCACCGCTTCTGTATTGAAGTGAAACAGCAGCCCTATCTGACACAGGTGGAGTCCTACATTTTGTTAACAAAAGAGTTATAATAGTCAGCCGACTGGAAATTATTGTGACCATTAGTTTCTACGTCATTCTGATAATCAATTCAAGTTTAATCAAATTTGGCACATGAGAACATCAAACATTTATTTGACCTTCATTTGAAGTAGCTCTTGAAAATGTAGAATGTTTGTCAATTTATTGTAAATTCAAGCATCTTAATAAATTCAGATCACTCAAAGACCAAATAATATGAAGATCATATGGACTCTATAGAGCACTGACAAGGCAAATATGAAGTTATAGTCAACATATTAATTCATCCAGAAATACATCTATGTAATTATAACATGAATGATAGCAACAACACATAAATGCTACTCATGATGGCTTCAAGAGTGATGTTATCAGTTTTATGCTACGAATAGTGAATCCCATGTAAAAGTAGGCAGGTCACAGGCAGGTTTCACAATGCAGATGGTGCATTCATTCATTTGGAAGAGCATTGCTGCAATTTTTCTGTATGATATGTAGCTGAGAGGTTCCTTGTCAAAATGAGCTTTGTAGATAGTGGACTGCAGCACTTAGCTTACAGGTATTTCCAAAAATCTTTATTTGAATAGTATTCAGCTGTTCTCAACTATCCCAATGCAATCAGGCATGCTAGCGTACTCTCAACATTGTCTTATGACGTTTTCATGTGATAACAGATCAAAACACGTCGTTTTCAAGTCATCTGACATTAATTTTCAACGTATACATGTTTGCTCAAAAATCACTTCTTTGAGATGAATGAAATTCAAATCTTGAATTGCTGTTGCAGCAAAACGATGACCAAGTTGGCAGAAACTAATGCCAGCAATAAAAATACGGCGATTTTGTGGACGATTGAGTCATTAAATCATCAAAACCAGGGAGCTTTCAAAGCTGAAACTCTGCACGATAAAGCTGTAAAATATGGCTAAATCATTAATTCATTTATAAGTACATTTGAAAGTATATATCTTCAGTTCTGATCAAACAGTTTGATGCCAAATATTTTGATGGCTTTGAAAGGCAGCTGAGGACATGATATCGTATTTACGATTTGTGCTAGCGATCCCTGTGAAAAATGATAGAAATAACACACAAAAGAGTAATTTGAGAAAATAATGTACAATAATTGAAATAATTTCAACTTTTCATTGCTATACTAAACAGTAAATTTTGATGTCTCAATTTGAAGTCAAACATGAGCACCTGTCACCTACAATGGTGTCTGAAAACTATCAGAGGCGCACAAATTGTTTATCACTTTGCTGCGGCCCGTGGCCGAAATTTCTTCAGAAACGAGCATTCCATCAACAACGATGTCATTTTCATGCAGATGTTGATAAATTGATACTGTAGCCATGGAAGTGCACTATATTTTCTGTATGCTCAACAATGGAGACATATTTGCTGTTGTCGCCATAGAATTGGATTGCTTAACCGCATCACTTAGCTAGAAGTGCAAACTGATTCAAAGCGATGGCACATGCAGGAACTTGCCACGTGGGCAAATAGACATTTTCAATGCCTTGCAGAGATAGGAAGTCGTGCGTTGCTTTCGATTTGCTGTGAATTCTTTCAAAAACCCCTTATCGTCACGATTCCTTAAATTTCGAAAAATTCAGATCATTGCGCAAAAGTTTTCTCGATTATGTTGATATGTACTATCATTATTAAAAAAGTTTGCAGGCGCACGAAAAAACGTTCACATACTTCTCTTTAGAACTTGATATCGTCTGTGTCTCTTTGCTTTATGATCCGGTTGATAACAGTCAGTGTTGGCGTGCTTAATGTTGAACTGGCTACTTATTATAGCGTTTAAATAAAGAACAGTCGCTCCCTTCTTTCGGACAAATTTCCTTTATTGTTTTAAAAACATATGTACAAGGGCCCTTGTACATATGTTTTTAAAACAATAAAGGAAATTTGTCCGAAAGAAGGGAGCGACTGTTCTTTATTTAAGCGCTACAATGCACCTCCCGTACAATGGACGCTTTATTTTGGCTACTTATTGTTCGATTTCTGTGGCATTATGTCAGCAGATTGTGCCATTTCATAGGAATTACATGTTCCAATGCTTCCTTTCTAGTCAAGCGGAAGATGAGACGACCGGTCTAATTCTGTGGCTGTCGCACTATCTTCAGGACGGCTTATTGCTTCATTTGTTGCCCTGTCTGTGAGATGTGAGTAAACATCGATTCAAGAGACTGTTGTCAGTCCCATACTGTAGAAGTACATCTATATATCCATGAGTTTATATTACGATGCCTATCGGTGGGAACACGACATAATTAAAGGCAATGGCAATCCGTCATTGAAATTTATTCTGTATTTAGTATTGCATCAGGAATGTCATGGTTTCAGTATACTGAGCGCGTGAATGCACGAAGGATCCAATTACATGGTTGATCCCATAGGAATCCGAGTTTTAGCTTTTGCTCAAGTTAGTGGAACTCAAGTGGAAGCAGGTGTTTCTTGATGATGAAGACGAGAGAAAGCGAAATGATAATAACTGTGAATCTCTTCAAAGTACCCTGTACTACCTACTACCTGCACCTAACCTTTGTCAACCATTAAAAGCCACCATTTTCTTATGTAGTCATGGCAACGCGTGTCTGCGCTGTAGCCTCATTTTTTTCAATGTGCATGACCATTCTTGTCCATTTTCGTTACCTGTACATAGAGTCGGTAGGTCATATTTCGATGGGATAGTGTATTTATTTGGCGATGAATTTCCACTCTTTCGCATTGATTGCAGGGAATCTTAGTTTCCATTACCAGGCCACTTCGGTGCTTTCACATCCATTGCCTATCATTTATGACTTGAATTCCACCATATATTCTGCACTCAATTAAAACGCACAAGAGAGGGAAAGGTTTATTCTGTCCATTGAAGAAATCACTTCAAGCTTACCATGATTTGACTTTTGCATCTTTCTGTTTTTTATTCTACATCGGAATATCCATATGACTGAAGTGGACAATAAAGCATCTATTGTTTTTATAACATCAAATTTCCTGAAAGTGGCATCTGAATTTCTTGCCTTCTCTCACTAAAACTCATTTAAAAGACCTCCGTAATTGACGAGGATCTTTTATTGGTCAATTCATTTTAAACTGATATTCAACTGTGTTGGAAATTCATAATTCGTGTCCTTCAGCTAATATTAAATCTTATTCTTTCATTTATTCTTGTATTCACAAATGCTGCAGATTTTCCTGGAAGATAATGAGTGCTGTGTCAAATGCGATGATAGCTGTTAGGCAGAGGAGGAATAATTGCTCGAGAAATGATTTTCAGACTTCTTGTTAGAGCTGTTTAGATAACAGATCGTCATTAAATTGCCAAGAAATCGATGTCTTCTTTCTTTGTTTGAGTGAAATGAATAATCATTAACGTCAATCTTGAAGTTACTTGGAAGATAGTTACTTAAAAAACAACATAGTCTTCCGGTAATGAATGCTAAGCACAGGGTTGTTAGTTGAATATTCAATAGTTTTGGAGAGAATTTGACGTCCGAAGCTGTTTATGCGTGCTGGTCTTTTTTTAGCATCCACGGCCATTTTTGCCTAAATTTAAGCATGTTTTCATTTATTTGTATTCACATTTCTCTTTACATTTATTGATGTCATTTATATTTTTATTTAAATTGTAGACATTTTTGATAAAAGCGCAATGCGATTATTCAGAAGACAATGAATTTTGGACAATGAAGGTGACCACACACTACGACAGCGAAAGTAAGAGACCCGGTGATTAAGTCAGATGTCCGAGCCAAATCATACAAGTTTTGGAATAAATAAGTCAAAACTCCAAGGCGCGGTTACAAAACAACGACTGATGCGAACTAGATCCACTTTCAGTGAGAGTATTAGCATCATTGGTGGATGAGACCTATAATAAGTTGCTCAAGCTATTCACAGTAGCAGTCCGGCAGCCAGAACGAGTTTCTGCAGGGAACGAGGCCAAAAATGAGACTCTCACAGAATGTTGTACACCCTATGTCTACTGCGAATCTGTGCGTTAGTCAAGTTCTAGTTAGCTCCTCTTCGTGTCAGACAGAATCAAAGAAAAGCACATGTTAATCTAATGGGACGCAGATCACAGTTTTCTGGCAAAAATGAAATTTTCTATGTTTTCTTAGCGTAAAAACTACTAAGTCTAGAGACACAATTTTTGACATGGAATGTCTTCAGGTCATCTTCTTTAATATTCATGAACATATATCTATGAAGCTTAACACTTAATTCAGATTTGGCAAAGATCCTACTGTCGGAAAACAGCAACTTGTTGGCCCACATTATCCACATTCTCGCATACATCGCTGATCGGAAACATGATAATATAACATACGAAAATGATGTGAAGATTTTCAATGTCAGAAATTATAGATCTATACGTCATTTCCGTATGTTATATTATCATGTGCTCTTCAGTTGATAAGATATAACAGAAAATTTCATTTTGACAAAACTTGTCTATATCACATTGGATTAAGATGTGTTTCTCCTTGATCCTGTCTGACAAGATGAGGGACTAACTAGAACTCGGCAGATGCGCAGATTCGTAGGAGACATGAGGTGTACACAATGGTGTGAAAGTCTCATTTTCGGCATCGTTCCCTCCAGAAACCTGTCCTGGCTGTCAGTTGGTAGATGTCGACTGCTTTTTCAAAATGAATTTTTTGTTGCATAGAAATGATCTATTACTCAAGAGAGCTCATCACATCTGCATTTTGTATTTGAATAATTTGCTACTCTTTCATCTATTTATTCATACTGACTGACAAAGGCTTCGGATAAATGATAAATTGAAGTTAATACGATTAGATAGCATTTTGTCAAAAAATCATCAACATAAGTTGAAGAAGATCAAAGAAATGTTAACCTTGAACTATAATGTTAAAAATGTTATATTTACTCAAAGTGAGGCGAATGAGTTAAGAAAAGTCATCCAAGGATAACTTTTGCGTTGAGAATTTCAATATGGAGATTCCTCTCCTATCCAGTAACATCACACGATTGGAACAAACTAAATGCCATTTAACGTCGCATCTCTTACAATACAAGAAATCTTTCTCTATACCGGCTAGTCTATTTTGTCGGGTGTTATAATGATTATTTTCATAATCAAGTTTCGGTTGAATGGACTAGCACTGATGTTGCATAGTACTGAAATTTGTCAAAAAATCTGCGGTTTCTCATGGCAAGCAAGTGCAAGCGAGATTCAAATTTAGGAGCACATCGAAGTGTCAAAATGATTTCTGCTGCATTTAGATATTGGACTTCTTGATAGCAGAGCTACTATCTAGAAGTTCATGGTTAACTAACATGTGGGGATATCCTGAAAACGATAGTCACAAATACAGAAGAGAGAATTGCACATGTAACAGTTTTCGCATTTTCATTAATCATGGATTTCTTCAATATTTTGTCATGAAACACACCGAACATCAAACCATGTCTGATCCAATGGCTAGCTTCCTCTCATGACTTTCGATTTTTGAATGAAAATATGGATTTGTCAAGTTTTTATTAAGTATCATATTTTTAAGCAAATTTACAGGTTGAATGTCACCAACATTTACACACTTATCATACTATCATCATTTGATCGTAATAAACTCTGTGTGATAAATTATCTGTATTCAATTAAATAAAAAGCAGAAGGGGGAATGATCGTTTTTCGATTTTCTGTCTATCTGCTTAAAAATGCAAATCAAGGTCTAAGAGCTTTTCGACGCACTCCAAGCTGCCAAATTGATATTTGTTGAACAAGTCCTCATAGTTAACGGAACGTGTCCTCATAGTCACATACTTAACGAGAATTGCACAATTTACGAAGCTCATTATGATACATTGTATAGTCGAAGCGCTCAATTACTAAATATATGATTCAGGGTTGACCGGTAAAAACCACCAGCTTTTGTCAACATTTTTCGACTAAAACTGGCAGAAAAAGGCTAAAACTATTTTCCAGCATTACTACTACAGTTTTTTGGATAGGCATGCAATATAAGGAATCATCGTCACTCCTTACTTTATTAATGAACGTTAGTCACATTACAATATAAGAAAATGCAGGATAATTGTCTTCGACCAAAACTTCTCTGTATTTGTAAAAATAAGTCACAAAAAAAATAAATTAGATAAAGTCACAAAACGTTTCGCCGTCGCCTTGTTCACCTGTGTTCATTTAACTTTTTCATCATTCGATAAACATTCAACCTGTGTTTTCACAATTTAAACCTTATCAATATCATATTTCAATCAAGAATATGTTCCAAGTATAAGTGTAAGAACATGAATTATTTTCAAAAATATTGTTATAAAGCTACTGTACATTCTTCATACATAGCGTGCACGTTTTTTGTTGCTTCATAAATTTCATTTATTGTAAGATGCAGCAAAAGTCCATGCTGGAAGGAAATCACTTGGTTCTATATAAAAGACAGTGTTTTTGCTGGAAAACAGGTATTCCATGAAGCTAGAAAGGCAAGAAAATGTAGAAAACAGGCGTCGGATTTCTACGATTATCCTGCCCGCTGATCTCATAGAATAGCTTGCTGTCTTCTAAATCTGTGACAAATGTCCCATACCCATTGTGATGATACGAATATTTCTGTGAATTTTATCTTGCAGTCCTAGAAGGGCAAGATCAATAATATTGCCCTGCAACATTTTTCATGTCATGGCAATTTATCTTCACATATTTAGAAGATAAGGTGATGTTAAATTAATTTAATACAGAAACTGAAGTTTTGATTTGAGCCCAAAATATGGAAATTTTAAGAACTTAAAGAAATTTGAATGCCACAATAAATGCAAATTAATGTCACAATTGCTTGTCGCTCTCAGATTCTATTAACAACGACCAATTTTGCAGCTTACTGGAAATGTTCTCTTGTAGAAATTATGACTGAAGCTGTTCAGACATACACTATACCTCACTTTATCAAGATTGCTGCTGTGAGCTATGTTATTTAATTTTTATTTGTTCTTCCAAATCATGATTTTTCTGCTCCAGTCAGAAACATAAGTACATTTAGTACATTTTAAAAATATGTAGAAATGCATTCTAAGTGACTGTTGGCCACTGATTGATTTTGCAGCTGAGATTTTCCGGTGCAGAAGCCTTTGATAGAATATTCTCTCAGCGTTCATGACGCCTGAGTTCAAATCTAGATCTGATGAAACCTAAGACTATTAAAATACACTCTGCATTCTTGCTGAACACTCAACACAGAAGAATGACAGTGGGACTATTGAAGCTCGTCCATATGAAGAAAGTGTCTTGGTTAATTTAGTTCTATTATAAACCAGTTTTATTAATATATTTATCTTCATTTTTTTAGATTTAACGGAATCACATTCTCTGATCTAAAAAAGCTTTCATTTGATGATAATTTAGGAAGTATCTAACAACTTCTATTACATGAACTATATAAAGGGCCAAAATAGCGCTCAAATCTACATTTGTTTTAAAGGTACAAGAAAAGGGCAGAGCAATCGTAAACAAAGACAACATCGTATGTCGCTCGTGATAAAAATATCATGTGGTTCTATCACGTCAAGTCAAGGTGTCTGTTTCTCTTCAAAATGGAAATCACAAGACGTAGAGATCATAAAGATACAGAAGCGACATCATTGACTTAGACAAAAATTCAAATTACATAAAATAGTAAAAGAGTATGAGTAAGAAGATAACATGTCATCAGAGAATGAATGTCTTGTTTTGCAAGATAGGAGTTACAATCTGCAAACCCACATAAATCGTAATGCTCAAAACTCAATTTGCTGTCGATCATTTAGTGAAGAAATAGACTGATTTTTCGGAGTTTAGTTTTAGACGGTTTTTACCAGTTTTTTTCCGGTTTTTACCGGGTTTTTACCACTTAGTGGCAAAATCCAGTTTTAGCCGGCTAAAAGCCAACCCTGATATGATTGCATATCGGTGCTGTGGTTTGCATTTTCCTGCCTTATACATTTTCGGTAGGAAAATATATCTTAGAATGGATGCGTTATAGATTTTCCGCCCGGTGGTGCTGATAAATCACAACATAAGCTTACATTACATTACAACTAACATAAACAACTAACAATAAGCTAACATTACATTTTCTCATTATGCCAAAATTTTCGTAGCATTGATGTGGTGAAGAAAATGACAAGTTCCAACTCATCAGTGAACACATTTATTGGCGCTTACAAATATGTCACTGGTATGGACTGTCAAATTCACTACTGATGCCATTATGGAAAATATCCGAAGATATCTAGCGAGCGGTCACTATCCAGTCAGTGCGACCATCTGTGACAAGAGGAAACTGCGGTCCAAATGCAAATTGTATAAGCTGGAGAGCAGTGTATTATATTACAAAGTGCAACAGAAAGTACTTGAGTAACTACATGAGTTTCACCATTTGAAGTAGTCTATGGTCATAAAGGAAAATGATCAATGTATCATGCTTGCCATACTATATATTCATTTATGAATTGTGTATAAATATATAACATAATAAATATGATTATTATTATCAATTGCAGCTCAACTACCGTTTGAAGTCAATGAAGATGATCAACCGACTTTGCTCAATGTATTGGCTGAGCCTACAAAAGAGAGCTTCCTCACGAAAGTGAAATCGGTGAATGCCAAGAAACAAGGGTTATGTGCGAACATGAGTAAGAAAATTAAAATGGCTCAAGAAGTAATGAAAGCACAGTATGAAAGGAGACGCAATGCAAATGGACGCTTCTGTGGTGGGGTGAAGGTGCTTGTTCTAGATAAAAAAGCGACTATTGGAAAGGAAATATACAGGGTGACTCAAAAGTCTTAATCGGGTTTCAAATCAAGATTTCTCAGCAAGTATTTACACTAAAAACTTAATTTTTCGTTTATGGTGTAGAGGAAGAACCAGAATTTTAGTAACAGTTCGCAATTGTGAAAAAAATCACGTCAAAGTTCCAGCGAAGCTCACTCTTATTATGGAGATCTTCAAATTTTTCAGATGTCATGAAAAGCGTTTTTCACTTAAAAATGTTTTCTCATTAACTACAGCCAAAAATCCTTTATTATGAAATCTGATTGATTTAGCGACCTACAAGGCTACGTCCATTAAGTTACTAGTGGAAGGTAAATAGAATAATGAAGAAAGATAATAAAGAAGAAAGGTAAGCTAACCATTTCCATCAATGTGTAATTGGTACTTGCTATGATGGCGATCAAGCTTCTACATTCCGCATTGGTTATGCATGATGTCACAATGTCTTTGAAATGAAGCATAGGCCTAGATATATGTGAAAAGAAGGATCTCAAAAATCGTTTAGTACTAGTAGTTGATATTCACTTGTTGCTCATAGAAGCCATAGTGACGCTATCGACAGAGGATCGAATCGACGTTGTGTTGCTTATGGCAAAATACGAATCCATAACTGCCGCCCAACGGCAATGGCAAAAATTTTTGCATCACAGCCACCTTCTGAGAGCACATTACGACTGGTGTTTAAGAAACTGACCGAAACGGTTACCGTCCAAGATGCAGAGTTAAGTCGTGGCCTATTCCTTGCTGAGGGTGATGTTTTGCGTGTCAAGGAAGAGTTTGAGAATAGTACAAGATCATCGTTGCGGGATGCAGCCAATAAGCTTGATATGCCACCTGAGACTGTTCGACGTACTTTGAAGAGAACAATTGGCATGAAGTAATTTCATATTTCACGTGTGCATAAACTGCTACCGGACGACTGTGAACCAAGGCTTCAGTTTTGCGAAGAAATTACCGGATATGCGATGATCCCAGTTTCATCCATAAACTCTTTTTTTGACGAGGCAATCTTTCATTTGAGTGGCAAAATTAAAATTCACAACTGTATGATTTGGGACTATGAAAATTCACATTTACATTTATGTAACGAGATTCCCTTGAAATCGAATGGACTGGTGGTCTGGGCGGTCATGTTTTGCGACCGGATTATCGGACCTAGCTTCTTTGAATCAATATTGGCCAGAGACTCTTATCGTGAGATGTTGAAGGATTATTATATTCTGGAACTAAAGAGACTACGAACATTTTGGACTAAGCTTTTTCAACAAGATGGCGCACGGCCTCATTGAGGTCTGAATGTCAGAGAATTTCTCAACATCCAATTCCCTAATCGACAGATTGGCCAAAACGGTCCCATCCACTGGCCAGCTAGGAGCCCAGATCTGACGCCTCTTGATTATTTTTTGTGGGGTCATACCAAGGATAATTTATTTTATTTTGGTGTATAAGAATAGGCCAACGAACAACAAAGAACTGCGAGTGAAGACTACTGAAGCAGTAAAGTCCGTGATGAAAGTCACGATCAATGAGACTTTTGAAAACTTCAAAAAAATGCGTCATTCTTAGTACCGAAGTTAAGGGAGCTCACTTCCAGATTCCAGCATATATAGTAAAAATGCAAGTCGTTTTGGAAATTCTGGTTCTTCCTCTACAGTATAAACGAAAAATTAAGTTCATCGTGTAAATACTTGCTGAGAAATCTCAATTTGAAAACCGATTAAGACTTTTGAGTCACCCTGTATATTCGAGTCAGCTCGGAGCAACGTAGTGTTCATCATAAAAGCAGAACACGGTAGGAGGCGAGGTGTCTCAAAAGATCAAGAAGAAGCTGGTAAATGGTGTACACTTGAAACGATTTTATGAATGAAGCATAACTGATGGATAAAATTTTGTTTTAATTAAGATAATTTTAGGAAATTTTATCATGAGTAGGAAAATGTTAAATACGACATTCTATCCTTAACTCTTTGATTACATCAACATGCACAGCATCTGACACAAAGGGCATCAAACAGCAATATACTATGCGTAGTCTGCAAGACGGAAAATCTATACCATCGGAAAATAAAACTGTAATTACATTTTCATAAACGGAAAATCTGTCAATGAATTTACTACCCATTGGAAAATCTATCTATTATTCTGTTTCCGATCGGAAGCCAAATACGTAGGAAATTCTAAAGTATAACACCGTCACTTGATTAATGCAATAAAGCTTGGTGTCGCAGATAAGACGACCCAATATACAGATTGTTTCATAAAAAATGGATCACCCTTAAACATCGCCTTAACTTCAACTTTGTCTAACTCCACCAAACTTGAACGAATTTCTCTGAAATTTGGAAGATATGTCAGTTGTGCTTACTAATATCATTGTTGGAAATTTCAAGCATGAATATTAAGTTGTTTTCCTGTTATAGATACAAAAGTAGTAGATAATTTGATCTTCATTTAGCAATGTTACACAAAATCATACCTCACTCTTATAAAATTACATTTGTTTCCTTTGTTATGTAATATGTTGTTCTACAAGCCAAAAGCTATCAAGCAAAACAAAAATAAAGAAAATCGGTCAATCAGAGCCAGTATAGCACCATTATTCATCAACAATAATGTAACTGCTACATGTGATTAACTGGACTTCATGTTCCATAGCTTCCTGACTTCGTTGCGGTGGTGTTGGCAGCACTCCAGATTGCTTTCAGCTAGAAATCTATCTCTTACCGGTTGAAAACAATACAAAGCACAAATGAACAATAACGAGATCGCATTCACAAAAGGCAAAGTGTCAGCCTTGCTAGAACTAGGCTTTTCTTTGCGAGCTACAAGCAAGCGACTAAATGTCCCTTACACAAACGTGCATCGATGGCATAATGATGATTTTCGACTCTGTCGTAAAGAGGGCTCTGGCCGTCCACGCAAAACATCCAAACGTAGAGACCGCCTAATTTTGAGATTTGTTAAAGTTGATCCAAGTCTCTCGTTAACTGAGATGGCTGCACTAGACTCGTCTATTTCTAAGTCCACTATTCGTAGAAGACTTATTGAGTCGAATTTCAAGAGCTGTAAGAGGCCTTCTCAGATCGAATTATCAGATCAGCATACAAAAAGACGTCTCAGATGGGCAATGAGTCATTGTCACTGGCGAAATCAATGGGATCGGGTTGTCTAGTCTGATGAGGCATCAGTCCGTCTGAAGGATTAGGGCTTAGGACATTATCTTGGCCAGCTCGTTCTCCTGATCTGAATCCCATAGAAAATGTATGGAGTATTCTAAAACGTAACGCTCGTCGTTCACTGCTACCTACAGATGGCGTATCACAACTTACGTCACTGTTAAAAAGAGAGTGGAGAAAGCAAGATCAGTCAAAAATCAACGATATCATCGAATCAATGCCTAGACGAATTGGTAATGTCATTGACAATAAGGGTAGGGCCACAAAATATTAGCTTCTTAAGAACCGTTAATGTATCATAGCTTATCAGATGATATAAGGACATTTAAATATATTAGGGACATGAAATAACATGAAAAATGCTTTCTGTATCATACTTATGTTTTATTTAGTCAAATTTTAGGATGATCCACTTTTTATGAAACGGACTGTATATGCGAAAGTTTCTGTAGAATGGATGATGGATAATATAGTTGAAGGAACCAAAATCTTGTCGATTTCTATTACCTTAAGCTTAAACAAGGGCAGCCCAAAGATGTAATGAAAATATACAGGGTGTTAGCGATCTTCCCGCGGATTTTTGAAGTCTTTCATCTAGGTCACAAATATTGTGTTCATCACTCATAATATCATAGATAGCTAGGCTGGCGTTGTTCGCATTATATATATGTAGATAGATAGCTATGATGAGATAAAATTTAAAAATCATTGATATTTAAAAATCAAACTCTTCCTCCACATAACCTTAATCTCATCACTTTGAGTAAGACTATTGCAAATGCATGTTGACTGTTGAAATGAATTACAAGGACTTGACGAACGAAGAAATTGCTTCTATAGTGTCTTTTTCCGTTACTTATAACTGCGAAAAGGCTAGGCGATTGTTTGAGGAGAAATTTCACAAGACCCCACCACCAGCAAGGACATTAGTGGATTGGAAGAAGAGATTCATGGAGACATTATCCGTTGTTCCACGCAAGCCTATTGGAGACCACAGTGCCAGAAGAGTATCGGAGGAGAACAGAAATGCAGTCCTGAATGCATTTGGTGATGATCCAAGAACGTCTCAACGAAAAGTTGCACAAGAGGTGGGAGTATCCCTGTTTACGGTGAACAAGGTATTGAAAGAAGATGGTATGAAACCTTGGAAGCTTACATCTGTCCAGGAATTGAAAGACAGTGACGAGATTAATCGACTTCAATTTTGTCGATTTATCCTCGAAAGACAAAGAACCGATTCGAACTTCATACGCAAAATAAACTTCAGTGACGAAGCGACTTTTCACGTCAACGGTCAAGTTAACAGACATAACCAGTTCATCTACGCTCATGATAATCCCCATGCTGTTGAAGAACACTTTATGAAGTCTGTCGGAATTACGTGCTGGGCGATGTTATCGCCTATTCATGGTGTGTCTTATCAAATAATTGATGGAACAATGGACTCTAAAAAATATCTTAGCATTGTGATGGAGAAAGTTATCCCGTTGTTGACACAAAGAGGCAATCGGACTGAACTCTATCAACAAGACGGCGCACCTTCCCATTTCGCGTTAATAGTACGCAATAGCCTGAATGCTAACCTTCCAAATCGATGGATTGGACGTTCAGGTCCAATATCGTGGCCACCAAGAAGCCCTGACCTGTCTGTGAATGATTCGTGGTTGTGGGGAGATATACGCAATAAACTTTATAAACATCCAAGACCAAGGACAATAAGAGAACTTCGATCCAAACTGATCAATCTATTGGAAAGTATCGAGCTATCGACCATCAGCCGCGCATATGACAATTTTCTTCGGCGATGTCAGCTCTGCGCTGAGCAGAATGGAGGGCATTTTGAGCAGTTTTTATGATATCAGTACGAAAATGTGCTTTGTTAAGTAATATAATACCTTTTTGCTATGGTAAAAGAGTGCTTTTGTCATTAGTAACGACACATCGTTATAGATGGTTTCTAGCAGAAAAATCCGAGTCCGAGTCCGAGTCTCAATGAATCTCTTCTTCCAATCCACTAATGTCCTTGCTGGTGGTGGGGTCTTGTGAAATTTCTCCTCAAACAATCGCCTAGCCTTTTCGCAGTTATAAGTAACGGAAAAAGACACTATAGAAGCAATTTCTTCGTTCGTCAAGTCCTTGTAATTCATTTCAACAGTCAACATGCATTTGCAATAGTCTTACTCAAAGTGATGAGATTAAGGTTATGTGGAGGAAGAGTTTGATTTTTAAATATCAATGATTTTTAAATTTTATCTCATCATAGCTATCTATCTACATATATACCATGCGAACAACGTCAGCCTAGCTATCTATGATATTATGAGTGATGAACACAATATTTGTGATCTAGATGAAAGACTTCAAAAATCCGCGGGAAGATCGCTAACACCCTGTATATAGAAGTTGTATAAATTCTAAAATGCTGCAATAAGAACCCCCGAACCGAATAGCTCGCATTAAATACTGTGGTCAAATAGCAGAGGTAATTGTAGTGCTCGTTTCAATGTGGTTCTATGTTCATTGGCTTCAATTGGCCGTTCTATTCAAGTGAATCAGCCATGAGTTTCCGCAGTTTATGTAAATGAATAGTGGCCAATAAAGATGCATCAACCAATTTCTCTGAAAGTTCTATTTTGTCGTATTGACCAATAAATCAGTGTCATAGGGTAGAATTTCAGCTTGAACCTTTGCGCTTTTGAAATTAATGTATTTGATTATATATAATCGATGATTTTGAATTTAAAGCGCTTTTGACTCTGCTTTGCTTTAGTACATTAGAACGTCGCTCGCAACAAGCTGCAGAGCCAGCAAATAAAGCAAAATAGTTTATTCTAAGGATTCAATTTAAAATAGTCTGGATTATCTCCGATTCATTGTTTGACCTTCAAAGAAATAAGAGGTTTTGGAAGAAATGACTACTTTCTGTTACGAGGTATTAAACGTGGGGAACGCGGTCGGAACGTTCGGAATGTGAGGAAAGTAAGAGCTCACATTTGTTACAAATGAATGTGAATGTTCCAAAAAGGTTGCATTTAACTCAAAATTTGCAAAAAATTTACCAAATGTTGCACTGCAACTTTGTGTTGCAATAGTTATAACATATAACATAGCAAACTGTACAATCATTGAGTTTGTGACATTCAGAGAGATGGATTGCTTCTGTCTGGGTGACTGTCGAGAGATGTCACCGACTCTAAATCACATTGTCTTACGTGTAGAACGCAACAGCAGGCCATGGCGCAATAAAAGAGCAGTATCTTGAATATGTAGGTCTACCTTTGCAACGTTGGAAAATTAACACGGGGAGAAAATTTCGATTACTTTACCTAGAAAATCAATTAAAAGATTTTCTAGGTAAAAAAGTAGAAGAAGTAGAAGACTTCTCCGGTTTAAATTCCATTAAACTAACTTTGATAAAAATCATAAAAAATTCAAACAATCAGTGATTCTATCCATCTCTCGATCAAAATTATTGAAATACCTGGTTGTGGTCCTTAGTGCGAGTTGCATGAAGGCGAGGACTTAACTATCCAAGCTGGAAAACGAGATCCAACACCGTCGTTTTAGATATCAATGTGTTTTAATATTTGTTTAATGAGTGCGGACTGCAATAGCCAAAAATTAATTTGTTTCAAGTTTGGTTTTGAACTAGGATTCGATTCGAGGACTTGAAATGGATCATCGATGCCGAATTTTTTATTGAATGCAATACAACCTATTTCAAAAGAAAATTCGACGAAGAACCAAGGTAATTGTTTACATTGTTGCGAGTTCACTGTCTTGTCATAAGCATTCTAAGCAATTGCCAACCGATAACAAATTGTTTCAAAGTTATTAGATTTTCGGATGGCAAATATCTTAATCACTGTTGAACCTTAAACGTCGTCACTCGCGATAAATTAGATCGTGAACTGTCGACCCTTTTTCTTCTCGCAAACTTTAGAGCAATCTCTGTCACAGTTTTTTCCGAAATAATTTACTGAAACTATTATCAGAAATTCTTTTACAATTCTTCTTCTCGAAATCTTACAGAAAGCTCTGCCAAATCATTGTCTTTTACCGATCGTACGTTAAAAACTGTCAAGCTTTCTTCAAAGTGCCGACAGATTGATAATCTTGTTTAAAACAAGTCGGACGTAATTCTACGACGCCAGATGGCGGGAGAAAGTTGGGTGTGTGGAATTGTTAAAGTCATGTGGCTTTTCTAATCCTCAAAGATCACATGGACAGAAATCTGCCTATACATGGCTGCACGTCATGCAAGATTAAAGAGAGTTTTGACCTGAGAAAACCTTGAGTATGTTTATATTAATCCCTGCAAACTGCCTGTGAAAATGAGTATATATCAACATTTACTTTTTGTTGCAGATAATCACATTATTACTTTTTAGGAAGCAATCGTTGAAATATAATGGTAGCTTCGATAGCTTGATTATCTTTTGTAAAAAAGGATGAGAAATTTTTCCTTTGTAATTAGCACTACATTTATTACACTTTAATGAATTGTTGCATTAATTGATAAAATAAGTCCTTTCACAGCTACATTTGCCTATTTGGAATTTGTTGTATCTTTTACAATTTTCGTGTGTTTTTATTTTTGGATTTTTTAAATATTGCGTAGCTTTTTATCATCGCAACTAACAAACCGCACATCAATTTTTTTATTCATTTAAGTTTTGATTTTATTTATTTCATTTACGAATCAAGTAATTGACTTTCTTGGTGAACTATCACTGAGATAGGTAAGTGAAAGTAAATTAGTCTCGCTCCCCCAAGCGGCAGGTCATTCCTTGTGAACGCCAGTCTTCTCTTGAAAGAACAGAGAAAAGAAAAGACTATCACGTAATTGGATAATACTGCAAAGCTTTAATCACAACAACACACATCCCAGATGTGCATGAGTGTAGTCCTCGGACAGCTTGAAGTTTCGAAGGCGCAAGTGACCTCGTAGCATTCGAGGAAGAATCAAAGGAAGCAAATGATGATCCACGTTTCCTTCACATTTCCTAAAACCGAAGATCCATTACCACACAGCAGAACAAGGTGGACTTGTAGAGCATTCACTTTTTACAGCAAATCAGTCGGTGAGCACGACTATGAAATATTTGCAATTTTAGCACGATGGATCTTAGAAACCTGTTAAACAGGGGAACACCATAGAGAGAAAAATCATGAATTGGTAAATTATACACATTGTTGAGTTGGTGAGATGACAAGAGGCTTTGACGTTCGAATTACGTGCAGGATTTATGATGCAAGTTTCAAAATTTCAGACTGCGACAAAGCCGGTCTGACAAGGTGTATCAGGCAGTTATTTCCAGGCATTACATGAGTAAAACTAAGTTCTGAGCCATACCTTTCAATTTTGGAAGCCAAACTTTTGAATATTTATGGAAACTACTGCTCAGGTTAGTGAGAAACTGTCCTCTGGTTATCCAAAGGTCAGGAATATTCTGCGTTTTTCCCATGGAGAGGAAATTGAATTTGAATTCATCCTTCAAACACCAATGAGGTCAATCTATTGTAAAGAATCATTTACATTGAGATGAACTTCCTTCGTTTGGATGTGATCGACGTTTGACTCTAACAATATAACTTTCAGGTAAATGAGTTGCACTTGTTGTTTTCAAATTGTTACGTCATCATCAACGTCAATAGCTCATTTCAAATCAGCGTAGTCTATGATGATAGAAACTACACCAGCAAAATGTTGCGCTTGTCGACATTAAAATGCTTGCTAAATCGAAATGTGTTTATCTTAATAGACAAGGGTGCATTGAACACATGACTATATAAGACCTGAAGACATTCCATGCCAAAAATTGTAACTTCAGATTTAGCATTTGTCACTGAATATGTAAATAAACTCTTTCAATCGCTAATTTTTAACTTGAGAATTTTTTCAGATGTCCATATACAACTGATGTACAACCATTAGGACAACATAGCGCTATAACTTAAATCATCAGGAATAGTGAGAACACTATCAAAATAATTTGAGTACATGGGCATCGATCCCAGTACCTATCGCATGCTAAGGGAGCGCTCTACCATTTGAGGTTGCACCCTACCTGCTCGACATGCTTAAAGTTTCCAAATTTATGCGTGAATTGTGCAGATGGTAAGAATAATGTTTCTGAAATAATTCACTATTGAAAGAAGCTGATGAAACTTTGCGGTGTGATCACAGAGATGAATTGTTTTTTCTGCGTGTTTGGGTCTAGAGATGACTTTCCTCAACATTGATGATCACGGCCACAGCTAATCTCGAGGGGAAATAACATCAATTTTCCATTGAACACAATGCAAATTCAAGCCTGAATTCTGACAAAAATTGACACCACATTAAGCGCACACAGTCAGCAAATTTAGATCGTGAAGAGTCGAACGGCGTGAATAATACTTCCATTTGACGAATTTGTCGCTAAGGAAAATTGAGTTAAAGATATGTATTTTTCACTTAACAGGTCTGCCTGTAATTTGACCATTGAAATTCGTCGGTTTTCTGATAAGAGCTATTTCTGCAATGCACGCACTTTATTCCGGCAGCCAGAACAAATTTCTGCAGAGAATGAGACCGAAAATGAGATTTTCGCAGGATGATGTACACCATATGACTACGCGAATCTGCGCGTCTGTCGAGTTCTACCTAATTCCTGTAGCCTAAACAAGTACCCATGCGGCCCTTAGCTGTGTATTTTTGGACCTAGGCCTATAGTCTAACTACCGATGAATCAGTGTTTATCGCTTATGGGCTTGTACTAAAATTGCTAGCCTAATGCCTACGCCATCACAATCGGTCGGCATTAGAGCTTGTAGACCTATTAAGGGTATTGAATCTTGTGAATAGGTTATCATACAAGCCTACATATAGGCCTAGATGTACATTAAAGCGGTGTGTGCAACACGGATCCGCACTTCGTATAGGCATAGGCCTACTATTTCTTAGTTATGAATGTGGAAAAAGAATGCGGGTCCGCGGGTCCGTCCTGTTCCTACGAATCCACGTCTGTCCGGGTCAGTGGGTTTGCCTGACCCGAAGCCTCCCGGACGACCAACACCTAGATTCAATCCTGATATACTTACACTATGGCTGGGATCCACTATTTATAGCGCACAGAACTGACAAAGTTACATGCAAATCTATTGTGAGAGGTGCCTGGCGTTGACTATGCCTGCCGTCATTACATTGCTGCATTTGTAGAAGAATGAGCATGTCGATCATGGCTTCAATTATACTTTGTCAATGGTCTAAGTAATTTGAATTGATTAAGATGCTGGATTTTGTAATAAATTGACACAAAATTCTCGATTTTTAAAAAGATCACATTTTTGACGCTTCGCACGTGGCTTGGATTTCGTGTTCGCGTCGTGACGTGCTAAGATTCTGCTGTCGTGCTTCGTGTCGTGTTCATGTTGCGGTCGAAATGTTTAGTGTATTGAGGGCAAATTTCCGATACCCGTAGACCTCTAAGGCCGCTGTCACACAGGAAGAGGAGTCTTCCATCTTCCATCTTCCATTTGGGATTTCCCTTTAATTGCATGCGGAAAAGAATACAACCTATCACACAGAAAAAGTCATCAGCCACTTTCCACCTTCCATCGTCCATCACGCTGTCACACAGGAAAAGTCATAAGATGTCGTCCATCGGACATAAGGCATGAAATAATGCGGCTGATGAAATTCATCATAAGCCGTCAGGCGTCAGCCGCGAGACTGTTCTAAAAATAGAGCAACGTGAAGTCTGAGGGAAGATATAAGTGTGATTTGTAAAGAGAAGCAATCGGAAAACAGCCTTTGTTCACAATGTCGAACGAAGACGAGGATCAAGACAGCAGTCATAGCAACGGTAAATAGTGAAAAATAGCGCTGACTGTATCGGAAATTGATTTCCTTATGTGACTGCAGTCCGTGGAAGATGATAGATGGACGATGAAAGGCGGAAGACGGCAGATGAAAATCGTCTCATCACGCCTTATGGAAGACGCCTTATGAAGAATGTGCAAAAAGGCGAGTCACATGGAAGATGGAGGATAGAAGACGCCTTTTCCTGTGTGACAGCAGCCTAATACCTACATGTGACATTACTACAAACTGCAACTGCACTTCTATCAGTTGTTCTTTCATATTTAGCACATTTTATACTGTGTGAAACAGTCGAATGACATTCTGGTATGCTGTCTCGCATAAGAATGAATCCTCCCAACATATGTGAATAGTAATAAGACAGCAAGCTGTCGATATCAACCGCATTCCTTTTTTACCGTCAGCGTGGCCTTGCAAAGAAGAGGGTGTGAGCTCGTCTCCATCCCGGACTTTGGTTTGATTCCCGGTTCAGGCCAATTCGGTCGGGAGGCACGGGTGTTGGTGTATGTCATTGATGTAATAATTGCTATGCTCTTTAGATCAGTCAATCAATTACATCTTGTTCAACTAATTATGCGCCTCATTTTATTTCCGAATCCTCTGTTGAGAAACACAAGGCTTGAGAAAAAACAATCCTAATATTTTGATATCCTGTTCAATCTATCGATTTTGATTGGCTCTTCGGATAAATCAGTTATTCAGCAAATTAACTCCTAATCGAAAATTGAAATACTGAACTTAGATATGTAAGCCTGTGAGCTCATGGGTGCGCTTTGAACACCTTTTTATAACTGTACTAAATACTTCAATTTGTGGCATTACGGTCTCCAACAATGTTTGGTAAAAAATGAAATACACTCATCCATCTCATGATGAAAAATGAGCAGTAATTTTATTGATTTTCTAGTACAGGTGAATTCATACAAAGGATGAGTATCTTAATTTTTTCATAAATGTATACAGAGGTGGCATGCACTACATGAGGAATACATAGTAAAAGGAAGTAATGCTCGCCATTCCACATGGCAGGAGACTGGTGACTCGCTGAACATTGAACAGCAGCCGGAATCATCTTTTCACTTGACCGTGAGGTAAATCTTAATCAAAATAGTTTGATAAATCTCAGCACACCATCTAATTGCATTAATTTGTGATCAATTAATCTATTTATCAGCTTTCTCTTTACGACGGATCAATCAAAAATATCAGCTATTGATTTCAATTATTACATTAAACATTTACATTGTCCAATCCCCTGAACAAACCCTCTATCACTACAAGACCAATGCACCAACATGTACATAAAACAGAATATTTCGTGAGTTGGAAAGGCCATCTTTTGATCCCTTTCAAAAACCACTCTTTCTCATTCTTCATCTTAAACTGGCGGTATACATGAACTTTGCATAATCAACTGATAAATAAATCATAAATCTAAATGTTCTCCACCGGAGAAATTGCAGCTCACTCTATTTCTGTCTTCGTGTCAGGTGATAATTTTCTTACCAAGCTTTTGAATAGCTCGCTAATTATGAGATGTATCATTAAAAACATTTACTTATCTTGTTGAGGTTAATAGCCCATCCATAAGATGTTGAATTCTGGACGAGAAAACGTTTAAAAAGTCGCCGCCGCACATTGAGGTCAACTCCGCGGTCATTCAGATTATTCGTGGGGAGAAGATTCAAGCATCCGCGACTCCGGATATAGACTGCCGACAGACGAGAGCACTATCCAAGTGCCAACTTCAAACCCCGCATTTTATGTCTCTCCCATTTACTCGTTGCGTTTTGAAAATTGTTTCAGGGTCAATTTTTGACTCCAATTTCTGAGCGAATGATCGTCAAACGTTCGAAGAACAGAGATTTATGGATGGTCTGTTCCTTTCTCTACAACTTGAACTCACGCGGCCTCTGCAAAATGTGCTAATTCAGTTGGCAGTAATGGTTCATAGATCAATGTCTGACATCGTTTTCCTGACAAGTTTATGTCCAAAGCTCGCGCACATTCTGTAACACTATTAAATGTTTCAAATTTGTCTACTGTAAATACGTAAAAGGAAACGGTCGTTTAATGGCATTATTGACATTTGGAAAAGTATCATCTGAGGAAAAACTAATGAATGACATATTCAAAAAAGAAGCATAAAATTTTAAGGTCACAATTCCATTTAGAAATGCCATCATAACAGAAGGGACCCTGGAGAATTGTGGCGATGAATTGCATGGAGAGCTAGAGTTTATAGAGCCTACTAATAAACGGATGCGGAGACGGAACTGCAAAATTTCCGACTGTGGGTCTTAAATAAAACTGCACCTCGGGTCGCTTTGCGACTCGGACTAGGGTGTAATAGCAAAACCAATGTAGCCTACATATAAGTTGACAACAAACGCCATCGGTAAAGAAAAGTGAATACCGGTAAATATCTGTTATGGAAGTCAAATATCGCACTCGTGCAATATTTCATCGGTTCATAGTCCGCACGTGAATGAACATTATTAGTTGAATTTTCGGTTCAAAATGTCTTGATGCCAAGTCAAAATCTGGGCTAGTGTTGAAAAAAGACTACAATTTTCAAGAGGAAATTACACCAACGATAGAATCAGAGTTGCTGATAAAGAAGGATATTAGGAGGTTGAAGATTTTTTCATTCTTCCTCGAGTGGATCACTGTGAGATCTGGAGTCGGGTGCACCTTTTCGAAATTCCAACTCCGCATCCCTGAAAAATGAACAGCTGTAGGTTGGCTCCAAAATAACCGTTAAATCAGCAGAATTAATGGTGAACTGAAATGCCAGTGAGACCTATTCAAGGAATAGTCCAGCAGCCAGAAGCAATTTCTGCAGGGAGCGAGGCCGAAAATGACACTTCACAGAATGATTTACACCCTTTGCATACTACGAATCTGCATTTCTGCCGAGTTCTAACTGGTTCCTCTTCTTGTCAGACAGGATAAAAGAAAAACTCATGTGACACAGATTGAAGTTTTTGGCAAAAATGAAATAAAATGTTTTCTCTGATTAAGCGAGAAGTGCGTATTCAAAACCGGCCAATCGGCTACCGGCATATTCGGACGGTCGACGGCCGGCGTAGTTAGAACGTGCCGGTCGGTGGACGGCTTATTAAAAACCGGCCGGTCGGAGATTGGACCGTGGCTGGCGTCTCTGTATCGTTCGGTTAAGGCTTTCATCATCAGACATTATTTGGTCAACTTATGCCTTTAGACATTATTGAATTTCCACGTAGCATGCATGAAAAGCATGAATAATAGGCCTACTGGTACTCCGTATAAGTTAGAGTTGACTATTACAATTGCTTACAATTGTATTACAATTACTGCAATTGCTCGCACTTCATGTTTTGTGCGATGAGCAGTAATACCTCAATGACTTATTTGCTAGTCTAATGAGTTGTTGGACTACTTTGTAATTTATGAAAATTTTAACTACATTTTCAAAGTCAATGAAACAAGCAAATTGAAAAGCAAGTGGGATTTACTTCTTCACTTGTGAAGGAATTCCAGTGATTTGCGACGTCAATTGCAAACTTTCCCCACTACAGTTTAAATTCAGATCCTTTGAGTTTACAATCATTACCACGAGCTGACGTGTACGAGTCTGGAACAATGAGCTCGCCAAACTTGTCATCAATTTTTCATTTCAGTGAGTGTCAGTGTACAATGTCAATCAAAATATATCGCGTGGCGTTTACTTATTCTATCATCCACGATCCACTGTCAAATGATCAGGTAGTAGGGTTGCATTGAAATCCACTATTCATTGCAGCTCTTACCTCCACGTGCTATATAAACTATCCCATGTACTGAAATTATTCAAGATCTGGAATAATTTTACAATAGATTGGCTGAGGAATGCACAATGCTTCCATAATTCTTAAAGAATAGATTATAGGATCCTGAAAACTACATCACTGATAAAGAAGCGTTTGAACTACATGTACATGCAGCATAGGCTGCCAGTTATCATTCTTTAATTTCTTAAAGAACAGTTCGCAATATCTACGTGTACATCACAAAACTTGCGTGTAGATATTCTCAAACTATGTTACATTTACATGCTGTCATGTTCTAATGATTAACTAAGCAATTTATGCCAGACTGAATGTCGTCAACGGTCGACATGGATCTAATTAAATTAACCGGCCGGCCGGCTTTAATGGAAAATGACCTGAAAGCCATTCCATGTCAAAAATTATGGCTCTAAACTTAGTACAATTCCGTTAATACATAGAGAAAACATAGAAAATTTCATTTTTGCCAGAAAACTGCGATCAGCGTCACATTAGATTAACATGTGTTTTCTTTGATCCTGCCTGACAAGAAGAGGAACTAATTAGAACTCGGCAAGTGCGCAGATTCGCAGTAGACAGAGGGTGTACAACATTCTGTGAAAGCCTCATTTTCGGCCTCGTTCCCTGCAGAAACTAGTTCTGGATGCCATGCTATTACAAAGGTTGCGTCCGTCACACAAAATCATTAGGTTGTAGGTGTAGGCATGTATATAATAAGGTGTTCACTTTGAGCATGCTAATGAGCGGCAATATCATTTCAGTCGGTGAAATGATGCTTTCTGGAGATAGATTTTAAGGGACTTTCTAGTTCGACGGAGTGGTGGAGACATCATTTCTAAGTTCGAAATTGCGCTATCTCGAAGTGAATAACTCATTAGGTGTCACAAAAGCAAAACGTGAATCAAAACAAGACGGGTGTTCGACGTCATGCGTTTTCTGTATTAGGCAGCCTTCTATGAAAGACCAACAGGCAATGGCCTACATGTACATGTCGAGAGAACTTGCTTTTTACTGTTGAATATAAAATCATTCTAATTTAAAGTAATGTCATTGCCAGGGATGTGGGGTAATCAATTTTCGTCGCTTCTGCTTCCAGTGATAGTCTACGAATCCACCACAGACCGCAGGACATACTATTTATTTTACCATTCGAATCGCATTGGTCACTGCTTCCTTTTGTCAACAAATTAATTCGCTTCAAGGAAAGCATTGTACCAAAGGTTGTGAAGACGAAACAATGGCGTTAAATACGTCAATCCACTTGTCATATCGCAATTCGGATCGCTTCTCATGAAAAGTATCACACTTCTATCAAGCATGATGTGAATGAACCTTCATCAAGCCACATCAAACCAATCATTGCCCTTTCTTGTTGCAGTTTATTGAAATAGCATCATTCTGCAGCATTCAGAGAAAAAGGCATCGGAATATTAGGAGCCTATTATATTTTTCACTCCTCACCTTCTCATACTTCGTTTTTCTGCTCATAACCTAGAATTTCATAAGCTATTATGCGGAATAGATTTGGTAAAACATGCAAATCATGTTCAGTCGTACATGTGTCGATTTCAGTCATAAATGTTCTCTTCATAAACGATTGATATGCATGTTTAAATCAAGAATTTCATCATTTGTTCCTTGTAGGACCGCACACCTCTGCCAGAAATTCTTAGATCCGTCACCGAACTTTCGCTACCATATTGTCATTACATAAGTGAGGAGGGCATTGAAAGCGAAAGCGCGAAAAGAGTCCGCTTCCACTTCATTGTGGAGACCTTCACTAGCGTAGAAAGTTAGTCCTATTAACGAATGAAACAACTGATTTTGGGCTTTAAAATCCATATCTCAGCGCTAGTTCTTAATTAAGATCGCTATGATGTGACTAAATCTCCATCTTTTCATGTCAGAACAATCATTGTCCTTTCTTGTTGCACTTTTATATAAAAAGTGTCGATAGGAACTTAGCCGCAAACTTAGGAGCATTTTATGTTTTTTTCAGTCCTCACCTCCTCAACTACTGATTCATTGTGTTAGTAAAAAGCTAATTGTCCCACGTGCAATTCTGTTCATCTCTTCATCAGTCATTTCATGAAAATTTCAATAGAAAAACTTGGCACCTTAATTTATTCACACGACACAGCGATCTTCATATTCATTCACACAGCAGCTGTCCATCTTCAACCCAAGCTGTTATCAATGTATTCTACTTCTTTCTTGCTGTTTGAGATATCGGAATGAAATTTCTTCACCGCATAAGTGTTCTTCATCGTCTTCTAATATTCGCTCTTTCTCATCATCTGCAGAAGTCCCACAACTTGGCGCCATTTTCTACTCGGACGGTCATGCCAGTTGGGTGGAGCCGGTGTCAAGCTTCTTGGCCAACTATCTCCTGCTGATGGCGTCTACTCATAAAATTTTATAACTTCTCAACCGTGGACTCGACGATAAATTCACAGACTCGTCTATAGTCTGTCCCCCAGGAAAAGTAGAAACTGACGTTATGAAAAAACAGCCAAGAAGGAAGAGAAAGTCGCTCTGTCTTCCTCTTTCTATTTGTCTCTGGGCTGTGACAAAGAGTGAATCCTCGAGTAGAAGTGGGTGGGGCGCTGCAGAAAGAGCATGTGTTCCACTTCCTGTCTCCGCAACCAACTTCCTGGCAATGTTAAGGACTGAAGCCAACCATCAATTACAAATCCTGTCAGGCAGGTCGTTCAAGTTGACAAACTTCATCTTCATTTAAAACAAAGGAGAAATAGAAATATGAAGGATGAGTACAAAAGAGGTTGGTCTGGGATGATAAAGTCCAAATGTAGTATTGAGTCGGTTGCGAGATAGCAATGACAGCTCAAACCTCTTCATATTCTCCGGCGAAGTTCATTTTTCATTTTGCTATTCAATTCAGAGGCTTCAGTGACAGACAGGATAGTGTCTCATCCTCCTTGTGAAAGGTGAAGGCTGATTGACCGCTGATTAATGTGATCTATGAAGAAATCTGAGAAAGAGACAGAATGAGACGATGAGATGAAGATAAATGTCAACCTGTCATTCAAGTTGTCAGCAAAATGTTGTTTATGCTAATGTTCTGTCATTTTGAAGATGTAGAAAACTAAGAGGACATGATGAGCAAATTTATAGATGAACTTTTCAATATATTTAGGAAAAGCTGCAGAGATTATTTTGAGCTTTATTGTCCGATTTCAATGTTTCATATGATAACATGATCTCAAGAGGGCAAGCAAATGCGAAACTGCACCGGGGATGATGGTTTCTTCAGTATTGTTACTCGACTAGGGGCCGTAATCAGGCAATCGGTTTTTTCATCATCATCGGCTAGGTAATTATTTCTTGAGCCTCCTACCGATTGCGCAATCGCCTCCGCAACCCTCCCCAACAACATGTACGAGTGTAAGTCTGCTTTTGCAATGAACTCCTTCCTATAGCAAAGAGATTGGGAAAAAATTTCCAAATTGATTCAGACTAAACTTAATTAAAAAATTAAAATATGAGTATATATGAATAAATATAATTGAACGACCTATTATTTTCAACTGGTCACATCAGAGCACTTGTTGATAAATGCTCAAACACTACAACCATCAGCGAATTTGCGGCGCACAAAAAATAGAAAAGTATATCTTTAGTTTATTTTAAAATCATTAAAATAGGCAAAATGCGCATGTTTTCTAAAATGGACCTACAGACTTAAATAAAAGATGAAAACTTTATAAAAATTGGCATACCATCCGAACCTACATGTGCCAATCCATCATGTCAGAATTGATAGATTTGCAATTTTTTTACATTTGTCCGGAAACTTATTGGACGTATCACGTATATCAAACATATTTCAACTATGTATGCGTAGTGGAAGGTTCTTATCAAAATATCTTAAATCTAAAACAGTGAAACTTCAGAATATTGCATGTGAAGTCTATGGTATCAAAACAAGCACTTTAAAAAACGTACAAAATAAAAATGAAAACACCTTCAAATATAGTGATGCAAGGGGTTCCACTATGGAATCTTGCTCACAGCTCTCTTAGATTACATTTGAAGATTGTTTTTGAAAGCATTTTAACTGATGTATTCTGCAATGTTCAGTTTTGTATACATTTATAACAATAACTTTCGCTAACATTCTGAAGCTTTTATAAGCTTTTATAATTGGATTTGATCATTTGACTTTCTGGTGAATTTTTAGCGATTGATTGTTCGCTCCCGTGAACCCCCTACATCATCCTGTCGATTACGGAATTGTTACGCCACCCGAAGATTAGAGAATGACTTATCTTCTAACACCCGTATGCACCAACGCAGAATTACAATTCTATGAATAACGCTTATTACATGGTTAGTTATTCCGACAAAAAATATAGCGATGCACAGAGAAAGTTTATTCCAGGAATTACTAATCTGTTGAGTTATTCCGCTGCTCGAAATATCTATGACTTTGACGTCATTCATTACATCGTTTCCAGTAGATTTCCCTTCGATGCGATGAATGATTCAGGTTGTCGGCAAGATGATTTTAAATCGCCAATCCTAAAAAATCCTTCATCAGTGTGATACTTCTCGTCTTCAATATTCATACGTACACTGCCACTTACCACACTCGTAGTTCGTTAATTATGTCCAAAGTAAGGAAAAGAAACGCTAATTTTTCTGCCTTGGAAATTAATGTTGTTAGAAGTAATATCGGATAATATAACCGCAATTGAAGAAAAGAAGACTGACCTCGACGCAATAAAACAGAAGGATGTTGCTTGGGACGCAGTTCTACTAAAGTTCAATTCTAAGTCCGCTACTAAAAGAGATATCGACAATTTGAAGAATTTGTGGAAAAGATTGAAGCAGGAAAGTAAAAAGAAGTGTGCAGCAGCAAAGAGAGAAATTAGAAAAACTGGTGGAGGGACATGTGCAGTGACATTATCGCCAAAAACAGAAAGGGTATTGGCGATGATACCCAAGGAACAGTTTGAGCCATCTTTACAAAGTCCATTTGATTCCGACGCTTTGGAAAACCTGGCTACAGACTCTGTTGCAGAATGTGTTGATGAGTTACAAGGTAAATTTACTAGGTGAGTAGTGATATTTATTTGATTATTCACACGAAACCGTAATCAGTCAAAAAAGGAATTTTTATAAAAATTTCGATTCTAGTAAGTCATACTTTTCAGAATCGTATTTTTTAAATATATTGTATAATCGTATTTTTTATTCAATAAATTTGTTACTCATATATCTATTAAATGTAGCCTACTTACCAAGATATACATTTTAGTCGTTCATTTATACTTTACCCATTAAATTTCCAAATTTAGCTGATGGAGTATATAGTTGAATGATATGGACTTTTATTGAAAGTATGGGAAAAGACATTATTATGCGAAGTTTTGCCAAATAAATCCTTTAATTGATTATATCGTCAAACCCTAACTAAATGAAGAAATCGATCGTCAGTTAAGATAAGAGAATTCTACCATTTCCTATTCTCACTCATTGTGATGTTCCATATTTAATATGAATTTATTCGTGTGTTTCTGATTGCAGCTACATGGCGATGTTAGAGGCTCCAAACAATGAAAACGTAGAGCCGGCGGGTTCTTCGCAAGAGCCTGCGCTTAATAATCTCCCTCCACCCAAAAAGAAGAAACGGAGTAACGAAATAACTTTCTACCAAGAGGAACTCCTGAAAATGGCTCGACTGGAGCATTTGAAGAGAATAAACGTGTTAAGTTTGAAAGAGGACTATTATAAATTAAAAATTCAGAATCTTTCTAAATAATATTCGAATATACCCGTACATGACATATGTACTGATTGGAAAATGCGTTCTGATTTCCTCATCACATCATTTGTGTAACTCGGTTCGGGTGCATTCTGTAAGCCACAGTAATCCACACTACGAGATAGTTTCTAAAAACATTTTGGTTCATAAAAAATTATTATTCGTACCCGGTACGTTATAAAATGGCTCCTAAAGCATAATATTGTGGACTTGGTTTAATTAAGTAAAAGTCTGGTTAATTAGGAGTGAACTCTTATCATAAAAACTGAGCATGTTATACGTGTACCCTACCATTATCATACATCAACTGAACGACCGATAAATTTCATAATGAATTTTTACAAAGAAGTACCTAACATGAAAATTAGATTTGTCAAAACGTACCTCATTACTTTGTTGAGATAAATTTTTCTTATCTGAAGAAATTCTGAACTATTCGAAAATTCTTGCTATTTTAGATTATTGACATCAATCCTAATGATGAAGTAAATAGTTAGGCCTTACCACAGTGGACTATAGTTGATAAAAATAACTAAAACTTTTCTCTGCATTATTAGAAATCTAGTAGCCTATGTGGCAATTAGGTTAGCGTAATCAAAAGTAGGCCTTATTGAAATTTAAATTGGTAATTGGACTGTGTGTACAAGTTTAATCAATAGAATAGAGGCAAAAAAATTAGTTGCTTTCACAAAGTGATTATAATTATCAGACATATAAAATGCATCTGAAAAATTATATAACAGTGTCACTGAGTAAGCTACGTACACGCTGTAAGATGCAAGTATTAAAACATACTCAAATTACAGGAATATTCAATCACTGAAGTAACGATCAACTATAGTCTGCCTCACAGCATTGCCATTCGCGTCATTGACGTGATAATCGGCTCCTTCTTCAAACATGAGATTTTCGTTGTTGGTGTGAAATTCATCTTCCTTCAACTGAATAGCGATATTGTGCAACACTGCACATGCAACTTATTGGTGGACAGTTTTCAGTCTTGATACGTAGTCCATACTTGATAATAGGAAAACGCCTTTTCCACACTCCAATTCCTCTTCCTATCAAATTGCGCGTTCTTTTGTGAGAGATGTTATACCGCTGTTGGGATCGATTTCTTGCATTGACAAACGGTGTCATCAAGAACGGTAGACATGCATATCCAGAATCTCCGAGTAACCACGAACCTCAAGATAAATTTTCCAACTTACTGTACAAGCTAGAATTTTCAAATATCCGCGAGTCATGGGCTGAGCCATACCACCGACAAACAATGTCATTTATACGAAAATCAAAATCCATCATTAGTTGCGTGTTTATTGAAAAGTATGACTTCCTATTTCGGTATAATTCTGAGTGTGATGTAGACGGCTTTTGGATTTGAATATGAGTACCATCAATCAAGCCGACAACTCCTGGAAATTGAGCCATCTGGTAGAATTTAATCATTTGTTCATTCTGTGTACAATTCGAGAAACAGTAGTTTGATGCACGGAGAAAAGATCACCGTCAGTCAGTTGAAATGCACACGTTGCTTAATATCTCAAAGTGATCAACAATTGATTCATTGCTGATAGAGGTCTATTCCGATCAATAGGCTTCAAGGTCTGATCTGATAAGATTTAATATATACTCCACACCTTCCTTTGAGAAACGATATCGCTGACGAAATTCTTCATCTGTATAATATGTCATTGGATCAAATCGAGCACATGAAGCTCAGCCCAACTTGCTTTTCGATTGCAAATTTATTAATCTAAAAGCTGAGTAATTGGCCTATTATCATCATGATTTGTATTCGTATGTTAATTCTATCTTAAAGTTTTGGATATGTAATGACACATGGTGATACAAGAGACACACAAGACATATAATGACATGATGTACTGTATATACATCAGAGCCCAGAGATATTGAAATCAAAAACACAGTTTTGACGTGAACACATGTTTCAGCAGCTCCTCGCCATCATCAGGTGAAACCACAGAATTAGACAGGTCGTTTCTTTTTCTGTTTGACTGTAAAGGAAGCATTGGAGCATGTAGCGCCAGTGAAATGGTACAATCTGTTGACATAATACCATAGAAATCGAACAATAGGCAGCCAGTTCAACATCAAGCACACCAAATTGTCCGATGTTTCAGTTACTGCTATCAACTGGATCACACAGCAAAGAGACACAGACGATATCAAGTTCTACAGAGAAGTGTGTGAACTATTTTTCGTGCGCCTGGTAACTTTTTAAATAATGATCGGACGGACCAACATTATCGAGAAAACTTTTGCGCAATGATCAGAATTCTTCGAATCTGGAGGAATCGTGGCGATCGGAGCATTTTGAAGGAATTCACAGCAATCTGCAAGCGACGCACGGCTACTTTTCCTATCTCTGCAATAGGGAGTCAAGCGGTTAATTATAAATTAACCGGTTAACCGACGAGAAATTAACCGGTTAACCGGTTAACCGATGTAATACCAGTAATAGATGTTTTTCAATTCCATGTGACTATACAAGGCTTATATAGTCGCACTGCGTATAGTGTATGAGTATATGCATGTTTGCCTGTTATACCAGTTGAGTAAGCTCGCTTACTTTATGGACATAAACATTTTCTACTGATTGCTTGTAGGTCTACTTCCTTAATATTTTATTTTCAAGAATACTGTTATGTTTTAGTATACCCTCGTGAATATTTGAGTTTATTCCGTCTGGCTAACTTGAACCTAAAATCAATTTCACGGAATGTGCCTAATTCCATGTTAATTATTCGAAATAATAAATTATAAAATCTAAATCCACTAATGATAATAATAATGTATATTTTACCATAAAATCTGTACAAAACATTCAATGTGAGGTACCAGTATGGTAATTCACAACTTATATAGGATGTGGCCAGATAATATAAAACAACGGCTACACAAAGCTATCTTTAGGTTACTAATATATTTATGTTATTATTGATACATCAATATAAATATGTTGAATTCCTTGTAGATGGTCATGTGTAGAAGACTGATATCAATTAGAATTACTTTTTATACAAGATCACTTGATATTCCTCTACTTTAAAATTACTCATAATGAGCCAAGACTTATCACAATTGATGTGGTTAGGTAACACATCACAAGTAACAATATACCCGGTAGGCTATATCATTATTCTCTATTGCTAATCAAAACATCAATCTTATCTGGAATTAAAAACTTCCTTGCTATCATAATGGAATGGATCTTGGATGATCAGATATCAACTATTGTAACAACAAAATATACGTATAAGAGTATTTTATCAAAACAAATTGTCTGGGAAAACGAAGAAATCAGGTAGAGTTATTGTGATGCAGAAAAACGATGGCTTCTGCTGTTTCGAGTCTCAAGTTCATCCGTTTTTCATTGTAAATATTTCCCATTAAGCTAAAAAGGCGCTCAGAGCTTGCTGAAGTTGCTGGTATTTGTAGGTATAATTTAGCAAGCTTTGCTATTCTTGAGAAACGATTTTCATTTGTCTTCCACCAGCATAACGGGTCTAAATCAGGACTGGTAGATGGATCTAAATCGTAAAGAGCAAACTCCTGTTCCAATGAGCGGCTTGAGTTTTTTTTGATCCAGATGAACTCAAAAGCATAGTTAATTTGCTTAACTTCCTTCTTTGGCGAATCATTTCCCGGATCCACCATTTGTGGCTCGCAACTTCCACTCATGTGTTGGCGAACCTTCCACTCATGTTTTGGCGGTAGTTGCAATGTAGCAGAAAAGTTGGGAAAGCGTCGGTTAACCGATTAATTATTTTTTAACCGGTTAAATTTAATTAACCGGATAACCGGTTAACCGGTTAACCGCTTGACTCCCTACTCTGCAAGGTATCAAAAATTTCTTTTTGTCCACGTAATAAGTTCCTGCCTGCATGTGCCATCGTTTTGAATCAGTTTGCACTTCTAGCAAAGTGACACGCTTAAATAATCTAATTTTGTGGGTGAAACTAAACAAAGTGGGTAGGGGCGTGGAGATAGATAATAAAATCTCTAGAGCGGAAATGTAGCTTCATGCACTGCGCAATAACGGCACAAAAAATCGCACGCATTTTACTTAGAAACATTTCTCAACCACTCTGTGATTGGGTTAGAATCAGTCACATGTGTAGTTCTGGGCTTTTCATTGGTGGTTTGTGTCCCAACTTAGTTCCCCCGGCTGTTCCTCGACCTTGAGTCAATTTCTATTCTAACCAACTTCAGATAAACAATCAGTCTATTTCTATGTTTAGGGGAGAGTCTTCAAAATAAAATCACAAAAGTCATATAACTAAATCACTAGTCATGAAGTCACAAAATCAATTGTAAAGTCATTTGCAAAGAAGATCAACACAAGAGAGGCACAATCAATCAGAACAATAAATTATTGATCTAGCAATATGTTGACGGAGCTTGCCCTTTCATTCATAAGAGTGTTATAGTCAGACTACCTGATTCATCTCCAACAAGAATAAAGTTCAATACAAAGCCCGATTCAAAAGCTAATAGTGTATACGTACAAACACCTATGATCACTGCGACAAGTGTTACGTGGGCAGCTCTATCCATCATTTTATTACTATATTAAATGAGCATTTCAAAGGTTTTTGGACACTTGAAAGCACCCCAAAAGAAAAAAGTATGCATATTCATTCGCCAAAGAAAGAGAACTTCAAAATTGTTGCATGTACTAAATACCTTCGATTTCTGGAATCGATTTTAACTATGAAGTCTGACTTTAGCCTTCTCATAAAAGAGAGTGCAAACCCGTCAACATAGCATTGTAGATCTGTAATTCATTGTTCTGTTTGATTGCTCAGCTATCTATCTTCTTTGCAAGTGACTTTACAGTTGATTTTGTGACTTCACGACTAGTGATTTTAATTCAATGATCTCTGTGATTTTATATTTCAAGACTACTCTTCCCCACCCACTTTGCTTAGTTTCAACTGATAATGTCAAGGAATTGCTGAAACATGTAGTGTGCACGTCAAAATTGTGTTTTTGATTCCAATATATATATTTACGGAAAACGTGGACCAATCCGATCGTTAGATTAGCGCAAAATAACTAACTTTGGGGTACCTATGGCTCCTGTAGCCTAGTAGTTATGTATAAATAGACATTAAAGTAGATAAGTGCATTCAATATTGCTTTCAATGCTGCCGATGTAAAATGAAATTGATTCATTTTGTTTGGAAGAGCCCGAGTGGCGATGGAGCTCATATTAGTACGAGCAGTCTGGCGCAATATGTCTTAAAAGTACATGAATAAATGGGACAGAGGACAGAACAAGGAGGAAGGACATGACAGGATTTCTCTTCTATAATGGGTATTCAGAAATTAATACTTTCCCCTGACATGCCCATATTTTATCCACAATGTTTTATTTAAAAGTTCATATTCTTGCAAATCAATTCAAGCACTTTTATACGTAATACATTTTGTTTTAGGTAAGTTAAAAATCTTACTCATAAATTGACAGTGTTTTCCGATACTCGTGCAAAGTTTTAAAATTAAACAGGATTCTCCGTTCGGGAATAGCAAATATGGACACGTGTACATTTTAGCTGTCTAAAGTGGTGAATTTAACAAGTTGAATGAAAGTTCTTCCAATTTGTTTGCTTACTATCAATCGAATCTTCGCCCGACCTCATAAGTTCAAGCCTTGATAATGAATCAGCCGTACTCCCCATCAACATGGAAACATTGACGAATTTGAATATCAAGTTTTTGTAGCGTTGTTGGATGTGTTGAAAGCCGCAAAGACAATATTTGTTCTTTGTCTGTATCTCTATCAATCGGCATTCGATCGCGAAAGGGCTTTGACTTCGGAGTTAACCATGGCCTCATTGTGAAGATGAATGTGCTTTAGGATGACGGAATAGAAATTGTACTTTGATACATGATACTTAGCAAACATCGCTGGAGATAATTTCCAATTCGATGAAATTTGAAATTGCAATGCTAATAGGAGATTATTGTCTCCTCATATTTACATGATTAAAAGGACTCAATTCAGCATTATCGGACGTCCTCTAGGTAGAAATAGCCGATGCTTCAAGAATGCCAGGGAAAAAGTCTAAGGATGTCGTGGAGAGCTCATCAAGAGAAAGTCAAACAAGTGTGTCATGTGATTCACTTTCTATTATCTCGCATATTTATTAATAAATTCTAGTTTTGAATGACAAATTCTGAGTCATGTTGTCTCAGTAAAAGATTTCGCAAGGTGGTTGAATTCCATCAATTTGTCCATTTCTCCAGGCATTGGTCAAAGTAGTGATGAAACAACGAAGATCATATTTTTTAGCTACTCTAAACTAGGAAGTTTTCGCGAATTCGATTAAATTCTACATCAATAGTACATTCAGTTGCTTGCAACACAGCGAAATAGATACTTACAAAGAATATTCAATTTTGAGCTAATAATTTTAGGATAATTTGCTGTAAACTGATAATCATTTGCAATACATCTACAAAACATGTGACTTCATGTAGATTATCAGAAATTGTTTTGTGTACAAAGATTTACTCGTCAGATTTTGTTTATGCGAATAGAATCATTGTTTTGAAATTAGCTTACTACTGTAATCTGCTGTCAAAATAAAATATGAGGAGTTTTACGAGAATTGAGACATTTCTGATAAATATATCAATTACGTGTTCAAAACATGACCCAATTAATTATTTTTACAGCAACTCGCACTGACGACCGGATTACATTTGCCAAGGTTCTTTTAATTCGAAAATTTATGCACTTTATAGCGCAAAATCATTTATATCTATCTGCTTGGCATACATTTACGCCACCCTCAGATAAAATCATCATTGGATAGTCTACTGAATCTGTTGAAAATATTATCCAAAAATCCAAATAATGTCTTGTCTTCAAATTCGTCTTAAACATCTTACATCTCTCCTGGGATACCAATCATCCTCAAACTATCAAGACAATCACAAACATTTCTGAGGATTAAATCTCAATGAAAGTTGCATTCTCCTATTTCCATACTTTAACAGTAGGCAATGAGTCAAATTTTCCATCCACTCTCTCAAATTCTCAATTAATTGTTCAATAATTTACGAATTAGTCACGAATGTGAAAATACCCTCTATTAAATCTGAATATTTTTTACCAGATAAAATTTTTGTCAAATTCTGAGTTTAAAATGCTTTTTGAGTTTTGAATCTTCAGGGAGTCAAATTACTTTCCTTTTCAATTTGAAGTATATAAAAGCATTTCTTTGTTTGGCTTGTACGGAAGCAAAACTTGAAGTTTCAGATTCTCATTTTACATTAATGGACAATGTCTACAAGCTGTGTTGTTTTCTAAGATTGCCAAAAGTAAGAAATATGAAAATAGAAAACTGAAACAATAAGGTTTTTAAGTCTAAGTATAACTGACACATACGAGTATTCCTAAATACAAAATATTGGCCGATGTCTCAGTGGTAGCTCTTTCTTGCTCCATTCAATTTCACCTAAGTTTTTACCAGATTTCAACAGATCATGTACAACTTTAGTTGATCAAATATACTGTTTATGGGCTGGACTTGATATCCCTCATCAAGTTCTCCAAATTGAGCTGGAAAGTTATCACGCGTACGCTCTCTAAAGTTTCTTCCATCCCTGAATTCAAATTGAGAGATGCTAGATCCTACACTGCTCTTGGGTTCCTCCCCAATCCCATTGACAAGCATGTAATGAATTTATCGTCTTATTATTTGAATGGTAAGGAAAGTCAGGCTTTATGTCGTGGCCTTAAGGTTTGCTCTGTTCCTCGGATTAATCAACCGTTTGTTGATGGTGAGTTTGAGCATTACTTTGATCAACTGAAGTCTATACTTACGCCGTTAAAGATCATGTTACTAAACTCAAAGCTGAGTTAGTTTCTAAAGATTTCTCGTGTAAGCGCAATTTCAGTAGTCCCCTTAGATTATCTGCGAGTCGAAAAATCTCCTCAACACGGTTCACAAAGACATCTTCAGCTATTGTGTTGACCAAAAACATTCGAATGTTGAGTATCTCTCACACTTTGTCGGGAACAGTTTGTCCCCAACTTATTATCGATTATAATTTAAATTAGCATGTTATTGGCTAATGAAGTAAATGTGGTTGGTAAGCTTAAGGTCAAAATTACCATTTTTGATGTTTCTTCAACAGATTTTTGAAAATGCTTCTGTTTACGAAACCTAATATTCGATTTTATATTTTAGAATATTCAAATATTTAATCATTACAAAGCATTTATGCGACCTTTACTTTTAGTGTATTTTCAAACTTTTCAGCAAAATTCGTTTGATATGGCCCGCTTGAAGGTCAATGTTATATGGCAAGATCTATATTGAAAAACTTCTTTCGATGGTCTGAAAATTGTCGTTTTTTGCTGACTTTTAACATTTGACGCATCAATTGATGTATGTACACAGTAGTTCACAACGGTGAGTCTATAAATCATAATTATATTCATCCACGACACTACAGACATCGAATAGAGCATCAAAGCTTATGAATCTTATACTCTTCACTGAGTTGCATTCTGTGGTTTACGTATTGTTATGCAGTTGTAAATACACATTAAATAGTCTGATGCTTTAAAAATGGTTTTGTCTGAATCATTTTTGGAATCAATATGAGGCATGGCTAAATAAAAGAATATTGATGACAATACATTAGGGTATAGCACATAGATTCGCAGTGACAGAAGTATAGATATGAATGAAACGGAAATATCTACAAGTTTTTAGTTATGATATGAACGAAAATGTAATGGCAAGGGAATATCAATTCACAAACCTCAATCGCAAAAGAAATAGAATTGCACCACATTTAACTAATTTCAATGTATTTATTAAAACTATACCTGGAATCTATACTCAGCGATTCAACAATCAAATCCAAAATGAATGCGTTTCAAACACAGGGGTTTTCATTTTGTTACCTGATGCATTAGGCCTATGGTGTGGTGAGCACTTCAAAGATTAGAAGATCCGTCTGAACTGCTGATATCTTAGCAGAGAAGTCTTTCGATTGCGATTGTCTAAAAAAGAGTTCAGAATTAAAGCCGTACTCAAGTTGATCATTTGTGTCATAGAAATCCATTGTCTCAATCATTATAATGGCAATTGAAAGTTATTCATGAAGTCCTTGGGCGCTGAGTCTATGAGAAAACAACAAACGAATTAGCTAATAAGATCCCGTCTGTCAATAGTTGACAAACGCTTTCAGAAATCATTGGTCACGCGGTCCGATATCTATGATTCATACAACTCATACATCGAGGAAATTATGTCAGCTTATGAGAAAACTGTGGCGACTCTTCGGTCACACCACATTCGATTAAGCTCGCGCTTCGCGCTTTTTTTTGATTTCCCGCATGTGCGGAAACATGAAAAGGTGCGTGGTACACATGAAAGCACTCAAGTCAAGAAACGAGGCGCAAAGCATCCCACACGAAATTTTTGGAATGAAGAGGGTTATTTTGGATGTCTTTCCGTTCAGTAATGCTCCATTTCTTCCGTAGGCAAAGAACTTCCGAATTCTTGCAGGCTTCCATCAGATGATCGATGGATTCCGAAGTTTCTTTGCACCACGTACAATAGTTGTCGGCCACTTTGCCAATCATGTGGCGGAACTTTCCCAGCCATCTAGACTCTCCGCAACTGAGCTGAGCCAGAAGACACTGGTCCCTTATTGTCCACGCTTTCTTAAGTCGGAGATTCTTTCTGCTGTTGCCCTTTCTGCTGTATCTCACTGTGTCTCTTCTAAGGCTGTTGGTCCATTTTTGATACAACTTTTGCTTGATCTTCGCAAATAATGAGCTTCGGGGGACCATCGCCTCTTCGTGGTCAACTTCTTCGACCGCTGTACCCGCATCTTTGTCAACTTCCTTCATGTTTGTCGATACCACAATGGCAGCTACAAACTGCACGCTTATGCTTTTCGTCTCTGCTACTTCAATAAGTAACTTTCAAGTACTCGCTTCACGCTCATGTAATCGCTTGTGTTGTAACCTTTGATTGTCAAAGTCTGTGCTTTTAGCTCAATCGTGGATGGCGGACGAAAAAGAATTATCACAGTTAGAATTTCAACTTTCCGTATCCAACGAAATAGAATTGGCAAAATGCAGTGGTGACGAAATAGCTTTGACTACTTCTGAAATAGAGCTGGAAAGCCAATATTATTTATGAAAATTTTTAGCAACATTGCACATGATGTTGCCCTGCTAAGATGCTGTACCTGATGCTGTTTATTGCTCCGTGCCATGTTCTGGCTTCTGTTTAGGACCTATTGAAGCAAAGTGACTGTCTGTTCAAATTAATTTGTGAATTTATTAAGTTTTCTTTCTCCTATCTTGATAATAAGGATTCAATTTTATACAATCTGCGAAACACATGCAGTCGCTGCAATCCTTTTGAAGATCCATAAGGGATTCGGAATTGAAGTGCAAACCTGTTTGGACATTCTACCATCGACTGATTCAGCGACATTCGACGGAACAACACGATCATTTAAGAATACGCACATCCGACTTTCAGCAATGGATGACCATGTTACAGATATAAGAGGCAGTCTTTCCTTTCTGGACTACCTCTAATAGAACCAGTTCGCGTCATCCTCCGAAGAAATAAGGCTGTTTGACCTCTCTAACATACCGCCTCTATATCCGGACTTCGACTATCAGTGACTGGCTCAATAGGTAAAAAAAACTCCATAGACTCTATAGATTTCTATCGACAAAATCGATATTCTCTCAATAAAATGTGCATCATATGAACCGAAGAAGGTGGGGGAACTCAGAATTATCGATTAGCATGAATGTAATGAATGCAGAATGCCAAGTTGAACTTTTGTTAAGTAAGGACTTGAGGAGCGTCAGCTTCGGTAGATTAAAAATATTTATAGAGTACTCTTGTCCCGACGTGGTTTCATCCTGTGGATAGTGTCAAAGGCACTGACCGAACAGGGGTGCACCCTCGACACTGTCCACAGGACGAAGTGCGTTGGGAGCTTATTGCATCGCATAATAAAATTGCCTGTCGCATCTGGGGAGAGATTGTTTGAAAAAGTATTTTTTAGAACTGGCAATGACTGAGATAAAATGATTGACAATAATCTTTGATATATTTCCAGCCTGTTGTTGGTTGTTTATAATCAGCACCCGCGTTGCTCTTTTTACTTTCCCCTGCTCTTAGTTTCCTGACGGAAAGTGCAAGATAGCTTCAATTTCAGTCAGCTATGGAAGTTGACTCTTAGTTTCCACATTATCAACCTTCCTCCTCTTTGAATTGAAGATAAAATACTGAGATATTGAGGCTTGTGGCTTCTAGGAGACTTAATTAATACACTTTCCTCTCTTTTTCCGCGGGGGAAATTTAGTAATAGAGTTTTTCTGATATCTTTTTCCGGTCAACAATTTACATCGGGGAAAAAAGAATATCATAGGACCCATGTCTTTGACATATTACTGCTTGCATGTGTTCTTTAGATAAGTATATTATTTCTGAATCCATGGATCAGTAAGTGACTGTCCAGATAATATCTCAGAATATGTCCAATTTCATGTATTTCTCTATTGGAAATCAAATAATTATTCTGATAACTTCGTTGATTGATGTCGGTTGCACAGAAGAAACGGCCAAACTCCAGTCCATATCTGTCTCTGAGGTGCGTGTCTGCTAGATGATTCCAAGTGTCTATGCAATCCGTCATTGTAATTTTTTCTTTGTAGCTGGTGACTTAATTACAGCATGAAAATTGCACTTAACATTGCACAGCTTTGAGGAAGTAAAATAAATTTGCTTATTAATGATGAGCGTGATAGGTGTGCCCTATACTGTACTGTGAAAATTGATTTTCCGTCCCTTATAGCTTATGTGACTTGTGGATGCGCTCAGATGACTCGCGGCAAAAGCCACAAAAACATGAAAACTTAAATTGTGCGTTTTTCGCATATTTCTTGAAGTATCAAGAAGTCGATGCAGCAATCATTCTCTCAACGTGGACAAGTACACTCGTGTGATTTTTTTGATGGAATTCTCGGCGTTAATACACTCTCATGTATTTTCAGTGATGCTCAGATGGTTTACTTTTACGGGTTTCGTAATTGCATTGCTATCAGGCATAAATTCGCTGACTGATGACAATTGGTGATATGCGGTCATCCGCGCACTGTAAACTGTCACCTCCTAAAATCGAAGAAATCTGCATCCTAAAGCGCGACACACTAGAATTTTAGGAGGTTGCGTGAAATGGAATGCTGACATACTAAAGAGAACAATAGCACTAGTGCGCTAGCCTCCTAAAACGCTTTGCTTTAGGATTTTTTTATTAGTTACGAATAGTGTCTCGCTTCAGTGTGTGATTTAGGAGGTGCTGGTTTAGAGTGCGGTTGGCGGCTGGCTACCGTTAGACCGCTCATCGTTTACCAGAGTTGATGCCGGACGCTGTCATTCTCACAGCTATTCCATACCACAGAAAGTCTGTGAGAATCCTGTAGGAATTCCCATTCACCACAGGAATGCACTATCTTGTAACAGCTGACCGTGTTCGCATAGTAGGTTCGCGATATACACGTATATGTGTGTCATTATGAACATGGTGGACTCTATGATGATATATTCCGCTGTAAGCATAATTTATTGATAAGAATATGCATGACTGACTTCCATTTAAGATGCCCTTGCACAGATGGCAATTGCGACCTCATCCGTTGATGTATATATACTGCCTGACATAAAAAATGCTCCACTCAAATATATGAACTTTATTCCACTCACACTCATGAATTATAAGATAGCATTTTATATGATATTAGTAGGCATTATAGGCCCATAATAAATAGAAAGAAACAAGCATTACATGGTGCGGCATAAAAATGTGACTAGACTTTAATGTAGCAAAACTTTCTAATTATCCAACAGAAATTAACAAGCAAAGTCTAATTTTGAAGCCAATGCACATCTTTAGCATCACAATGAACATTGTCATGATTGCATTTGAGAATGAGAGTGCAATGTACATGCAAAGCAGAAAAACTCTCTCGATAATCGTTTATTGGTCGATCACAAAAGAAGTTAAAGTTAAAAATGACAGGGCATTCGGTGTCCAGCACCTTCTATCAGCAGATATTCTACAGATATGGCTGGCGTTTATGGTTTCTCGCGGTTAAGCTTATGCAGCTAGCTGTCATCTCAAAAGTCACTGTACATTTATGCAAATGCGATTTATTCATCACTAATCATGCATCCTTTTCATTGCAAAACGTAGGGGAATTTCTCATTGCGATTCCTTCACTGCAGTTTGCAGCTTCAGCTTAGACAATGATCTGTGAGTAGGAGGATCGACATAATCTTTCTTGTTTATTGCATGTAGGCTTCCACGGTGTGGGCCACATTCAAGCAATAACACTCTTTTAGACATGATAATTATTCGTAGATCACATCTCGATTCGCGATTGAACCGCTTCTCAAAAGTATGACAGAGAAAGCAAGAAATAGCCAAATCCTATATCTAACATCAATGGAACATGGACCTATACAATTGATATTTTTGGCACGCGACTTTATATGAATCTGATGAGCTACTTGCTAGTCATGAAATTAATAAGATTAAAACTTGTGGATAATAATTGTTAAGACTTAAGATACTTAGCAGTCCTGCTAGGATACTGTTAGTGAGTGTTTTGACGATAAGCGAAAAAATGTTATGAGTTGTAGCCTATTATAGTGGCTAGAAGGTAGCCTATTCTGGGCATGTGTCAGTTCCGCGCGCGATTACGTTCATTCGGCTAACAGTCAGATACGGTGGTTTTCTGATCGGTCGGATACAGATGAGAAATCTATCTAGCTTCAGGTCACCAAATCCAAATATTTGCAGGTGTATGAATTATGTAAATCTTGTGTTGTTTTAAAAAATCTAATATTGGACAGTATTCATTGGACATTGGGAGTTTTATTCTAGTTCTAACTGAACAGTGACTTTTTCATATAAGATTTAGCAAATAAAGCTTTGAATAGGAAAAGACGGGTTTGACAATGTCAATTCAACGTATGGATAGTTAGTCGCCATGACTAGGAATCTCAAGACAATTGATGCCATGACTTCAAGGTAAAGGAGATGCCGTAGCAGTATAAGCAACGCAATCAACTTCCTTAGCTCTTGTTTCATCTCGTGAGCTTGCTGCTTTTTGAATCCGTTATTACTGAATTTGAGTGCTCCATGACAGCATTTGGTTGTCAAATAGTATCTCACGATATGCATGTAGTCCGGCCGCCAGAAAGAGCTTCTGCAAAGTGCAATGCCAAAAATGAGACTTTTACAGAATTATGTACAATCTATGGCTGCCATGAATCTACGCGTCTGCCGAGCTCTACCTGGTTCCTCCTCTTGTCAAGCACCATCGAAGAAAGCACTTGCATCCAATGGGAAGCAGATCGAAGTTTTCACTGAAAATGAGATATTCTATGTTTTCTCTGTTTAATTGAGAGGTACTAAGACATGGAATGTCATTAAGTCATCTAGTACCACGTGTTTGTATTATTATTAAATAAATATTATCCTAAAAAATGGTTGCAGTTTCCCTTGCATTGACAATATTTCCTTAAAATGTGACACATGCGACCCAAAACCAGTGGCGGGCGCGATTCGATTTTCGCACGATTCCGAATTGTACGATTCAGCGCACGATTAATCGAAAATCGTGAAAATCATATTCAGTGACTAGAAGTTTGCAGTTTATCTAGCCTGCGTTATTTTTCATTAAAAGTTTGATCATTTCCATCAAAACTGAGAGCATGTGACACTCATAGTCTATTTAGACTGAAATTATAACTGACCTATCCACTAGCGCGAGACTCTATTTGTAAATGTTTAAGAAAGTATCATAATAAATCGAAACACACAAAGTCCTCGGAATGGCTCAGACTAGTTTAAAATATTTAGGATTGACACTCTTTATTCTCAATGATCATCAGCCGCACGGCATAGTCAGTATAGATAAACACAGAGCGGCTCGTTGTGTATTCCTTCAGCTTGCTCAGCCATTCCAGATTTTTTAAGATACAGTACTTTGGGCCACTCGGAGCTGCACTGACGAGCTCTTGTAGGGAGATAAGCGCAGCGTATACTAATGCCAAGGAATTTTTATACTTAAATATTTCAAGTCAGAAGACATGCTTCTATTCTATGCCCAGGCGAACTGGCACTCTACAATTTTCATAATTAGCAAATCTGCAAGTGCAATTGTTACCGGGTTTTGTCCATGATGAGCATGTTAAATGCAAATCAGGCATTTGCGCATTGCTATCAATGTATTTACATGATTTCAAAGCGGAGATATAATATCATAGGGACCTATTATGATTGACTGCTTGACAACATGCATGATTCGTATAAATGGTGTACCTCCCATAGAGATTTCACATGGAAACTCTGTCTAGCTATACATGATCTCAGGAACGAGCACTCGTGCATTGCAATTATCTCAAACGATGAAAGAGTGAATACAAGCATTGTTTTTACCTCGAATGTTTAAAGAGAATGACAACTATTAAGTCAATACAAGACACCAACACCCTTGATTCCCCGACCGCACTCGCCCGACCTAGGAATCGAACCGAAGTCCGCGGTGGAGACGAGCTCGCACCTTCTTCGCTAGCCAACGCTGACGGTTCAAAAGGAATGCGAGTGAAGGCAGAAGTCATCTCTAAGTGATATAGACAGCATATAATCATATTATTATTGACAGAACGCTACCAGCGTACATATTGTAGGGCGAGTGCGGTCGGGGAATCAAGGGTGTTGGTGTCTTGTATTGACTCAATAGTTGTCATTCTCTTTAGATATTCAATGTACTACGACGGACCTTTTTTGTTTTTACCTCATCAAGCAAATTTCATTGAGAGGTCACATAGTAAAAAATCGCACGATTGATTCTGTCCCACGATTAATCGTACGGAATCGATTAACTGCTCCCGCCACTCTCGCCCGATGATACTAAAGCATTTATTGAAAACTACCACCCATAGAGAGAGAAAGAGAAAAAAATGAGAGAAGAGAGAGAGAAAAAAAATGAGGGAAGAGAGAGAGAGAGAGAAAAGAGAGAAGGAGAGAAAGGCTTGTTCCTCTGTGCATCTGACACAGTGGCCTCGAAATTTTTTCAGAGACAGTCAATATCCTTGAAATTGGTTCTGTTTCCTTATTATTGTAATTTAAGTACGGAATTCCTAAATAGTCCACAATGCACGCTCATGGGAATTTACTCTGGCAGCATAAATAGAATTTACGTGACTACTGATAAAGATATCAGTAACTGTCGAATTAACTGCAGATTTCAGGAGTTTAATTGATTCAGGTTAATTTTGAAATTTTGATTCTATTAAGGAGTTAACTTAGGTGCTTTCATAGTCAATTGTTCACAGCTATTCTATGATAAATATATCAATATTATGATTATTACATATATTCAGGCACGCGGGAACAGGGGGGCTAGGGAGAGCTAAGACCCTAAAGTTTCACCTACTTGCGTCGCGTCAGCTCCGAGACATTCACTCAGACTATAGACTAGTTCATCGATGGGCTATATTTAACAATACAAAACAAATTATAGTTCCTAAACATTTCAGAATGATTTCTTTTTCATAACCATCCACAAGTTTTTTCTCCTGTCACGTGACTCATGATTGTGCATGAATGAAGTAGAACACAGCGAGTTCAGAGATGTAGAGCCCAACAGGACCCCACAGACTTAGACTGTTTGACTGAGTTTTGACTGAGTTCGACTGACTCTAAGTTTGCTGAAGATGAGATGAACGGGAATTTTCACTACGGCTACGAGAAATTGAATGGGCATAGAATTTCAATGTCCCTATCTGTTGAAAAGTAAGAACAGCCTTTCATCGCTTGCGCTTATCTCATGTCATGAATATCTTCAGAATATTCAAATCGTCACGATTCCATCAAATTTTGAGAAATCCCATCTACATGTCAGACTCTCTTTTGCCACATCAGAATGTGATTGATTTCTGACAGTATGACAACTTGACCAAAAGATCGTAGGAGCATCTCCACAACAAATTCGCCAGACGGGTCGACCATAGAAATTCGACTTGTGCCTTGGAAACGATACTCAGGGCTCTTGCATACTCTGGTGAATGGTAAAATAGTACGAAGGTTCGACCAATCAATGATGATTGCAGCAGCTCTGGAAGCCTTGTTGGTCAACACGTAACAAGGAGAGGCTACGCGTTCTCTTATGAAGTAATTAAAATTTAAAGCAAAAATAGTACAAATGGACCTCTTTTTTCGTACTAGATCATATTCACTATATCAATAAATAATAATACAAAAATCAATATAAATAAATATAAAATAATATATATTTTATCACTATATCAATTTTGTGCGCATTTGTCTACGATTCGCACCATCAGCATTTAAAAAAGATACCCGGCACCGCGCTGACGGTGTAGTTACGAAAAATGAAAGGGAGGGGTAATTCGAAAGCACTCCTGTAAATTTTGGAAATTTGAAATATAACTTTTCACTAGACTTCATTAACTTCAGCTCTACACGTGCAATATTTCATCCAGGTGATGCAGGTCAAAGATTGATTGAGTCTAATTAACATGAGTACAAATTGTTCAGGAAATCCTTTTAAATGTGTGACATTTACAAAACCACATCATTGGTCGTTTAACCTACATGCCAGAAATTAAAGGAAATATAGGCCTACATATTTTCAATAGGGCATTCAGAGGATGCTGGTTAGATTTGAGCTGATCTCTAATGGTTTGTGCGTGCGGGACGAGTTCAAATTGAAATCACTCCCTCCCCCTGAGCGCATTATTTTGCCAGTAAGGCATTACAAATCTGCTACAGCCACAAAAATAATGAATGACATCTCTCCTAGTTTATTTTAAATCGCCTTCTAATTCAGTCAAGCAAAATAATATATTATGATGACGAACTAAAGTAGTGCAAGATCAATTCGTCACACATGGTATAAATAATGGTCGTCCTGATGTTTTATGCCGTGATCGTTTTATAAGATTGCATATACAGTTCGATAAAAGATTACACACTTAAGTGAACCTGTTTAATGGATATCATTTTTGAGTGTCTATGGCCTAATTTGACGTTTTCCTACATAAACTTGCATTAGTCTCATCAATTATTAATCATTTTAGTCTAATTCATCAGCATCTTTTCATAGCAATCTTTTTCTCAGTAACATAGGTCAAATAAGTGGTAGAAGTCAACTGCATCACAAAATGCAGCTGGAATGAATTGTCTTCTTTTCCCAAGATTCGAGTGTCATATCCAGCAGCATGTAGTAATATAGTACATATGCAACACATTGACAAACAAACACTTTAAAGAATTGTCAAAGTGGATGGATTGGCGGAAAAATATGTCCCTGTTTGCTAGCAATTGAAATAATCAGCATTTATTTTGTCAGAGCACAAGTCAATTCGGATGGCCACAACAAAATCAAAATATATTTATATCTACACTGGTATAATGAAATGTTGATTGACATACATGTTTTTCTTTATTGCAAATTTCGGGCAGCACTACCCATAATTTATTTTTTGAAAACTACAAAAACACATTTTTGAAAAACTACAACGAAAACTACTGTCTGGGTGGGGCTGTCCGAAATTAACAATAAAGATTGTTAATACGTCCACTTGAACAAATATGCATGTTATTATGAAGCGCATGTTTTAGTTTGGAGAGTGAGCCAACTATTTGTCATTTGGTATGTGTGTAATTCAAGACAACGGGAGGCCATGATGATAAAAAAATTGAAACCAAAACTTAATAAAAAGATTCATCTTGAATGTCAAAAATAGCAAAGCAAATTCAGTTTCATCCTCGAGGAAAGCAGTTTCCGCCAGAGTGAGTAGTCATTTTAAAAATTCGTTTAGCAAAACCTAAAATTTTAGCCCCCCTACCGAAAAATCGTCCCCGCGTGCTTGCATATATTCAAAAAATATATGCCAGTCTATCAAGTTAGTTATTAGGATTAAATTAACAGTGCGACTGTCATGTTGATGTTTCGAAGTTGGTTAATAATTACTGAATAATCTTCGATTAGCTTCTAAATTTATCAATTGTTGCACTTGAGACTTTTTGAAGAACTACTCTCTGCATGGGAAGTGTATGCCCTTTGTTGGTTTGATAGGGAAGAGACTACTTAATTTGTTGCAAATATAACTGCTATGCCTCTAGCAGTCACCGACCGACCTCCATAATCAAGAATGTACATGCACGCTTTAATTCTACCTAATGAAATAAGTTGAAAAATAAATTATTCACTCGATCACAAAAGCATCCACAGTTTAACACAATATTATAGTTTTATTACAACAGTAGTGGTGAAAATTATTGCTCATGTATTTTATGCGTCCTATGTTCACCTTATGAAGGGTCACATTATACTTCAACACTGTTTTACCTTTGAGAGCTTCTGGACCACCACCCCTAGACAGCTTTTGATATTGCTCCAAGATTGTAAAAGATCCCAATCTAGCTTTTTGTGTCTTTGGCTTCTACAGTATTTCTGATTACCAAGATACCAAGATAACCACGATTTCTGACAAGCATCATGAACTTGACCTGTTAAAAATAAAATTAACAGTAATTAAATTGCTGTTAAAAATCGAGATCTCTTGTCAATTTCTTGCTGTATTTGTTTATGTAGATGTGCAGGTACTATATTTTTCTGCTCAATATATGAATGAGATTCAAGCAGACTTCACATCTTTCCGAAAATCTCATGCGATAACTGATCAAAAGATGCCATTTATTAAAGCCATATATCATTAATTTCCAACTGATGCTCAAAAAATCAATTATTGAAGAAATCTGGAATTCAAATTTTAAATTGCCAGCTATAGTTTCAAAGCAGATAACTGAGTTGGTAGAAACGAATACTACTGAGCTTACGCCAATTGCTTTGCGGACGATTGAATCACATAATGAGAGGAAATCTACATAAGGAGACTCCGGTTTTTAAAAACTGAATAGCCCGGATGGAAAGAAGTTCAAATATGAGCAATATGAGTCCACGAAGAATTTTGAACTAACACAACAACGTCTATTAATCAAGGTGTCATTAAATATGGCGTTCAGATTAGTAGAATGCGAAGAGACGAAATTATACCCCATTCAATTTCGGACTGAAATTGAAGGGAAATGCTAGATATCTACAACGACTGATTTGATAGAAATTTTACCTGCTTGCACATGCTTACTTACATTCTTGCACCTGGAACTTAAATTTCCTATTAAAATTTAGCCTAACTAGTCATGCACATTTCAAAAAATCTTTAATAGGCAAAAAACTGAATGACTGGACAAATGCTTTTATAATTTAAAAAACTGAATAAAAATGTCACGCATGAGAAAGTTTACCGACAAGTCTTAATAGAACAAGAACACTCAATCGTGTGTACACTGGTCTGCATGATGTTTGTAATTGGGTGTAGTCCTAGTCCTGCTTCAAGTTTGTCTAAAAGCGGAGCAAAAGTTATAAATTCTCTCGATAAATTTAATGGCCAAAGAATCGGTAAGTTTTGTTACAATGTGACGTAAGTATAGGGTATAGTTTCGGTAGCCTATAAGGATACTTATAAGGTATAAGTTTCGGGTATATCCCGCCGAAAAATGCTACCGAGGATATTAGTTAAAGAAAAAAAACTCCGCCGCCTGTTGAAATATTGTCAGTGCAGCGGTGTTGTTAGCAGGAAATTAGGAACACTAACATGACAGTCGCAATGTTCTGGAATTCAAGGCCTATCGCAAATTTCGATTTACAGTGTTTACAATAGTTCGTGGGGTTTCAATTGCAAGAAGAAATCTTTCTTAAAAAACAGCATAAAACACGACTTTCAAAATGACTAATAAGGCGAAAGTGCAAAATTTTCCATCTATATCATAAAATCTGAAAATTTGAAACTAATTAACGAAGAACAGCGCAAAAGAATATTATTGTTAGGGCGTGGCTGTCACTTTGTAGGACAAACAGAAAGAAAATTTAATTCTGATTTGTGAAAAATAGTTATATAATATTAAAATGATTCGCAATTAACTTCCAACACTAGAAACGTAATTGAGAGCACCTTGCTTCTAACACAATATGCAGTTTGTTTATATATGTTTTTAATAAGCTTGAAGAATGAGTTTGACTGTTCTTCTGAAACATGAGACTTTTAATAAAACTTTCTCCAATTTCATGTAGGAATGATTCGCTGTCAGAAAGAGAGAATATAAGTGAAAAGTCGGCTTAGACATTTGAGAAGATTATTTTATCATTGAGCTCATAAAAAAGTTGTATGAATCATCTCTACCCCAAACATCAGATTACAATAACAAAGAAATCATTTCATATATGTGTCTCACGAGAGTATAAGGTAATGGTTTCACTAAATACCTGCGGAGTGATTTATCTCATCATGCTAGATAGAGATCATCATTTATTGATGCAACATTATGAAAATATCATAATAATGACAGTTCACGTCAATAAAATTTAAATGAAATTCTGTGCTGCACTGAATGCTGAAACATGGATTGATTCGGCTGTCCAGAGTTCATCAAGCAACTGGCCGCGCCTTTGAAATTAGAAGCTATAAATGAATGAGTCGAAGTGAGATTCATGTTCAAGCTACAAGAATGTCTGCGCTTGACCAGTTGTGCAATCCCTTAATAACAAAAAGTTAACAGTGTTAATAGTTATGAAAAGAATAAAGGCAAATAAAACAATAGACAGTAGCCAGTCGACAGCAGTTGCCCGCCTGGTCGCGTTTCGGCTGCTCTACCTCGACGCTCAAATCAGGCGGGAAGGCCCGCATAAAGGCGGTTGACAGTATGAAAATTCATACAGCACTGATATGTAGAATGGGATAATACTGAAATGTATTCTGACTATACTTAAGTCTAGTTTTAGATCCGAGTTCATGAAGAATATCATTATGATTGGACTGGATTTTTTCACTACTGATCTTCATCCTACGCTTACAATAACGCTTACATCCTACGCTCTCTGCTGCTCATCAGAGAAAGAGTTTTAGTTATGAATAATATCTGGTAGATGAGAGCAGATGCGACAATATCGCAGTACTTGTCCGGCAAAGACATTGATAACCATATTGTAGGGCATGGCACTTTCTGAAAACGTCAACAGAACGACCGGAACATCGAAATCTTCAACTTATAAAGTGTGGTTTGAAGACAATCATTACTCTCATCGAGGTGAACTGCATTCTTTTTGTTATTGCAGTTCCTGTCTGCGAAAAGATCAGGTGGATAAACTTATTTGCTTTAAAGTATGGAAATGTTTGTAAATAATTGCACACATATGCTATCAATACATCTTGAAGTGTATGATAGCAACTTGGCAAGTCCAAACTTCGTATAAAGGGTTCAAAAGAACATATTCTTCAGGTACTTCCAAGAAAGGTACTTCCTTGAAAGTACCCGAAGAATCTTTTCTTTTGAACCCTTTATATTATGGAACCGGGTACGTGGAGGACTCGGCCTCAGGGCCATGTCACTAACAATCCAAACTTCGTATTTTTAACCAACTGTTTCATGAAGCTGAATTCATAATTTAATAGAAACAAATCGGCAAGTAGAAGACTACAGTTCCCTCCCATTGGCACCCAACGTATCTGTCTGAAGACAACCAGAAAAAAATAAAAACTTAAGATAGAACAGAATCAATTGCTTTCTTAAATGAGTCGAAGTCAAAGCAGGAACAACCTTTGCTGTTTTTGAGAGCAATGACTTTTCACATCCTACACACAAGTATTTACGATTGATTGGATTGAAAGTTAGATCAAGAATGGAAAAAAGTTATCTTTATAGCGTCTTGATCTAAATTGTGTTGAGTGTTGAATAGTCAAAATTTGCATTGAGTGAAGATTACATAAGAAACATTAATGAGAAACTCTAGAGTCGAGGAGGCATTCAAAAAGTAAGAGTGGCCAGTGTTCCTCTTGATAGATTCCCTATATCGCTGGAAAGTTTCTCAAGGTATTCTAAAATTCCTTGTTTGTGTCAGACTGTGACAACTATTTTGTAAAGTAACATGCATAGAAGGAACAGTAATAGGACTCTTCTCCGACTTTGTGAGGTGTCCAGTTTGGTGAAAAGGTCTTGTCACTTTGCGATATCCACCGCCGAACTGATAATGTTCTGAAATACAAGAGGCTGCATGTCTCCAACTAGGATATCTTTGAACACTGTGAGGTCTTCGTTCGGTGAAATCGATGGTGAACCGCGATTCATCCGTCCTCATCAGCACTCTGCTTAGAATCCCTCTCGCGTAATTCAAATATTTTTCGTGCTTCTTCTAGACCTGTGAGATATTCATTCATACGGAGAAGTGTTCGAGGAAATTCAGGAAAAGTTAAAATCTTGTTGAGAGATGTGCTTACAGCTTGCTAGTATGCGATTTCAATCCCAACTCCTAAGCTCTAACTCTGTAATTGATACCAGCTGCAGGTTTCCAGCTTGTTGCTAGACGTGCAACGCTCTGAGACAGATTTCTTTTCGCCGCAATGATCAGCTTTCGATCTGTAATTCTATTCCTTGGTCGTCCATATCTTTCTTTTTCTACAACTTTTTCTTCCTGACACGAACGAACAAGCCAATTCTTAATAATGGCTACATTCGATGCTTTCAATTCTTTAGCAACATTACGCATGCTACGTTCACGACGAATCATTCCAACAATCATATTTCACGAATTCATCTTGGTGCTTGATTAAACAGTAATGATTTATGACAAAAAGGCAGCAAAAACTGCAATATGTATGGTGTTTGAGCATGATGATTGACCTTATCCAGACGTTGATCCTGTGGAAAAGGATGAACGACATCTGCATGCTTATTCTAGAAAAGGCATGCAGACATTTGCTTTAGAGTAGGGTTGACTAAGAACTTTATTACTCTGAAAGGACAAGAATTTAATAAAATGTCTTTGAACATTATTTACCTTCAATTTAATATTTTGCACTAAGTGAGCAGACAAGTGAACTGTAATCAGGATTTGAATGACTAAATGAATAGCATAAAACTTTAAGCACACACATTGATAATTTTACATGGCTTCATTTTCCACTCAGTTAATGAAAAATGAAGTATTTTTCTCTTCTTATTTCTTAACTGTGAAAACAATGAGGAAGTTTACTAATTTAATAATGATATCACTAGTTGCTATCGTAACTTCACTTCTTTCTTTTAACTTTGAGAACCCTTGAAAATCGCTTATCTTTACTTTATTCGAAACTTTTCTTTACAGATTTTACATTCGTCTTATCACATAGCCAATAGATGGGAGAGTGCCTGCGGTCACGATGCCTCAACTTCAAAATTCAAGGATGCTACGAACTCAATGATTTCATTTTCAAACCGCCACAACCAACTCTCCTTACGTTCTGACTTCTGTACATTACAAGAAAATACTTTGTCATAGATTGCTAAAAACGTTACATCACAGCTCTTTATCATAGTCTTTATCAGTTTCTTGTCATTGATGTTCATACCATAGCCTTCTTCATGTCCATCGATCTTCTATCATCCTGGCATCATGCAACTTGGGTGTGACATTATACTCTGATGAAAATTATGCATTGTTGCCCTAAATGCCACACACAGTGGGACAACTGCCGACTTGGGAGACCTTCCTTAAAACCCGATCTTCTTGGGAAACAGGGGGTCGGGACTTCCGCGCGGACAGCTGCCGTGAGAGCCCTCTCATGAAACGCCACCGTCTTTCTTTCCTAGCTTGTTCTTTTTCCTTGATCTTCATCGTCAATCGCCCATCTTCATCGAATGGCCCACTCGTAGACATGAAAAGAAAGCGGCTTGGTGTCAGTATCTTGTTAATACTTCATGATAATTTACATCACATTAAAGTTCATACACCAGAACATATTACATACACATGCTAAAGATCTTCAAAAAAAGGAACTTTACATGACAATAGTAATAACTTAGTAATAATAGAGTTCAATTAGTATTCATCAAAATGCGAACGCCGCATTCATTCAAGCTCGCTGCTGAAAAATGAACGCCTTTCAATTTGTTGATAGACAATGTCCGACAAATCTGTTTCATACTTGCTTTTGCACATATGCGTGTGATATTTACATGTGTTGCAATAATTTCGTCTGCTGAGACATTAATGACTTGAAGTAGAAATCTGATATATGTTAATTACCCAAACATAGTCTGTTGAACTGAAAACTGGCTTTGAAGTGATCTCCTATATAAATTTACTTGATTGCACATGAAAGCTCTACTCATGTAAAAGATGAGACTTTGGCACGCCCTATGCTTTTAAATTGTGTCTCATTGTGTGCCATCAGAGGAAATGCCGAGAAATGATATCTTTTGTTGATATTGATTCAATTTTAGTTGATGAACGGGTGCACATGTCAGTCTATCTCGCTGCCAAATAACATATTTGATTTCAACTTATGAATCTGCAACAACCTGCTTCCCACTCAACGTTCAGCCAAATGATCATGTCTATTTCAGTGTTTGCTTGCCATGAAATATTCAAAAGACAGTGAACATCGCGGGGAATATGTATCCACAGTTAAATTCCCAATCTTATGCATTAACGGTAATTATTCAAAAAGCAATTCTTTACTCTTTATCCACCTCTGATGAAGCATAACTGAAACAGATACAATTCTACGTATCAATTTGTGTCAACACAAAAAAGAAAACATCGGTTATGGGTCGACAAACAGAATCTAATTCCAAATACGTGTTGAGATGAAATGATATTTGTGCTGACAATAACTTTCAAGTAGTGGATAGTTTTCACTGAATGTTTATCATATCACGTGTAATGGTAGAATGTGAAATATTTAACCTTTTCACCTCCATAATTTCTAGGCCTATTTTCTGAATGACTTGAGATGTTAGTTTTATTATTTAAAGGCTGCATTCTAATCTCTCCTTCCTTCCATGATCTTTCAGATCTAATTTGACGTTCTGAGGCAAAATCGTCTATATTTTCAAAGAAAAGTTTCGAGATCTTTTGATCTAAATCTCATATATCTAAATCACTATCTCATAAACTACTTATCGATAAAGAGAAAATCATGCGATGCGCACTTGGGTATTCCAAGATAAGGAAATTAGAATACAGTTATGTTCACTCGCCAACCAGGCCTCTTCAGTTAGCATTTAGTGAAGTGGTTATTTCAGTAATTGCAGCTCTACACGATCTCTTGCAAGTGAAGAATGCTGCTACGGTATTGAAATGGTATTGTCAATATTTTCATAACACTATATCGCTTATTTAGTAAAGCAATTAATCATTTAAGAGTTTAATAGATGGAACTTGCACTTAAATACAAGTTTTATTAAAGCGTCATTTCTTTATACTTTTAGACTCGGACATATTGTAAATAAACCAACATGGCGCTCTATTGAAGCTTTTCGATAAATCAGAAAAGAGTAAACAAGCAGTATACAGATCATCGTATTGTTTATGGACTCTGCCATTGATCATGCATCACTGCATCATTAATTAGACAGCACTTTGTGATCATCAATAGCATTGACAACAGGAAATATTATGCTTGCGAGTGTGAGTATATAGAATTACAAAGTAGGAGTAGTAAGCCTTCTCGTATTTTTTCATGAATTTTGAAACCCGACTCGGACTAAAAGTCAATCTGAATCCGACCCGGTCGGATTGGGTACAGAATTTTTATCCTGATAAGAAAATACCAGAGCCCGACCTGATCCGACCAGATTAGATCCGAAAATCATTCATGATATTATGCTAATACTCGCATGACCTGAACGTTATTGAATTACATGCATGTTAGCATGATCCATTTCATGATATTAGAGACTTACATCAAAGGCAAGAAAGTAAACAGCTACAAAGCCATGTTGTCTATAACCGTGGTAGTGATCAGCATATACCATTCATTGAAGTAGACGGTAGATTGAATTTCCAGGTTGACACTTAACCGCATCGAAAACATGCGATAGAATGCTCTCCGTGGTCCTTTTTAGCAATGGTGTGCAAGTTTTTTATGTATTCAATTAGCGATTGTCGGAAAGTGAAAAGACATGGATTATTGAAACAAGTAACCATCCAAGAACTTCTAAAGATTTTACCGTTCACCATCTTGCACATTCGTTTCAAGCATCTCTTGATTCTGCTGTTATTACCTACCCTAGAAAATTCTCAGTCGTCGATAACTGAAATTGATGTGACAATATTTTGATTGTTTTGAAATCAAATTAGAGCAACCCTTACGAACTCCTATGAAAGCCGTTTCATTACATTTATGGAAGAGATTTGATAAAAAACGACATAATAACGAATGCAAAAGTGAATATACAGGCTGGAAGTGATAACTCCTCTCGCTATTTTATCAGAACAATGTGAAAAAAGGCAAGAGTATTGATCAAATATATTGCCCAGACCATTGCATTACATGTAAGAATGATATTTTATCAAACTTTTTGAGAAAAATTATGCATCAAATTCTAACAGATTTCCAAAATCTAAGTCCTCCTCGGGTTCATGATAGAATCGGTAATCCGACCCGCTCCGACTTCAAAATTGTTATAACCGAGCCCGGTCCGAACCCGTACTTTCGAATTCAGGTCGGGTTTTGGGTAGCATCGCTCATCTTTAGACTTCTCACTTGCTTACATGTATATGAAGTATCTGGACAAATTAGGAATTCATCGATATTGCTTACATTTATTCGGTTGCTGGAGTGCATACAAATCATAATGTATAAATCTCCCTTCAAATGTTATGAATGAAACTAATTTTGAAGTCAGAAGCTGTCGAGACATCGACTATTCCATTAACAAAGTGCCATGGATACTCGATGGTTGTACTTTCAATGCAATCATATCTGGACGCATCATGATTAAGTGCATTTTTCACATATTTTATGGAAAATTAATATTTTCTTGGTGGTCACATGGACACAAAGATCCTCAAAATTATCATGATTTTCAGCAATATATGGCAACTTTTGTTGCTAAGGCAGCCACATGTGATGTTGGTTGTCATGGATCATCTTTTCCAACACAACTCACGGCTTTAGAAGATAACTTGCAAGTTATTACATCAAAATAGATACAAATGAAGTTATGCCGTTATGTATCAAAGATGCTCTTGAGTAAGTGGCGCAGTTTTTAGGATCAATCCATTACTAAAACTTCCTCATTAGTACGATGAGCAAAATGATTATCATTGAATAAGTGGTCACTATAATAAAAGTCGGCACGTTCAAAAACTGCATAGCGTGCAACTTTCGTAGAAAATTGATCGTTACATATCAGAGGATAGCCGCAAATTCTGTTATTCTTAGGCACTATTTCATCTTTCTACACATTTCTACATTTTTTATCCCCTGCTATCTAGGTAAGAAGAAAATGCGAATCAATGTTCAATTTCAACTTAAGACTGAAAGATAATTCAATTGCTGTGCACCTTTCATGAAATGATTCGTCAAAATATTTCAATTTTTTTCGAAAACAAACTTGATTGAATCAAACTTGCCGACGTTCTTTGATAAACAGCCGCTTCTTTCATTCAACGACTTTATCTGTGATCTTCTGTAGATGCAATACAATGAGGAACACAACTTCTCATAATAATAGACATTTCGCTTCAGATGCGTAGGCCTGATGCAAATTACACCCAATAACCCTCATCTCTCAAAATCAACTTGTCAACATCATTTTCGATTTTGTTTGAAGACACTTATTGAAGACACTATTTTTAACAATAGGTTTATTTTCATTATTCCAACTTAGTTGGACATATAGTGAATACAAGTATTATGACGACGTAGTATGAATGAGACGACTTCTTATGAAATGGAAGATGGATGTTTTGAAGATGAAAAGTGATCAGTTGATCTGATGTTATACTGTAATACATTTCTCTTAAAATGGATAGAAGTGCTACACAGAGTGTTTTTGTTCCCTCTCTTGGTGATAACTGCGATTTGTTGATGCCAACCTTTCTATGCTTGTCAGTCAGCAGCGTAATGAATTACAGATTGCACGCACAAATTATTACGCGCAAAGACTACACTTCATTCTGGTCGTAGTGACTTTTGAACAAGTACTAAATGTCGCGTTTTTATGATTTGAATCCTGGTCTCACGGACGCAGAGAAGCTGCTTCCAACATGACCTTTGCTGTGGATAAGAACGGACAAGAATTGCGGTGAATCTTTTATATCATAGTGTTTCATTGGCTCCGTCCTTCCTATTCACTCTGGTCGCTTAATCATTCATCTCACGTTAAGAAAATCATCGCTTCAATGTCGAGCTAAATACAGAAACTACAAGAGGCTATATTTCCTATGAAAAGACGATATGTTGCCCATACCTATCAGAACAAAGACTACACTCCTAGGAGGCAACTAACTTTCTCTTACGCCACACTGGAGGTAATATTGGCCGAATTGTTTGCCAGTTGCATGGCATTATTTGTCATAGAGTAAATATGACTGAGCCTCGCAATAAAAAGGAAAACAACAACGCGCATGCCTTGAAGAAAGTCACAATGTATAGAGCCAAGTCCCATATGCTTAGAACTATTGACAGAGTACATACTCAAAAGTGTGTTTGGCTTTGAGTGGAGCTCTATCCACAGATAAATGAGCGACATTTGTATGTATGCCAATTATGCTTCAATGCCTTTTAAAATGCGCCAGGTGCCGCTTTATAGTTAATATCTCCACCCTTGTGCAAACAAGAGTCGTTTACCGTCTCTTATTTACTGCATTAGCGGAGCTGGTGAGGTGTCGAATCCTTTGTCTGGAACATTTACTTTAAAAATTCATATCATGAGCAGCAGTAACTCTTCCGAGAGGTTCGTGTAAAAAACGAACACGAGTAACGAACTCAATCGAACGACTTGAGAGAATGCTACGATAATTATTATTGGAGGGCAATGTCTCAAAGATTGACAGACTGATATTAACGAAATATTTCGAAATTCGTGCGATTGGGGAAATATTTACAAACGCAACAATTGGAATCGCCAAAGGATTACAGAAATGGTGTGTTAATTGAAATTTGTTTACGAAGTTCAGGGATTTTGTATTATAATTACTGTGTTAGAACACCCGGGAAGAATCTGATACAATTACATGCGACATGATCCCGCAGTAGAGTTTAATGACCAAGTGGATTTTGTTTTCACAGGTTTCCAACAACATTTGAATTTTATGAAATATCTCTACTGCTTTGTCTACTGAAATATTTGTGCTGCCCTTCCTCAATAATTCAATGTCTCTCTGGTCAAACATTAATACGATGCAAAGGAAATGTCTACCTCAGATAGGAATATTGCTTGTTCATTATATCATTGCACATTCTTTAACCAGGTGAAATAAATATTTCACAATTTGAATAGAGGAATTAAAAAAGCCGTTATGAAATATTCCCAGATGCTTAATGGCCTGGAATGCTTGTATCCAAAGAATGTTTATTAGTGCACTAAGACCAAAATACAAAACATACAAATTATTTAAATGTGCAAAATATACAAAATAGCCTACTTACAATACAAAATATTAAATGCAGTATATTTTTACAAAATATTTCAGATCTTTCATGGTTGGGTTACAGCCATTGTCAAAAGCAATGTTTCTGAATTATTGAAAAAAGAAAACTAAATGAAAAAATTGAAAATTATGCTTGAACCAATCCTTCCTCCGAAATGTCAACTTATAAGTGCACACAATAGTCCGGCAACCAGAGCGAGTTTCTGCAGGGAACGAGGCCGAAAATGAGACTTTCGCGGAATGATGTGCACCTATGCCTACTACGAATTTGCGCTTCTGCCGAGTTCTGCCTGGTTCCTCTTCTTGTCAGACACGATCAAAGAAAAACACGTGCTAATCCAATGGGACGCACATTGCAGCTTTTGACAAAAACGAACTTTTCTATATTTCCTCTGATTAAGCGAAAAGCACTAACTCATTGTCTACCATCTAGCTCAAATGGTAGAGCGCTCGCTTTGCATCCGAGAGGTACTGGGATAAATGCCCACGTCCACATTATTTCCCCCTTGATGCACTTTCCCTACTTTTTAGAAAAAGGGAGACAGTGAAAATTACTTCCTCAATGCATATTTTGATCATTATGGCTTAACCAACATGACTTGGTGATCAATACATTGAAGTGCTTTGTGATGGATATTAACACATTCGAGGCTCTTACTTGCTTATGCATTCTCACACTGCTTGTAATGTTTGATTCTCAATATCTTGAATAAACGGTTTACTACTCCTCTTACTACCTGTCGAGTCAAAAGTGTCAGGTGTCCTTTTTTGACAATTTGCTTTTACGAACCTCCTACGTACAACACTATCTGCAGACCGCCAGTGGAGCGACTGCGTCAACAGCTTTAAAAGTGGAAGCGGTTGCATTTTTGCTCAGGCATTATGTACAAAACGATGGAGGACCTGTTTTCCTGATTGTCAGCATTTACTGGAAGTTTGCATAGTATGATGTTGCCTTTTTTATGTATTTGATATCCATTTTGACCTACAATAGTCTCCATCTCTCACTCAGTCTAGTAGTGCTTAGCACTCCATATTTAGGAAGCAATATTCATACGTTTGAAGCATTAAATTAATATTTTTAACAGATCATTTATTTGTCTTCGTAGAGCTAGTTTAGATTCTTTGAGATGACATCTAGACTTCTGTCAAAAGTGATTTCGATACCATTTTCTTTGCAGTATTAATAGGATAGTGGTGATACTCTCATTTAGTATTGCGAAGAGAAAAGTTAAAAGATAATAGTGAATTTAAAACCGGCTGAATGCTGACTTTTTATCATCACTCTCATATGTCAGTTAAATTCCACAAAACTTGACTTCTGCAAGTGAGATACCAAATTCGACACTAGGTTGATATTTTTCCGTCAGTCCATCTTGGATTTAATAGTATTATCTCAGGAAATCACATGGAAAGCAAAATTCAATGTAAATTTTTTGATGACAGTGTTGTTATTCTATGTGTAACATCCTTTTTCGCTAAAATCAATCCGATCCATTTGATTATGTTCAAAATCCGGCAAAAAAGTGTCAGAGTAACAGCACTCGCACGATGTCAGTAATTTGTGTCATCGATGAATGGCTTCTTCAGGTAGAAAAATTATTCATATGCATATTTTGTTAGCTGCAATACAAATACATGAATTTTCGATTTTTAAAAGCAAAAATAAATACGAACATTTTCCTTTCTGAAATGTAGAATTCATAATCCTCTTCTCAGACATTCAAAATTGCATGAGCAGTTATTTGAAAAATAGATTTTGAGCAACTTATTAAATGAATTTGAAACAAATGCATCTGGCATACATAAGTCAATGGCACTCATCAAATTCTTTGAAGATAGATTTACATTGGGAAAAGAAATTCAAAAAATTGATATGAAAGTCCTTCAATTAGTTGCCACCGCTATGTTTTTCTTTGAAGCTTTGGTGGATGATTGATAAATTTTTGTGATTATCACGATCAGAACCGTCAGGATCACAGCGATGGAGATGTTCTTCATGCGAAAACGTGCGATATTATTTCACGCTCTTTTTCATACCATTTAGAAATAGTTTATTATCCTGCTACGCGCATTCATCAGCATTAGTAAAGGATTATCACTCATTTCTTGGAGTATCCAATCTACCCTATCAATAAGTTTGTGGCCAATTATCTCACTTGATATAAAAGAGACAAAATACTGTTTCTTAGACGCAACAAGAGAATGCGCAGCATTTCGTTTGAAATGTTACAATGCAAATATGTACTTTTGCAAACAATCCAACATGCAGATCTTGCAAATGCAAATTCCTGAAAAAACCATTTTTTAAATGCACTCTGAATGCTAAGAATAACGCATTCGTTCTATGCCTAAAAAAAGAGTTTATGTGCATGATGTGTCAATGCGCGTGTTTGTAACAGGTGGTGCAATTCACATTGATGGGCAAGATGACATTTTGGCTCTAATACTGAACACATCACTCAGTTGGAAGCACACGTGGGGTACTAGCTCAAATGGTAGAGCGCTCGCTTAGCATGCGAGAGGTACTGGGATCGATACCCAGGTACTCCAAATTCTTTTGGGAAGCGAATGTTAATATTCTATTGTTCATTGATATGGTAAACTTTGGTTTGTAAATAATTAATTAATGTGCTCTGTGGTGAATTGCTCAACTTTTGTTTTGGAAGTATCAATAGACTTAGATGTACTGAACAATATATAGTACATAATGCATCATGAATATAGAATTAAAAAAAGAAAAATTCTATCGAGTCTCTAATTTTAGCAAATAAAAAAAGCGTTATTTATGAATAATGGGCTTCCAGAAGCCTAGCTAAAACACAAATATTTGTGTTGATTTTCTTGAAGTCAACTAAGATGTGACAAAGCAATAGAGAATGGGAAGAAATAATTCAATCAATTTATTGAACCTATCAAATATGTCAGTCATATTCGAATGAAAACCGGCCGGCCCTATGAGAAGCACTTTTACAAACTAGAAATATAAAGTCTGCTTTATTACAATGAGTAGTGTCTTCAATTTCCATAATTCGTAAATCAGCAGGAAAACGTAGCTACCCTATTGTCTTCATGCCCATCATACAAATTGCACCCCAATGGAATCGATGTTCGATATCATAAATAACAAATTCCATTTGCACTTCGAGCATTTCGAATGAAACACCAAATAGAATTGTGTGACTCATTCTCTGTCTGATCTTTGCTGTGATTCAATTGTTGATATCATTCGCATTACACATGTCAGTTGCATGCATGAGTGTGATGTTAGTTCAAATTGGTAGAGTGCTCGCTTAACATGCGAAAAGTACTGGGATCGATGCCCATACTCCAATTTTTAATACTCTTATGTTGATGTTCATTGGCAGAGATCGGAATAAATCATTTCTTCAGTCTACTCTTGCTAAACGTTTTTCACTTGATTATCTTGGGTTTGCAAATAACTACTATTAATTTATCTGGTGACAATAATGGAAGGTTTTGTTGCAATTATTTTTAAATCATTTTGAACTTTTACCATCCCAATCTCGAGTGCTTCACTGTTGAATAATAAATCTTATCCAGATCATTGAGAAATCAATAGCTCTGGAAGCTTGAAAAAATTGGTACGATCATGTATCAGATTAGTTTTGATAAAAGAAAAACGGAACTTGAGTCGATGATAGTTAGCTGAACTAAAAATTATTATTTTTATCATATTCAAAGGGGAAGGAAATGCGATATATATCTAAAACTTTGATGCATATGGCAACGGCAGACTTGGTGGAAGAGTTCAGCTTATCATTTTGCTCAGGGATAGTCGCATTTTCAACACTTATTGCAAAGGCTGATATTTGAATATTGTGTATTCCCCTAATTCAATCCGTAGGTCCCTACCACGCATCTTCAAACTATGTTTCAATGCTTCTCTTTGTCTTCATCAGCTCTTGGTATTTTCAAAAGTGTTGTATAATGTTTGCATTCACAATAATGTAAATAAAAATAAGTTTAATAAATTTAATTCACACGCGTTTCTTTGGATTCATTCAGGTAATTATAATGCGATTATGATAAACTTATTCAATCGGTGATTATCCGAAAAGATGACAATTTTTTCTGCCAAATGACATTATTTTCTTATGTTGGACTTTTACTTAACATGCATTCCATTCAGGGTCATTAGATTTGATTATTAGGTTTCCATTTTTGATGCAGTACAAGTCCTTTCATTGTTTGATCAGCTGGTGATATGAGTCAACTGAATGTCCTACTAATTAATCCACAACCATTATGATGTTCTTATGTGTGAAATAACGCACATGTAATGTCGATAACATGCCATTCTCAATTGTACCCTTGTTGTTTGCAAAACTCATATTACCAGCTTTTGTCGGTATTAGCTCAAATTTGTGATCGTTTTCCAAAGTTTGAAGTGGGTCATGGGTCAGGTTCTCGTGGTTCAAGTGGGTCGTGGGTCACATATGCCATGGGTCGTGTGGTCACGGGCCGAGCTTCGTTGCTGCACTTCCAAAAAGTTTGACTCATAAACAATTCGAAATTTTCAATAAAAGTGTCAGATACTTGACTTGTTATTTGTCTGAATATCAGATACATAATAATAATAATAATAATAATAAAGACGTATATTTTCAGATATCACACACCCCAATACTGAGAATCGTGGGGCTAGTACAAAGTATGATTATACCAAGAAAAAGCAAACTTAACAAAGATAATGTGTCGAAGGAAAATTCACAGACAGAAGTCAGAGTTATAAAGTCTCGTCATGCTTGAGATGAAACATCTGCTACGCTGTGCTGACTTTGATATTGGAAGACGAAGCTTTCCCGAGTAAGGTAATACGGATGGAATCAGATGATATAATGGATGATCAATGTTCGCCATGATTTTCTGAAATAGCTTAAAACCAATAATTTTTCGCCTGTACTGCCATATGCAGACCTTTTAGTCTCAACTAATTCTCTTTTAGATATCAATTAAACGCATTGTATTTTATAAAATTCTACACAAAATTACGCTTTACAGCACTTACCAGACAGTGGAAACTTGAGTTGGAACCGGCCGGGGGCGGATCGGTGGCCGGCGTAATTAAACCAACCTGGTCTAGGATTGTCAGCCTTGTAACCTACTGGATAAGGCTGGCATGCTGAGCAACTAAGATCGCTAAACATAGTTCGACTTCTTGATTTCTATTATTGGTGTGCAGCCTTTTAAAAGATACACTCAACCCGACCCAAACCGGAACCCGAAATATATCCAAAGAAGCCCGAATCCGACGTGACCTGTACACCGAAAATCATCACCGAAGAAAAAAATGTTCCCGAAATTCTGTTCACCAAATTTGGATATGACGCCATAAGGTAAAATTAATTTTTTCCATATCCACCAGTCCTACATTAAAATGTGTATGTAAGCTTAGACGTATTTTTCAAATAATACTCAAATCTATGTGAGTGTCAATTAGCTAAAGAAATACTGAAATGCAAAATAATATGATCAAAACAGAAGTATAATCAGATTCTTTTCCAACATATATACTTAGAAATTTTGATCAGAAATTATTTCAGCAGATTCTCCCACGGTATCGTCTACTCATTTTTGACTTGTGTTTCAAAAAAGTTTGCATTTCACTTCTAACCCAAGAAACCCCGAACATTTCTTAACAAGCCCCAACCGACAAGAATAATCTAACACGACTCGAACCCGATCGGGTTCGGGTCGGATTCGGTCCCGACGACTGCACACTTCTAATTTCTATATACCATATTACATGAAGCGCACCGGTGCAGATTATATCAATTTATATCCAATTAAATATTCAATCAGGTAATTAGACAATTATTCGCATGTTGACAATATATTTGGTGTCCTTATGGAAAAAATTGAGCAACAATTGGCGTAGTAGCTTGTTCATGATAATTTTGCGATATACAGACAAGGGAACACACATCTATCACAAAAGTTACATAGACGAGAATAGGCCTATATGATTCTGGAAATCTTGTTTGAGGTAAAGTAGGGTTTGAAACTACATGTACAAGTAAGTAATTGCATATAGATTATAGATTACTCAATAAGTGTTGACGTGCCTCACTGCTGTCATGTCAATTATGAGAACTTTTCATCACGCATTGCGAAGAACAAGCTTCAGCTGCAATCAGAATCCTCGAACAAAAACAGCCGAGAACTCAGCAATATACTCATCACCTAAACTTATCAATTTACTTCCAAATTTGAATATTATTCTTTCTTGAACTTCCTTGAACATCATGCCCTAAAAACAGAGAAAACAAAAATATTTTTAACTTTCCTCTTGAGTTGCTATACGGATATTCTGAGTACCTTAATTGTTTTGTAATCGACACAAAATTAGATTGTTTAAGTCTTTCAGCTCACATATGAGCAACAAGGTATGTCCAATTTTGTAGTGTTTTCTAACTTTCAGCAATTTTATATGCATGCCACCTAACTGTTCCGTCTACGCATTCGAATAAAGATATGAAGATAATTTTTCAAGAAACGGTTCGCATATCTAGGTTGCATAAATCATGTTATGCTTGTATGCTCACACAGTTTATAATTGTTTTATTTGGCTAGATAAATAATGCTAGAATACTTGATAGAGACCTAATTACATGTAGAATAACTGACCGGTTAATGCAACGAGAGGCCGGCCAGCCGGTCTTCAAATATTATGGGTGTGGCCGATCCGGCGAGCGGTTCCAACTCTGGACACACACTGCCAGACATGCGAGGATGGACGAGCCTGCCCCATCGTCTTGATTCAGTAGACTAAGCTGTACGTAGTTTCCTATGTGAAAATTTGTAAATTGATCCCCAAGTGTGTTCGACTAATGAGTGGAAATGCATATACATGTGTAAGAATTATGTCACTTGCAATTGACTTACATTCGAGTAATGCCTGTTCCAGTTACTCGAAGTTCTTTTTTTTAATGATACTTGTACTTATTGGGAATAATAAACAATAACAAAGTGTTCTAGTAATACAAGCTAAAAAGTCATTTACAAAATGCAGAAAAAAATCTGGTTAATCATAGTTTTAAGTAATCGTTTCCCGTAGTTTTTGATATCGTAGTGGTCCTTATTGTGTTTGCAGTCTTTTGATGCTAGTTTTGCTGTTGTTTTCTGATTATTTCCTTTTTTGTAGCATTTTTTTTATATGGTAGAGAACCCCTATTGTGTTGATTTTGGTGAGCTGACTTCACTGCCTTTGTGAAGCAACAATTTCACTCCAACCGTCCGAAGACTTTCTATTCAACTTCGTATTGATTTACCTAGACAATAGGTAAGACATCAAACTGTTCGACTTTGCCATATTTTACTGTTATTGTACATAGAAATCTGATCTTTCGCTAACTTTTGTGAAATTTCATAATGATTATGTTGCAAACAGTGAAAACCTAGCGATCGCCAATGTGGGGCTTGCAGAGATTCTATTTCGGAATTGGACATTCATGTGACTTGTGAGAAGTGTGATTTGCTCTTCCATTCCTATTGTACGAAACTGCCATCGTATGAATTTATTAAGTATATAAAAACAAAACGGATATATACTTGTGACATTTGCATGTTCAAAATTTATCCTACTGACATCCAGAACATAGCGAAACAAAATGAATCACATCAAAATCAACAAAACAAAGAAGAACTAGATTGTGAAGCCGAATTCGATAGAATGAAGCAAAGACATCATCGAGAAAGAGAAGATTTGCTGACATCAATCAATACTTATGAGCAAGAAATGAAGAAAAAAGATGAAGAAATTAGAAACTTACAAGCAGAAATCATACAGATGCGGTTGGCGGAAATCGATGCGAGAAGGATAGAAGCAAATAAGAGCCAAGAAAAGAAAGACAATGAAAGTGAAGACTCTGACGAAGAAGATTGTACAAATAAAGAAGACGATGACGTTGAAGACACAGAATATTACTTGAAGCAAATCAATATGAAAATAAGAAAAATGGACGACGACATCAATGAAATTCATTCAACGGTTAACGCAATACGCGAAGAACGCTTCAGAACGGTACGAGTAAGCCCACCAAAGTCCAGTTTCCCTAAATTCATACCAATAAATACAACAACAAGCCAATCTCCGCAAGCAGAACAACGTCCTATTGAAGCAGATCGAGTTAACCAGCAGGAAGTTCAACGTTTGCATCAACGGTCATCTCATCAAAGGCCGCCTCAACACCAAAGCTCTTTGAAATTCAAGTCATGTTACACTTGCGGTAGACGTGGGCACCTCTCGTGGAATTGCTGGTTTAACAACAACTACAACATGAGACCACAACGAAGAAGATATCCTGGACAGTATACTCATAGAAGAACAATGCCATAAAGAAGACAATGGAGAAATTTCAGACACGATGGAAATTATGAGTGGGCTAACGAAAGAAGATACCCAAGAAATCCATATCATGACCACACGGAAGACGACAACATCAATTTTATGAGAGCAGAAATTATCGAAGAGAAAATGATAATTTCCTGAAGAAAGAATAAGACCATTGTCGCCAAACCAACATCAACAACAAAACATTCATTATAGAACAAACGATAACAGCTACACAAATCATTCAACACGTTCTAATTACAATAATAACCGTTATTTTTGAATGAAGTAAAGGAAAGAGAGGAGGAAGAAACTGCTGTTGAAAAGAAACAGACAAAGCATGCTAATATAGAATTATTCTATGTCAATATTAATGGATTAAATGAGGATGAAATAAAAAATGAGGATTTTTTACATGATATTCAGGAAGCTAATATCATATGTCTAACAGAAACACATTTGACTCGTACCCAAGCTCAACTGGTGCTTGAAAATTGCTACGGTCTTCATACAATAGCCAATAGAAACATCAATCGCGGGAGAAATATAAAAGGTGTCTCGATATATATAAAAGAAACTGATGATATTTCAATGCTAGATATTGAAAGTTTGATTAAAGAAAGAGGAAATCTCCAAATACTCAAATTAAAAAGTACTCATTGGAATAATTTAGAACATATATTCCTGATTGTTTGTTATGTAGATAACCGAGATTCAAAATGCAAGGACAGAGAAATATATGAAAATATCAAGCAATACATGATCCAATTTAGAATGGAAAACATAATAATGATCGGGGATTTCAATGGTCGTATTGGCAATGAAACAAACTATGTCACTTGTACACTTCCAGAAAGAAAGTCAGATGACGTTTTGATAAATCCGATGGGCCAAAATTTAATTAACTTTTGCAATGAAACTTCTTTGATAATTGCAAATGGTAGGTTAGAAAATAATTCTGAGGGTAGATGCACTTATTATAGAACTCAAAATGACGAGATACGTAAATCAGTAATTGACTTCCTTCTTATATCGGAATCAATGGTAAATAATCTTAATTCCTTTCAAATAATGGAACCGGTTCCATATACGAATCACTCTCCAGTGATAATAGAATTAAAAATAAAATTGATATCAGAATTTGAGGAACAAAATCATCAACCTGATCAGGATTGCCATCATACCAAAGTAATCGAACCTCATAAATGGAAAAGCGATATGAAAAATAGCTTTAACCATAAAAAGTTCATTGAAAGATGTAAAGGTCTAAACAAAAACATTTTGAAAAATGATCTATCGGTTGAAAATATCTATAATGAACTAAGCAAAATTAATTCATTTGCATAAAAAATATCAAAAAGCCAATTCGAAAAGTTGTTCTTTCAAGTGAAACACGAAAATTTAGAAAATGTTATAGGAAGAATGTTTCTCAATGGAAAGAATTCCCAACACCTGAAAATTTATGTAGACTGATGGAAAGTAAAAGAATCTTAAATAAAAAAGTGAAAGCGGATAGAAGACTGGAAAAGATAAATAAATTAAGAAATTTAAGAAATGCAAGAAAAAATAATGATCATAAAGGATATTGGCAACTGATAAATGAAAAGAAAGCTGTTAAAAAAGCTAACCGCAAATGTGTATTAAAGGCTTCAGATTTTTATTCCTACATTGTAGCTGATGACTTAAAGGTATCAAGCAGTACATGTTTGTCTTGCAACAGTCTACCAAAAATATTACAAGGCCAAGTAAATGCTGATGATCTAAATAATAGAATTACAAAAACTGAAATTGTAAATGCTCTTAAAGAATCCAAGTCACAGAAAACAAGTGGCCCTGACAGAATAACTTATGAAGCATTAAAGATATGTGAAGAAGAGACAATTGATACTCTAGAAACGCTGTATAGCTATGTACTGAATAATGCTGATGAAATTCCTTGGAGAAGTAGTTGGATTACACCAATATTCAAAAAAGGAAATAGAGCCGATCCAAATTCATATCGATATATCAACCTATCATCCTGCATAGAGAAGATTATGACGAGAATTATAAATATGCGACTCAACAATTGGTTAATGGAAAATAACGTTATTAAGAAGAACCAAACCGGTTTTAAAAAGGGAAGTTCCGCATTGGATAACGTGCTAATTATCAAGGAAATTATGCAAATTTATAAGAATATAAAACAGCCATTATTTCTATGTTTCGTTGATTTGTCGAAGGCTTTTGATTCCATTCCGAAAAAGAGATTGATTGATAAGTTAAAAAGTTTGATGCCCGAAAGTAAAATTTTGTCATTGATCGTAAGCACCATTATCAATAAAGAATACAAAATTTTACATTGCGGCAAAGAAACACAATCCTTCAAACTTGAAAATGGTATTCCACAGGGAGATGTTCTATCACCAACTTTATTCAGTATTTACATAAATGACTTTATTGATATCTTAAATGATAGCAAAGACACGATTGATCCAGTAAGACTATTTGATTTGGAAATGTCATCAGTCATATATGCGGATGACATATTGCTCATGAGCGAAAGCATGCATGGTTTGAAAAGTCAATTTAAATTTCTTTACAAATATTGTACAGATATTGCCTTAGCATTAATTATGATAAGACTAAAATCATGACTCACAATATAGCTACTAAAATAGACAGAATTGACATCGTTCTTGATGAAAAATTGACATCCATAGAAGTAGTTGACAAATAAAAGTATTTAGGAATGTGGATATCAAAAAGTAACAAAATTCATTTGGAACAATTGACAACTAAAGGAAAGCAACCCTCTTATCTAGCAGCTAAACAGCTAAAAGAGTTTGGACAAGCTACTGGAGATACTTTAAAGAATACATTTGAGATGCTTACGTTATCAAAAATGAAGTACTGTGCCGAATTCTGTTTCTTTAATAATTTAAAAAGTTTAGATCAAATTCAATATCAATTTTACAAAAGATACTACCGTCTAAAGCAGACTACACCCAATTATTGTCTCATTGGTGAATTTGGAATATGTCCTATGGATGCTCATTTCTCGAAGGCAGCTATGTGTTATTGGATAAAAATAATTACGAGAAATGAAAGAAGTTTGATAAAAGAAGTATATGATGCAATATATCTCAATATGACGTCAGATGGTCATGATAGTAGATATACATGGTGCTGGCGAATAAGGCAGTTACTTACAAAACTCAGCCTGACAAATCTATGGGACGAACAGGTAACGGTTGATAAAGGAAAATATTTGAGACTTGCAAAAAATCGAGTGACCCATTACGTCAGAGAAAAATGGATATCTACAGCAAAAGATAGTCATTCTGGCCTGAATTATTTAGAATTATGTGGTTTTGAGAATACTATGAAATCATATCTGAATTTTGATATTGAATACAATGACATCAATATATTATTAAAATTTCGAACAAAAAAATCACAAATTAGATTTCGTTACTGGCAGTTACGGAAATCGACTGCGCTATGAAGAGCGTTTATGTGAGCTATGTGATAATTCGAAAGTGGAACTCTGTATCATTTCATGATAGAATGCTCACTATATCAAAGCTTACGACAAGAAACAGCGCCTTTGTTGTGCAACTGTAGCAATACAACAGAATTCAATAAATTGATGAATATTTTAACTCCGAAACTGGTAAAATCCATCGCGAGGTTTCTCAAAAAAGCAAACGACTTGCGAACGATAACTAAGGAAATAACAAATCAATAAATATGAAATCTGGAAATTCATTTTCGTCAATTCTCCTCTCCATCCTGTTCAGAGTATGTTTCAACAACACCGACCGCACGCTGTTTTCTGCCATCAAGCTAATTCTTTTGTGGATATTATGTGAGCACACATGCTCCTGTTTTCCAATGTTCTTGGAAATAAACATTTTTGACTTTTGACTTTTGACTTTTGGTAAGCAAATCTAAGAATAGAAATCCTATGAAACTTGTTGGCCTAATGCCGACCGTGAAATTAATGCCCACGCATTAGCTTTCATAAGCGTAAAGCTGAGGCGAGTCAATATGATGGACTTGGCTTCACCAAAAGAAATTCTTTAATTTGATTAATTTACTCTAAATTTGCGAAGTTCTTTAGATTCAAGAAAATATAATATCTAATTAAACAGCCGCAAATGGGATTTTTAGCTAGTTTACCAGCATCTGGCTTCTTTTATTGCGTAATAAAATCATCATAAGACTTTCTAACTGTTTTACGAATTTTATATCATTCTGAGTTCATCGTTGAAATCGTCATTCATTTGAATCTTTACTTCTCTCTGTGCGAACAGTTCGATCGCAGACAGATTGCTACAACTAAACCTGCAAAAACTGAATCCCTTATTAATGTTTGTTATATTTCGTGTTAATTTTCACACGTCGTGTTACAACCGTTTAATGAGTCTCACTCAACCCTCCATGCATCCCAAGTCGAGCAAAGACGGGGGAGAATTAATGTTGTTTTATCTCCAAGGAACTGACAGACTGTTCTCTGGATTATAATCTGATAGTTGTCGATACTGAAACAATAGGAGCCTCCGTGCTAGCTTGATTGACAGGCGTGTCTTGTCTGTCTCTCAAAGTCTTGTCTTTCCCCCTTGCTTTCAACCATCGAGCCAAAAAAGTAAACAGTCGTGATGGAAATTGATATTAATGCCTCGACTAATTCCTTACTCATTAAAATCAGTTGCCTTAAAACCATTGCCATGATATTTACACTAGTGACTCATACTACCAGGAAATGATACGGAACGGTAAAAAATTGAGGGGGAAAGAAAAGCTTCATTTGACGATGTCCTCTTCAAAAGATAAAAAATCTTTCTAATTGATACACACAACTTGAAATCATAGAGAAAGACTGAATTTTGATTCTTCTCACAATGGACAGTGGCTTTCATTTCTATCGGTTAGTGGAACGGAAGCGAAAATGAATAAAATCCTTGATGACTGACAACTCAGACGAGATAACTGACGTTGAGAACGAGTTTTGTCCTTGTGTCCATTCCTTGTCCATCTGTCTTGCATGACCTTTGTCCCTTTGATAGTTACATCGGAGACTCATTATCATTGAGAATACACTCACGTCCGAGCAAGATAATCATGAGGATCTCATTTCCTTCCTTTCTAATTTTATGACATGAGACTCATGATGCGTGAGCTCGAGAATCGGATCAAATTGTGAATCAGTTTCAATTCTCTTTATTATTCACGGCATTTTCGAAAATTTCTAGTTCTGTCAATGTAAGATAATTCAGTTCTTCAGCGTTTTCGATTTTTGAGAGCTGATGACTTATTTTTGACAACTTCTGCCAATTGTGACAATTTTTCTCGCTGTCTGCCATTTATGAGCATATTAATTTTCTCATGATGATGGTGACAAACTGCTTATAATAGTGTCCTGACGAAATGTCAATTCCAGCGATGTCCAGGAATATATATTGCTGCTCACGCGAGCATGGGTGGGATTTATGCACGTTGTCATAAGATAACAAAATAGAGCGACAATCGATCTGGGAGATAACGCCATATTAAAAACTCCTATTTCCCTAAGTTATAGGAGCTAAGAAATTAGTCTGTGGAACTAATGAGAGATTTTGTAATTGTGGTGGAAGGACAGTAGATGACCGGAACAGATGCAGAATGTTTCATCTTGAAATGCATTGGATAGATAAGTAACTCAACTGTCTTCGTAAATTAAAGCATCTATTTAAATCATGAATACGGGATGCACGCCAAGGAATATTTATTTAACAAATTTCATTGTCACATTCTTTGACAGTTAGTCCGGCAGCCGGAACGAGTTTCTGCAGGGAACGAGGCCGAAAGTGAGACTTTCAAAGAATGATGTCCACCCTATGCCTACTACGAATCAGCACGTCTGCTGAGTTCTAATGAGTTCCTCTTCTTGTCAGACAGGATCAAAGAAAAACACATGTAAATCCAATGGGGCGCGGATTGCAGTTTTTGGCTAAAATGAAATTTTGTATGTTTTCTCTGATTAGACGAAAAGTACTAAGCCCAGAGTCATAATTTTTGGCATGGAATGTCTTCAGGTCATTTCCTATGATGTGCATGTGCTTTCATGATGTAGCTAATTGGCAATTTATGTGAGAATGTGGCTGAGTGTGACAAAGTAGCTCATAATGTTTGTGTCTGCCGACATTAAGAGGCTCGCCAAATCTAGATGCGTTTAGCTATATAGACATGGTGCATGAAAATGAAAGGAAATGACCTGTAGACATTCCATGCCAAAAATTATGACTCTGGGCTTAGTAATTTTCGTTTAATCAGAGAAAACATACAAAATTTCATTTCAGCCAAAAACTGCAATCTGCGTCCCATTGGATTTACATGTGTTTTTCTTTGATCCTGTCTGACAGGAAGAGGAACTCACTAGAACTCGGCAGACGTGCTGATTCGTAGTAAGCATAGGGTGTATATTACTCTGTGAAAGTCTCACTTTCGGCCTTATATATCGGCTATATATCGAACTTGGAACAAGTCAAAATTTGAAAAAAGGTACAAATTATACAGAAGTGTTAAGATTATAGTGAAAATGCATAAAAGTCAAAATTATGTTGGGTAATCATGGATAGAAAAAATGTTCAGACAAGATATCTGATGCTGGCTACATCATACAATGAAAATAGAAATCTTATGGGAATTTTGATACCAGTAGGGATAAATGCAATAAAGAATGTACATGTACTGTATTGTCATCACAAATGCATGAGAATCCTGATTATTGTCAATGTTATAGGTTCATTATCTTGATCCCCTCACAGCCATTCATGAGATTGTTCGAGATTTTCATGAAATGGGCCTCTGCTGACAGTCGGGCATTTTTGTTCTTGATTGTTTTCAATATTTTCCATTTAAAATTTGTTGGCTTGACCTCTTTGTGTTCATCCACAAAATGTCTTTTTACATGCGAATCACTAGATGTGCAGTGTTCTAATATTCTTGTTCGAAATATCCTTTTTGTCTGTCCAATGTATTCTTTATTGCAAATTTTGACTTGTTCCAAGTTCGATATATAAGGCAATATTAACCATTGTGTAATTCGTCCTCGTAAAAGATATTCGAAACGTCGGACAACCCTAGTGGTTTTTATTTTCCTGGTTAAAGCGATTACGCAATTCATTTTACAAAACCACACCATTACTCCAGGAATGGCCAAACACTTAAAATCATAACATGTGCTTTTCTTTGATTTTGTCTGACAAGAAGAGGAACTCACTAGAAGTCGGCAGACGTGCCGATTCGCAATAGGCATAGGGTGTACATTATTCTGTGAAAGTCTCACTTTCGGCCTCGTTCCCTGCAGAAACTCGCTCTGGCTGCCGGACTAAGTGAATTGAACATGAATTATTGGTAACATATGATCCTAGTACACAAAATTTAAGTAGAACCCACCATTATCTTGGTATACCGGAGTTGTAAAAGTTTTGCAAGCTTTAAATGTCAGCGTCAGTGAGCAATTGCTCGACAAAATCGCTCATAATAGTTAACTGTAGATCTCTAATACTGTATTATCACAGCACATAATTTGTAATACACAGAAATGAGTTCAAATCTAATTAGTTCAGCTACAAATTTATTTTCACACATTAAAAGTTCAAAACATTTTTTGCTTAATAAGATATCGTTTTTCTGCGGTGTGTATTGGCTTATTTAGACAAATTAATCACTTGATTTAAAAAATGTTGAAATCAGCTCGAAAACCATTTTAAGAAATTTGTCATTCGTTTGTTTTTCATGATCTAGCGCAAAAACTGATTGATGATTCAATTAAAACACTCCATTTGAATTTCTTTCTTCTGATTTTTCCCCACAGATCACGATGACATCGAAATCAAAAGATTAAGACTGAAAGTCGGTACATTTTCCCCCGCAACCCCTCCACGAAGATACAAACCTTGTTGTGCACCAAAATCTCTACAAAATGTTTCTCACGTCTTTGTTAGAATTGAATCCCATCACATCCCATCAACTCGTCCATAACAGGGACTTTTTTTGGTATTGGACCGATCTGATAAAGCCATGTTTTTAGCGCTTGGAAATTGCCAGGATGTGGTTTGGATTGATCGCTGTAAACCAGCATACCTGGACGAATATCAAGCTTCATCCGGACGACTAAATCTTCCTGCAAATCAGAAGTTGATATTTGGTTATTATTCATCTCTATAAAAAATTTTATGTAATGTCACATATAACTATATGCAAACTCTTAATTGCATAATTGTTCATGTATATGTACAATGTACGTGATTATGCAAAACTGTGTCGATTCTGGGAGGGACCTACATGTATGTAGCAGTAGATAATATCATCACCAGAATCGACTTATGCATAATCTATATTATAATGTATTAACCTGTGCTATGGCAATCCTATTGTTTTCAATCGGATATTCTGAGCGGGTATTTCTCCTAGGAGAAATACCTCATAGACATTCTATCGTTGGTCCATAGAATGTGGTTGGTTTGGTCATGGGTTTGGCATAGTTTGGTCTATGGTCGGTTGATACATTATAATATTGCACAGATATCTGGAGAACACCCACCGACAGATTATCCTCACAGAAATATCTACTTGCTCCTCAGCTTCACTTCGGAGCAATAGATATTTCAATTTGGATAATCTGAGGGGGTATCCTCGTGATATCTGTGCAATATTATATACGTATTTTAGTGTTCTATGTCATAGTTCATATTTTAAATTATAGCTGTAGACTACTTCATGAACTTGTAAACAAAACAAAAATATAACTCAACAAACTCAGACGTTTTGCCTCCCTATAATACAACGAATACGAAAATGTGCAACCATCCATCCACAAAAATGTCGGAAGTATCCACTCATCGAGAGCTATCCACATGACATAACTAAGAGGCGAGTCTTCGACGGGAAGACTGAAGCAGAAATGAACGGCGCAAAACACAATGTTGCAGAAAGTGACCGATGGAAATCTGAGAGAAATCATCTTTGACTGGCACAGTCTGTTTAGCTCTGGATAATAGAAAACCTGACTCGATATGTAAGGGCCACTTTTGAGTGTTTCACATCGATTGAGGCACTGCGCGACAATGCAACATGAGTGATCGTCTGATGTGAGCACAAGTATTTCTGAACGGAAATACTGTCCACAAGAGACTGCGTCGTGTCCCAGGTCAGCGGACCGTTGAACCTCCGAATTCAAGTACTGTAACCTATTAGTAACTTATAAGTACATGTATATCAATGTAAAATGACATGTCTTGTGATTTTTGTCAAATTGCCAGATTCCTCATTTCATATTGATTTGAAATAGCCATTCAATTAAATTATCTGAAAATTTATTTCATTTTTTTCAAATTCCGTTCGAATATCTTAGCATTGAATGCGCACATTCCCCCACCTGAACGTGACAACAATTATTCAAATTTCTCGTCTCAGTAATTAGCCAACTCCTCAACGCCTCACATCCCGATCTGTGGGAGAGATAAATCTCTCCTTTTCATAGACTTCCAATCCATCCATTGTCACTTACTAAATTGAGATAAAAACACGACACGCTCTGATGATTTATTTTCATTTCTCCTGTACATCCCTGGGTACATGCACGAGCAAACGATTTCGTTTATGCTGTAAAAATCTGTCAAATTTGATGGACGAGCTTTCTATCTGTCACAGTTTCGTGGGTGGAGTATGAACTCAAGAGATTCACACTTGCCTTCGAAAATTCTGCTTATCCGAGCATCCAAAAAAAGAACAGACACGCGTCCCTTGAGCTTCCTCTCAAATAAAAGTCATGGAAATCTGACTTATACAGCAAATTCGTCAATCAACCCTATGAACTCTTAATCACAGCCACGAATACACTGAGAAACAGAAAAAAGCTAAGTCTCCACTTGCTCATGTTGTTTCACGGATTTCATCTTCACGGTGCAAGACTATCTCGAAGCTAGAAACAATAAAAAACTCGTGTCTCTTGTGAGCAAGGCTTGTACAATTTATAAAGGTAACAGAGAAAGTGTTATCACGTTCTGTTGAATTTCTTGTATCATTTTTCCACGAAACACAACTCTGCACTTTTCTAGATTAAAAAGAGAAACCATGCAATATCGATAGCTGTCGCTAAGGCGTTGGTAGCAATGAAACCCCATTATCTTTCCTTCTAGTCCCCAATTCATCTTATAGAAACTTGATGGACAGGTACACTTCATTAAATTTCAATTCGAATCCTCCACAGATTGCTCCAAACTTGAGATTCGCAATTTGAAGCTCGTTCTTCAATTCCGGTGCAGTGCCCGTTTTCTTATTTGAGTTTTTTATTCAACCTCGACTCTTGAAAATTACCTGGAGGCAATTGGGGAACCAGCATAGCAATTGTGTGGCTTATCTCTCCGTGCAAATGAAGCGCAAATTAAAGAGATAAATAGACGAGTAAAAAAGAATAGGAAGAAGACAACAGACGTCTGTAGCAATGACTGACAGATGGCGCTCAATAAATTGGAGATTAGATCTCCCAAAATGCTCAATGTTGTGATTTACATCTTGATGTGATATTTCATCTGTAGAAAAATGTTAAACGATGCAGATTTCCCGCTTTCCGTCAAGTGATCTGCAAGACTGATGTATATTGACCCTATCCATGCCCCGTCGCATTTCTGCTCTGGTCATATTTAAACAAAGTCGCTCACCTTCCCCTTCTGTGGCGGTTGGTTTCAGCGTTTTTCAAGCTTTTCAAGCAAAAATCATTGGATTTGACCAACAGAAGGACAAATTTAAAGCTTATTTTGAAAAGAACGTACTTTTTCAAAAGTCTGAATTTCGCTTCTTTTTGCAGACATTTTTGTTTGATAACTTCAACGAAATACATCGATCTTCAATATGAGTACATTATTTCGTACACATGACTGAGTCTAAGAATTACACCATGACCACTTATTGCACCACAGAAGTCGAATGCAGCGTTGGAAATTAGATGTTGCGTAACTATTATTTAGCAATATTTTGAACAATAATTGAAATCAACCAGTTTTCTATTGTAAATAACAATCGTACACTAGTTTTATATAGCAAAAATTCGGTAGAATTTGAAAACGTTCAAGAATGTGTAAACATTGGTGATTTTAAATCTTGAATTACTATTTTTCAAGATGAGCGAAGATGGTTAGAGCAAGTGAACATCACCATAAGAAATTTCAGAGCCACCGTGAATTGTATATGATTCGGAGCAATAATATAAAAGTGGGGGGGGGGCTAATCAGACCCTGGGATATTGACGCTCTTCTGAACGCGGTATGGAAACGGTTAACGCAGAGTTTAAGCTTCTCAATGCTTAATCTGTTGCGGGCTCAGTTTTTGAATCAGATTTTCACTTGACCCGCATGAAATGTTGAGATTCGAATGAAGTCTGTATGCTACTAAGTTAAATAAACATAATGTGAAGTAGATATTAGAACAGCCATTTTTGAGAAATACATTATCACATATGGAGAGCTTTTGCTACGCTTTTTTGCCACGTTTCGCACAGCATGTAATTATGATGAAAAATCTAAAATAAAGTGATGAAAACATGTTTATTCAAGAAAACTTGGTTTGAGAAGCTAATTCTTTAAAGCTAAAAATATTACACGCTGTGTCAGTAATTGGTTAGCTTTTTAATTATTCTTGTATCCTTAATCATCGAATTTGAGGGCCTACAACCCATGCATTGATTGGCTGATGCCAGTTACGAACTCATGCTTCATGACTGGCATTTCCGAGATTCTACAGACTGACATCGTTACAAATAACAGGATGTAAAGGAAGTTGAGTTGTCAAACAAGACCGCACATTGCCCAAACTTTCCTGTCAAATAGTAGACTATTAGTTGACAGCTGAGTTGACTGACGCACAAGAGCGCTGAGAAGACTAGAGCCATCCGATTCAAGGACCGGATGTTGATATGAGCTAAGCGACAACAAAGACATGATAAAACAATAGGAAGGGAGGGGGCTAGAGCTCTATTTGAACATCGAAGAGTTTAGGGAAAACCCGGATGTGTTCTTTTGCTGTTTCGATGCAGTTGCATCATCGATGCATTTAAAATGTACAAAGGATGATGCAGCCAACTCCTAAAATTGGCTGTTAGTCGATAGGCAAGTGTGAGTGATTGACCAAGAACAAAGCCATTGTGATTCCATCTGTTGAATTTAGGAGCCAGATTCACAATGAATGACAGCCAATTCGTCTTACTAAAAGATAAATTTGGGACGATTTGGTGATGAAATCTTTGTGTGAAAAACTCACCTGATTTTTTATGGATTGTATTTCCTTTACTGTCTAATGACTAATGGCACTGTTGTCGTTCTTTTTCAAAGATGCGGATGAACTTGAGATGACGAATTCGAGCGTCTTGCAAAATTCAATTGCGCAAAAGCTACCAATTTGGCAATGTCTGAAAGCAAAACAACCAAGAAATTGCTCAATTGACGTTTGATAAATGCCTTCTGCTTCATTGCAAAATCATCTTAACTGACACCAAGGGTATGTAATCTAGATGACTGATATTCATATGCATGTCATGCTTCATTCTTCGAGGCAAATCGCAACATGCATTTGAGAATATATTTAAGAATTGTAAGCGTGCATGAACTTTTTTCGTTCTATGATTTATTATTGACTGTTCCGTGCATGTCTCCGAAATATGCCAATATCAGTTGCGCTACCATTGCTCTGAGCGAGCGATTTCTTGATTCGAATTATCATTGAGAAATGGAATTTCAAGATTGATCTGTAGTTGTAGTTCAAAGCTGATTGCATTCGTGAAATTGCAAGTACACCATACCAGAAGAATCATGAATTTAATGGCTTCTCTAGTTTTCATATTGTACATTATGAGACTCCTTCAACTGTGTGCTTTAAAAAGTTATTGTAAAATCAAATGCAATCACCAAAAGCAGTACACGAAGAACGGAGGAATATGTTAATTATGAGTGTTATTCTTTCATTAGTTCCGACTGTGCCGAAAAATTCTAAGTTTGACAAATTCATCTTGAAATCGTAGGATTATGTAGAAGCATTCCTTAATTGTTAGCATGGCTTCGTGCCTTGGATTGGACAATTGTTGAGTAGAAAATGAGAATGTACCTGAATTCATTGTCATCAATTCACTTAGTTATCGACAACAGCACTGCCACAGATTACAGCGGTCCGGCGGAATTCGTGTCCACAGCTGATTGTCGAAATCTCGCCTAAAACGCAGACTTTCCATAAAATTGCAATGCCGTACTTGCTCCGAAAGCGGGTATTTTTATTATTCGAAATCGAACTTTCTGCCGCTGGAGCATCATCAAGGTGATAGATAAAAAATATTTAAAAAATGTTATTTAGCGTTTTAAAAATTATGCATTATATTGCATACATGAAAGTGACAATCATCTTCTCAAGTTTTTTGTTTCCAAACCTTTGTAAGCTTACTGTTTATTTTTCTTTCTCATCAAATATACAATTTCTGTTCTTAGTCATATTGTCACCCTGATGATGGTTGGCGTTCCACCGGAGTATAATCCCATCCCAGGCGCAAGCACAAAATGCGCATTGAGGAGTCATCAGGCTGACTCAGCCCCCCCCCTCTGGAAGGCAGGAAGGAAGAGAGGTGAGGGAGTGCGTCAAGGATGTGCTGGGAGGAATGGGTCCGAGAGGAGGAAACAGGTCCCTACCCCCCCCCTGGAAGGAAGGAAGGAGTTTTCCAGCTAGGATAGGAATCTCGGAAGGGAGAAGGGGTGGAATGTGGGAATGATAGAGTGAGGAAAGGGTGGATGTTGATGGTTTTGTAATGAGAAAAGTTGGAGATCGTCATGAAGGAGGGTTTGGATGGGAAATTGGAGTTCAGATTTGGAATCTACATAAAATTTTGGGTTAGGAAGGAAGGCAGGAGCAGCAAGGGGTGGAATCTCTGAAAACGGCAGAGTTGGAAAAAGGCGGGTGTTGATGGTTTTGGGATGAGAAAAGTCGTTTTTCGGCATGAAGGAGACCTCGGATGGGAAAACGGAGTGCAAATTCGGAGTCTGCGTGAAATTTTGGGTCTAGGAACTTTTTCCCAACTCAATCGGAGAGAAAAAGTTTTGAAGACGTCCCCCCCTCCTGCCAAACTTCCAACTTTGGCGTTAGAGATCGTAGAAAGTCGTGCAATAGCTCATTTGAAAGCTAAGAGTGAGAAAAATGCAGTGGAAACCTCAGTTTGGTCCACTTTTCCTGGGTTTAGGGAAGAAAATGGCAGGAAAACGTCAGAGATGGAAAAGTCAGGTGTTTGTCGTTTTGGGATGAGAAAAGTCGTTTTTCGGCATGAAGGAGACCTCGGATGGGAAAACGGAGTGCAAATTCGGAGTCTACGTGAAATTTTGGGTCTAGGAACTTCTTCCCAACTCAATCGGAGAGAAAAAGTTTTGAAGACGTCCCCCCCTCCTGCCAAACTTCCGACTTTGGTGTTAGAGATCGTAGAAAGTCGTGCAATAGCTCGTTTGAAAGCTAAGAGTGAGAAAAATTCAGTGGAAACCTCAGTTTGGTCCACTTTTCCTGGGTTTAGGGAAGAAAATGGCAGGAAAACGTCAGAGATGGAAAAGTCAGGTGTTTGTCGTTTTGGGATGAGAAAAGTCGTTTTTCGACATGAAGGAGACCTCGGATGGGAAAATGGAGTGCAAATTCGGACGTTTTGGCCAAAGGTGGGTCTACGAACATCTTTCCAGCTCAATCGGAGAGAAAAAGTTTTGAGGACCCTCCCCCTCCTCGGCAGAGATCTTCCAACTTTAATGCTAGAGATCGTAGAAAGTCGTGCAATAGCTCGTTTGAAAGCTAAGAGTGAGACAAATTCAGTGGAAGAAACGGCTTATTCCTATCAGCCTTCGTTTAGAGATGAGACGTCATTGAAAATTTTTCAACATTTTTCCGAAAAACGACAGTTAGAATTTTTACGATGGCTGTGGGCTGTAGAGCCAAAACGAAGCATCGGATGGGAAAACGGAGGGAGATTCGGATTCAGCGTCGAATTCTACATTGAAATGGTGTATTTCCAGCTCAATCGGAGCACTAGAACCGGAGATAGACGGGTTTAAAGTCTTTGGATGATGGGTATTACGTCATCAGCTGATCGCCACAAACTATGTAAGTGGAAACTCTGCTTGTGGATATCAGTTCTCCTCCCGACTGGGTTGGGGTAGGTGACTTAGAAAATTTCATTGCTGAACTCAGCTAAGCCGTCAGACTTAAAGGTTCGCCAGGAGATGGCCTTCATCTCCAGGCCATAAAAGACTCCAAAACTTTAAAGACTTGTAACTTTGCTTCTACAAGTCCTTTTGACTTGATTCAAAAAAGGTTCGGTTGCTATTGACCTGCCCTAAGTGATAGACTACTTATAAAATTTCATAAGTAGTGCTAAAAAGTTGAAAAATTTAAATTCACTAGTTGTGGAGGTTTTCTGGGGTTTTCGACCCTGCTGAAGTCAACTGGAGGATTTTTAATGATGTCTGAGCCAGTCTTCTCATGATGCAAGCGGCTTTTCACTGAAAGCTAGCAAGACACGGAGAGTTTTGCTGTAATATTCCACTGACAGGGTGTTCCTTCGGGACGGCGGTCGATGCCGTAGTAATAAGTGTGGCAAGGGAGTGTCATATTTTAGACCGAAACCGCTGGGGCAACTCATGTCTCATGTTGGGCATTTGACACAGTTCTCAACGTAGCACTTTGAACGCCAATCGGTTGAGTCTTAGCTATCTTGTCATGGGTGGCCTCTAAACATCTCCATTGCAAAACGCTTGTGAAGTTGCTATCCCTCTCAACGGCTTGCTATCTAGCTGATCAGAGCAACGACTTGCTTTCTCTTGTAAATAACTCCACCGGTTTTCATGTCTGGCGATCAAGTCATAGACGGTGCAAGTCACGGAGATTTTCGGTGTCATACTTCTGTGTGTAGGCGTTCTTTCGAGACAGCGGTGAAGTCCGTAGCGATGAGTACTGCACGGGACGTGGGCAATGGTAATCCTTGTGAAACCTCTCTGCGTCATGTTTCCAAGTGGTTGCCTTTCATCTCAACGTTGTACTCTGACCGCCAGGGCGACATTTAGCTATCTGCCACAGGTTACCTCATAAAATCTCCATTGTACTTGTCTCCCGATAGTTGGCCAACCATGCGAGAATGAACCATCAGTTCTTTTAAGAACTGTCTCCATCACGGAGACGAAATGATGAAATGATGAAACTGGAGGACATTCATGCGCCACACGCAACACATCACAGATTTCTCTCTTCGCTAGTGAACAAGCTCTTGTCAGTGTCGTCAGAAAGTGTATCATGGTTTGCAAAAGTTTTACTGCAGCACAGGTTGATGTATAGTTAGAGAGTTTGATCATGACGTTTATTCGTAAGTCTAGTCAGAAACTTTATCATGTTGTACAAAGGTTTTACTGCAGCACAGGTTGATGTATAGTTAGAAAGTTTGATCATTGAAGTTGTATTCGTAAGTCTAGTCAGAAAGTGTATCATGGTTTGCAAAGTTAGTGTAGTCAAATAATTTTACCGCGACACCCGTTTGTGAAAGTAAAGTTTGATCATGACGTTTATTCGTGAGTGTCGTCAGAAAGTGTATCATGGTTTGTAAAAGCAAAGTTAGTGTAGTCAAATAATATTACCGCGACACCCGTTTGAGAAAGTAAAGTTTGATCATGACGTTTTATGAAACACAAGTGTCATAAAATGTAAGCGTCAGTGTAGTCAAATAGTTTTTACCGCGACGCACGTTTGTGAAAATAAAGTTTGACCATTGACGTTGTATGACTGACCGAACTCATCACAGCACTAGAAAGTTTTATCGAAAGGTTTTACTGCACAGTGTAGATTGTCTTGTAACTTACTTTCACAGCACTAGAAAGTTTTATCGAAAAGGTTTTACTGCACAGTGTAGATTGTCTTGTAACTTAGTTTCACAGTGTTAGAAAGTTTTATTGAAGACAGTTGCCAAATGTTCCCTTATTAGAAAATTCAAACTTCATGACTGTTAGATTAGCTTCATCAGGTTTACTAAAAGCAGTTTTCTACTGCAGTGAGACTGAGAGTTTAGAATGTTATATGAAAACAGTGTTCACCACAGCGCTAGAAAGTTTTACTGCACTGCGTAGATTGTTTCACAGCGTTAAACGGTCTTATAGTAAGCGTTGAATGTTTTATAAAACCAGGCAAAGTCTTGTCACAAACATTGAGTGTGTGAGAGCTAGTTCCATGACATTGAATCGCATGGGTTGTAAAAGTTCATAATCCAAGGGTAGGGTCCTCTACGGTTGGATTTAGGGTTTCATATCACATGCGTTAACCATTCTTGTAGAATACGTGAAGCACATGTTCTCTTAAAAGTCTAAACGCAAATGTTGAAATAAGTTTTGTAAGAAATCTTTGACAGGTTGTTGTGATACTCAGCGTACGTTGAAAAAAGTTTTATGAAATGTTTCTGCAGTCACACTCGTTAGCGTACCAGCTTTACTAAATGTGTTGTTTGCCTTTATCAAATTGAATGCGTGTGTAGACTGTTTTTTAAATAAAGACATATAGTGTTTTTGCACTCTGCATCGACAGCATACAAGTATACACATAACAACCTGTAACGTTGTTAGTCGAATGCATGTGAGTTAGGAAACACTCAAAGCATGTGTGAGATAAAAATCAACCTGCTAGATGAAGTGAAACACAAAAGTGTCACAACTAGTTTACGGGAAATAAAGGAGAACTGTGACAACGTTTACACTCATCATAGACAGATGAACATATAGTCTAACCTTCTGACATTCAAATGAAATTCGTAAACATGAACCGTGGTGTAAGAAATTTTATGACAACAACTTTATGTTGGCAAAACTTTCATAGATTGCAGTTGCATTTAAGGTTTAGAAACCTGTAGAAACGCATAAGTCTTATTAGTTCAATGACTCGACCATTGAACTCACACAGTGAACACGTCTGTGTAGAAAACTCATCAGTAGGAAACAGCAAAGCATGTCATTGAATGATCAAGTCTGTGTCAGTGGAATTATTTCATGAGTATGAAACAGCGAACATTAGGACTCACCATGAGCATGAAAGGTTAGAATCAAAGTTTGCTTTTCATGTACAAGACAAATGAAACCGTGTCTCATTTCTAAACGAATCGACCATTGATAATAGAATCAACATTGGAACCTGCATCAAGTGATTTTCTGTGCGAATGCAGACGATGTGAAAATGACACACGGATTGACATTTAACATTGCTTGCAATAGTGAACACGCTACCATTCAAAACGTTTATCATAAAACCTATCAGTGAAACAGATGTTCCCCTCCTGTGCACACAAATAATCATAAGTGCACTCTGACGCCTGTTTGTCGCGCTAGCCCCTCAGCAGATAGAGTAGAACACAAAGATGTACGCACTATCTCTCTGGCACCGGTCTGTCACATTAAACAGAGATCTATCGCATCTGTCCCACGAGCAAGGATGCAGGAACGCATCATCATCTCAGACCTCCCACCTAGCTGATTCCCACACAGCTCATTGCTATCGCGCCGGAGAGATTATCGTCGGCGACTGAAAGGATTCTCACGTTGACAATTCGTTACTGTACACTCCGCGCGCGCAAGTAACCATTTGCTGTTAAAGCATGGTCACTGTCGATTTGTTCAATTCTTCAATGCCTTGCTAGCTAGTTACAAAAATGTGGGAGAAATATAAGGGAGACGTTCACACTCATTCATCAAATACAAGTCGTTTGATGCAATGTCGTTCGATATCGCTTTCTTTGACATGAGCCGAACCCTTGAGCTCCGCTGTGGATCTAGAGTGAAGATGGTGAAAGTCTTTCTCCTGGTTGCTTTGCAGGCAGAGAAAGGCGAAGCAATTCTCTGCCCCGTCCACCTCTTTCCACATGAGCTTGTGGAAAACCCTTTATTTAGGGATATGGCGCTAGAATATCTGACGTTGCTGAGAATTCAGCGTCCGGAATACTTCGAGTAATCGAAGTATTCCATCGGTTCCTTCGTGGGCCCAGTCACCAATTCGTTGGAGGCCACCCTATCAACAAAGAAAAGTTACAAACTGTGCCACACACAGACACTAGATTCAAGGATCTCCATCTTTCTTAGAAAATGAAGAAGCTCTTATTAAATTCATCTGATGAGAACTCAACTTCATGACAAGTGTTAAACCTGTCCAACACACATCTTCAAAGGTCTAACTGCCATGAAATCATCATGTTTAAAGTTTTAAAGCCCCTATGATGAGTAGCAAGGATCTTTTACCTGGTATGAAATATAAGCGTGTGTAGGGAGAGGTTTTGACCTGAAGTCATGAATTTATTTCTTCACTACCCCTCAAATGGAAATAGTAAGGGTTGTGGAAGAATCATCAGACCAACATGTTCTATAGTAATGCAGGCAATGACAGTCACGGTTGGACTTAGAGATTTAGCGTTTTATATAACATACATCAATGATAACTGTTGTTGTAGAGTGTATACATGCATTTACTAACTTAGCCATTGGTGAATGACATAGCTAAATTGCTAAGTCCATTATCTAAGGGGCGGGGTTGCCTACCGTTGGATTTAGGGACTTAGGGATTTCGATAACACAAACGAACGATCTCTTTTAGTGTAGAATGCGTGATGCATATGTTCGCTTTATAAAATGACTCTGAAGGCAAGACTTAATTTTTATGGTGAAAAGACAGATTTCATATCGTTGATGAGAGATAGTTACATACTCATTATGTTATCCACTTTACATTTGATGTGGTCAGCTGAAAGGTGATTGATGCATGTTCAATAGAAGAGTTGTATGTAACTTAGTGATTGGAATCATAAGTGTGTAAAGAGTTGATGAGGAAAATATATAATAGTCAACGCAGAAAAGTTTTTGTTATCCAAGCTAGGAATATATGAACATCATTCTTCAGTTAGTGTTGTATTTTAAAAGTCGTATGCGGACAGAGACATAAGTTTACTAAATTACACAGCAAAACTCCTAAATCCATAGGATAGGTGTCCCTGTGTTGAGATTTAAGGAATTAGCGTTTTAAAAGTGTAAGTTACATAGATAAATCGCTAAGTCCATAGCATAGTCAAGCCTATGACAAGACTTGGCGTTTTATATGATCCATGTTAGTAATATCTGTTCTCAATGCGTTCAATTCTTAAAATGTGACTCAATGCGTATAGTCAGATAATGTATCATCAATTTCATTCACTTGGTTAGATGATGAAGAAAGTGTGAGATAGAAGTGAAAGCGATCTCATAAAGTTTAGAACACATAGTAGTAACATTGTAGGAATAAGTAAAGTGAAAGTTATGTCGCATGAAATGAGTGATACAAGATTAGCTCACATTGAACTGAATTGTTTGTGTAACAAAAAACTGTGTGGGTTTCAATAACATATCATGTACATACTGTGTCGTTTTCTTTTCACATAAATTTGGACTTCAAACAGAGTAGATTGACTTAGTAATAAAGTTATAACCATTTTACTGTTTGTAAAGTTTGGCATAATATCAGAATCATTTTTTAAATGTTTGTAAGATAGGCGAAGTATAGAATAAAGTCGTGGCCATGTCACTGTTTGTAAGTTAGGAATTTTTTCAGAATCATTTCAGTGTTAGTATGATAGGTAAAGTATAGAATACAGTCACAAGCATTTCACTGTTTGTAACGTTAGAAATGAAGTTGATGTTTGTAAAGTTTGAAATCATGCGAGAATCCTTTCAGTATTTGTAAGATAGGGGACGTATAAAATAATGTTAGAATCCTTTCAGCATTTGTAACGTTAGAAATAAAGTTGATGTGGGAGAACTGTATTCCAGTCATGGCTAAAGTGACAATGTGTATGTGTGTGTGTGTGAGAGAGAGATTGAGTTCAACATTATTGACAGATATAACTTCATGCGCTGCGTAAACGAACACTTTATAAGACGATGCGAGTCCAGTGATAGCTTATACACTTGTATAAACACATAAAATTGAAATGTCATGGGAATGCAGTAGCGACCTTTACAAGCATCCTTCCAATAAACCATTGAATCAAACCTCTTCGAAAGTGAACATGATATAAGAAAACATTCAAATGGTGTGAACCCCCTAAGTATCATTGTGAGCATCTGTACGTTTGTCATTCCATGTATTTTATGACACGCTAGGAACTATTTAATCTTTTAATCTTTTCATCTTCGTATGCATTCAGTTCACTTGAGGGTCATACAAACTTGCCAGTCAGGAAAAAGAGACCGCTATCACAAAGAGAGAGCCGAGCGTCATTCCCCTTCCGTCACAACGAAGCGGGAATGTCCATTTATGGCAATCTTGACTCCCTGCGTCAGTCAGGAAAATCAGCGGTTGAGATTCCAAATATGGTGAGATGAAATCGTTTGAAGGAGACATGACCAAATTTGGACATTGGCATATTCTGTCTTTGTGAGAGAGAAGTATGTAAGGCGCTTCTCCCTACCCAATTTCACTCCTGTTTCCTCCTTTCAACGGTGAGTCGTCTGAAGTTTGCTACCAAACGTTCTAAGTTAGAGATTTAAAGTCAGATCTTACAGGCATCACTGATACACTTTCTAGCACTAGGGTCTTAAGGTTAGGGTCATCATTGTCTGTTCTATGACATTTATTACAAACATGTTTCTGATAAACAGTGCTTTCTTGTGAGAACTGTAGTAAATAACTAACTTTTATCTTGCAGTTTCAACATGGTTTTATCAAAGTCTTCGCGCTACACCGTCACAAGATGTTCAAATGATAAAGTATACAGAGGGACCGAATACAAAAAGCACTTGAGACAGGTGAAACACATTGGGGAGCATAAGAAGGTCTTTGAAATAAAGATGTGGAAGCAGACTCTGACTTTGTCGAATTTAGGAAAAGACATGGCCAGTGTCCTAGTGCATCTATTTCTAGCTGCCACTTTAAAAAGTGGTTTGATGACTTGTATAGAGGAAGGCAGGAGGAGAGGGCGGCTGTAAGACACATAGTCGACTTGGATGATGATGGGAGCGATCATTACCTCAGCGATGCAAGCAGCAGTGAGGAGGAAGGGGAAGTACAGGATGTGAGAGCCGTTTTCATGAGTGGTAAACAGGAATCTGAACATGTATCTGAGCATGCATCTAAACATATAGAGGAGCCACTTAACACTTCTACGCCAAAGAAAGGCCGTATACGCGAACAAACAAGAGCTCTAGATAGAGATGAGTTGAAGGCGAAGGCATCACAGCAAGTCCATTACATGCTGCTCAAAGATCGGTATCAGGCCGTGAATAGACAAAATAAAGAGATGGTGCAAGACATAGCCAAACTAGAAATTAAAGTGGGAACGGTGAAAGTCTTACAGGAGGAAGTATTACAGCTACAGAAGAGAGAGGAAACATTGATGAAAGAGGGGCGGGAATGGAAGGAGAAGGAGATGGCTTATGAGGAGGTAGTATCCGAGTTGAATCATCCGAGGCAGGAGGTTACCAGACTTGGTGTGATAGCGAGGAGCTGTCAAGGGACGAGAGAAGAAAATCATGATCTGAAGAGGAGACTTAGTCAGGCTGAAGACATCAACAAGGAAATGAAGAGAAGACATGTAGAGGTACACCTGCCAATCTACAGAAACCAAGTATGTGACGTGCCTACTGTTACAGATGATTTAAACACCATGCAGGAGATCTACGGGGGAGGTGGGGTCACCTGCATTCATATCAGTATGGAGGTACACGGTCGACTGTGTGATTTTTCAATGAGAAAAGTGAATAGGAAAATTCCTGGGAAGTTACTCGAACGTCATTGCCTCTCAATCAACTCTAGCACCATTTCTCTTTCTTACAGAGATCTTCGAGCAAAAGTCGAGAAGAGTCGGAGAACGCCACAAACAGCCTTCATGAGGCTAGTGAATGTCCCAAACAGCCTTCATGAGGCTACCCATAATGAGGCCAGAAAGTGTTTTCACTTTCTGACGGTTCCAAGCCCGTTGAACTCAGAGGATGGGTTGAAAGTGATGAAAGGGATGAAAGGACGACCACTCACACGCCAAACGTATACAGAAATCAAATTTCTATCTTCATTAGTTTGCAATCTCTCTTCACAGTGTGATGATTTTAAAACATTCATCTTCAGCGAGCTAATAATGAATAATCAAAGTCTCCATTAAACTAGAGTTATGAAGTAACTCATACATGTTACTGGACATAAAAGCATCAAATGTTACTCATGTAAATTGAAATGAACAACTGAAGCATCTTAGGTTCTCATAACCGTCTCACACCTGAGTAACAGGAATTTACAGGTCTGAGTCATGCACGTGAATGCGATACAATTCACAACAGTCATTGCACAGTGATTAGAGTGTTAGAATACATGGTAGGGATTGTGTTGAGACCACTGCAGTAACATTGTGGGAATAATTAAAGTGAAAAGTTGTGTTGCATGAAATGAGTGATGCAAGATTAGCTCACATTGAAATGAATTGTTAGTGTAGCAAAAAGCTATGTGGGATTCAGCATATGTTTGAAGACGAGCGCTGTAAAGGGTTTTGAGATGATGTGAATTTTATCACATCATATTCATGGATATAACAGAATGAATCTTCCTACTGGTTGAGTTTATGAGATAGAACACATAACATAGTTGTTGTATGTAAATTATAGGTTCATATTCGATGAAAGCAAAGATTGAGATTGCAAAGTATAATGAATAGGTAGTGTAATTAACTGTTTGAATCAGTGACATAGTTAAAAGAAACAACAATAGCATATCGAGACATAAACATATAGTATCAGGACGTTTGGTTTATTCATGTAAAAGTTAAATAGAAGCAACTTGTTGATGCAGCATGACATCATGAGTGCGAAAGCAGGAATAACATGCCATGACTGGAGCATCCGTTGAAATTGATTGTATGTCAACTGTACATGAAAAGTTATTTCCAAAAGCTTGACATGGACACATTAAGAGTTAAGTCACTGAAAGCCTTTCATATTGATGAGCATGTAGTCAGACATGATAGAAAAATTATTAATGTCATAAATGTGGGAATCAGTACATGTTTAGAGTCAGGTACTGATAGTTGTTTCATGATAGCATTTGATATCGAAGATTTAATGTAATGTATCATATGTCAATAGATTTCAGGTGTAATAGAATAAATGTCGTCGCAGGTTTTGAGTGTATAGGATAGAACACATGAAATGAATTGGTAGTATAACAAAAAAGCTGTGTGGGTTTCAATAACATATCATGTACATGCTGTGTCGTTTTCTTGTCGTTTCAATAGAGTGGATTGACTTAGTAATAAAGTTACAACCATTTTACTGTTTGTAAAGTTAGAAATAAAGTTGATTTTTGTAAAGTTATAAATAAAGTTATAACCATGTCGCTGTTTGTAAGATAGGTGAAATATAAATGAAGTCAGATTCACTTCACTGTTTGTAAAGTTAGAAATATAGTTGACGTTTGTAAAGTTTGAAATCATGTTAGAATCCTTTCAGTGTTTGTAAAGTTAGAGATAATAGGTTTAATAAGTACGTTAGAGAGTTGACTGTACTGAGATCTATGGATTTGATGGTCACATTAGAATTCAAGTGATTGAATGTCATCTTAATGAAGATAGAAATGTGTTTGTGGCTGCATGTGGTGCAAGGGTGCCTTCCCTTAATTCCTTTCATCATATATCCTTCCCCTCTGCATTCCATATCCGAAGATATGTGGCGGGCTTGGGACCGCTTTAGCTGCATTAGAAGGAAGTTCTTATAAGAACTCATGATGCATTCACGAGGAAATGTGGTGAAACAGTGTGCTGTATGTGTGCATGATGATTTTATGAACTAAAGAACATCCATCACTCACTCCATCACTGAAAGAAAACATGAACGAGTTCAGATGACAGCCATTCGTATGCATGTGTAAAACTCTTACTTCATCATCTGATATCACAATGATATCTTCACTTTCCACTTCCTCACTTTCCGAGTCCTCACTGTCCGAGTCCTCTCTTTCGACCGTCTCGGCCTCACTCTCCACCGTCTCGGCCTCACTTGCCACCGTCTCGGCCTCTTGTCGTACTCGTCGGCTCATATCTTCATGCAGGGTGAAGTAAGAATAATTCTTCACAAATTCCACAGTGATATCCTCACCATAGATATCACTGTGGAATTCTTCTCCGCGGTGTATGAAGCGAACTGGCATCACACACGCTGTCGGCTTCTCAGACATGACTATGATAGTAAAATGCACGAGACTCTGCTTTATATGAGAATGATACAGCCTTTCAAATGTCTGGTTCGCGCAATCATATTGCTCTAAACTTGGAGGAATAAAAGGGAAGTCATATTTTCATTGACAGCCATCCTCAGCCACTCAACAAACTTAGATGCATTTATTGCGTGAATCTCCCTTCCGGCGCGATAGCAATGAGCTGTGTGGGAATCAGCTAGGTGGGAGGTCTGACATGACGATACGCTCCTGCATCCTTGTTCGTGGGACAGATGCGATAGATCTCTGTTTAATGTGACAGACCGGTGCCAGAGAGATAGTGCGTACATCTTTGTGTTCTACTCTATCTGCTGAGGGGCTAGCGCGACAAACAGGCGTCAGAGTGCACTTATGATTATTTGTGTGCACAGGAGGGGAACATCTGTTTCACTGATAGGTTTTATGATAAACGTTTTGAATGGTAGCGTGTTCACTATTGCAAGCAATGTTAAATGTCAATCCGTGTGTCATTTTCACATCGTCTGCATTCGCACAGAAAATCACTTGATGCAGGTTCCAATGTTGATTCTATTATCAATGGTCGATTCGTTTAGAAATGAGACACGGTTTCATTTGTCTTGTACATGAAAAGCAAACTTTGATTCTAACCTTTTATGCTCATGGTGAGTCCTAATGTTCGCTGTTTCATACTCATGAAATAATTCCACTGACACAGACTTGATCATTCAATGACATGCTTTGCTGTTTCCTACTGATGAGTTTTCTACACAGACGTGTTCACTGTGTGAGTTCAATGGTCGAGTCATTGAACTAATAAGACTTATGCGTTTCTACAGGTTTCTAAACCTTAAATGCGACTGCAATCTATGAAAGTTTTGCCAACATAAAGTTGTTGTCATAAAATTTCTTACACCACGGTTCATGTTTACGAATTTCATTTGAATGTCAGAAGGTTAGACTATATGTTCATCTGTCTATGATGAGTGTAAACGTTGTCACAGTTCTCCTTTATTTCCCGTAAACTAGTTGTGACACTTTTGTGTTTCACTTCATCTAGCAGGTTGATTTTTATCTCACACATGCTTTGAGTGTTTCCTAACTCACATGCATTCGACTAACAACGTTACAGGTTGTTATGTGTATACTTGTATGCTGTCGATGCAGAGTGCAAAAACACTATCTGTCTTTATTTACAAAACAGTCTACACACGCATTCAATTTGATAAAGGCAAACAACACATTTAGTAAAGCTGGTACGCTAACGAGTGTGACTGCAGAAACATTTCATAAAACTTTTTTCAACGTACGCTAAGTATCACAACAACCTGTCAAAGATTTCGTACAAAACTTATTTCAACATTTGCGTTTAGACTTTTAAGAGAACATGTGCTTCACGTATTCTACACGAATGGTTAGCGCATGTAATATATGCAGTAGAAAACTGCTTTTAGCAAACCTGATGAAGCTAATCTAACAGTCATGAAGTTTGAATTTTCTAATTAGGAAGTATTTGGTAACTGTCTCCAATAAAACTTTCGAACACTGTGAAAGTAAGTTACAAGACAATCTACACTGCAGTAAAACCTTTTCGATAAAACTTTCTAACACTGTGAAAGTATGTTACAAGACAATCTACACTGTGCAGTAAAACCTTTTCGATAAAACTTTCTAGTGCTGTGAAAGTAAGTTACAAGACAATCTACACTGTGCAGTAAAACCTTTCGATAAAACTTTCTAGTGCTGTGATGAGTTCGGTCAGTCATACAACGTCAATGGTCAAACTTTATTTTCACAAACGTGCGTCGCGGTAAAAACTATTTGACTACACTGACGCTTACATTTTATGACACTTGTGTTTCATAAAACGTCATGATCAAACTTTACTTTCTCAAACGGGTGTCGCGGTAATATTATTTGACTACACTAACTTTGCTTTTACAAACCATGATACACTTTCTGACGACACTCACGAATAAACGTCATGATCAAACTTTACTTTCACAAACGGGTGTCGCGGTAAAATTATTTGACTACACTAACTTTGCAAACCATGATACACTTTCTGACTAGATTTACGAATAAACGTCATGATCAAACTTTCTAACTATACATCAACCTTTGCTGCAGTAAAACTTTTGCAAACCATGACACGCTTTTTGACTAGACTTACGATTAAAACTTCAATGATCAAACTTCACTTTTACAAACGTGTGTCACGGTAAACTATTTGACTAAACTTTGCTTTTGCAAACCATGATACACTTTCTGACGACACTGACAAGAGCTTGTTCACTAGCGAAGAGAGAAATCTGTGATGTGTTGCGTGTGGCGCATGAATGTCCTCCCGTTTCATCCCTTCATCACTTCCTCTCCGTGATATTACAGCGGAATATTACAGCAAAACTCTCCGTGTCTTGCTAGCTTTCAGTGAAAAGCCGCTTGTATCATGAGAAGACTGGCTCAGACATCATTAAAAATCCTCTAGTTGACTTCAGCAGGGTCGAAAACCCCAGAAAACCTCCACAACTAGTGAATTTAAATTTTCAACTTTTTAGCACTACTTATGAAATTTTATAAGTAGTCTATCACTTAGGGCAGGTCAATAGCAACCGAACCTTTTTTGAATCAAGTCAAAAGGACTTGTAGAAGCAAAGTTACAAGTCTTTAAAGTTTTGGAGTCTTTTATGGCCTGGAGATGAAGGCCATCTCCTGGCGAACCTTTAAGTCTGACGGCTTAGCTGAGTTCAGCAATGAAGTTTTCTAAGTCACCTACCCCAACCCAGTCGGGAGGAGAACTAATATCCACAAGCAGAGTTTCCACTTACATAGTTTGTGGCGATCAGCTGATGACGTAATACCCATCATCCAAAGACTTTAAACCCGTCTATCTCCGGTTCTAGTGCTCCGATTGAGCTGGAAATACACCATTTCAATGTAGAATTCGACGCTGAATCCGAATCTCCCTCCGTTTTCCCATCCGATGCTTCGTTTTGGCTCTACAGCCCACAGCCATCGTAAAAATTCTAACTGTCGTTTTTCGGAAAAATGTTGAAAAATTTTCAATGACGTCTCATCTCTAAACGAAGGCTGATAGGAATAAGCCGTTTCTTCCACTGAATTTGTCTCACTCTTAGCTTTCAAACGAGCTATTGCACGACTTTCTACGATCTCTAGCATTAAAGTTGGAAGATCTCTGCCGAGGAGGGGGAGGGTCCTCAAAACTTTTTCTCTCCGATTGAGCTGGAAAGATGTTCGTAGACCCACCTTTGGCCAAAACGTCCGAATTTGCACTCCATTTTCCCATCCGAGGTCTCCTTCATGTCGAAAAGCGACTTTTCTCATCCCAAAACGACAAACACCTGACTTTTCCATCTCTGACGTTTTCCTGCCATTTTCTTCCCTAAACCCAGGAAAAGTGGACCAAACTGAGGTTTCCACTGCATTTTTCTCACTCTTAGCTTTCAAATGAGCTATTGCACGACTTTCTACGATCTCTAACGCCAAAGTTGGAAGTTTGGCCGGAGGGGGGGACGTCTTCAAAACTTTTTCTCTCCGATTGAGTTGGGAAGAAGTTCCTAGACCCAAAATTTCACGCAGACTCCGAATTTGCACTCCGTTTTCCCATCCGAGGTCTCCTTCATGCCGAAAAACGACTTTTCTCATCCCAAAACCATCAACACCCGCCTTTTTCCAACTCTGCCGTTTTCAGAGATTCCACCCCTTGCTGCTCCTGCCTTCCTTCCTAACCCAAAATTTTATGTAGATTCCAAATCTGAACTCCAATTTCCCATCCAAACCCTCCTTCATGACGATCTCCAACTTTTCTCATTACAAAAAACCATCAACATCCACCCTTTCCTCACTCTATCATTCCCACATTCCACCCCTTCTCCCTTCCGAGATTCCTATCCTAGCTGGAAAACTCCTTCCTTCCAGGGGGGGTAGGGACCTGTTTCCTCCTCTCGGACCCATTCCTCCCAGCACATCCTTGACGCACTCCCTCACCTCTATTCCTTCCTGCCTTCCAGAGGGGGGGGGGCTGAGTCAGCCTGATGACTCCTCAATGCGCATTTTGTGCTTGCGCCTGGGATGGGATTACTACTCACCGGTCGAAAATTCTGTTTTGAGTAACATAATTCCCATGCGTAGTGGCAACATTGGTTTTGATGACTAAATCGCTCGCTTGTCATTATAGACTTAGCAGACATAGGCCGCTTTCGACTTTCAACTCACACGCAGGACTGCAGTTTTCCCATTCCTGTCATAAGGCTATTGGCTCACTTGACCATACGTATCCAAAATTGTGGTAAACTGGAAATTAGATATGATTTCGGCTCTGCAGTGTTTTCTGGCATGCCCGCACGTGGATGTCAAAATGGATCACTTATAAATGTGCTAATTTCAATATCAAATACAGCTGAGATGCAGAATAATTAAAAGATGCTTGTAAAATTATAAATATTGCCCGTAATGATTGGCAATTACCATAAAGTAAGTATAGATAGTAGGTAGACGGTCGACTGTATACAGTGAAAATTTTTATATGAAGAGATTCAATTTTTTACGGAGATTAAGTTTCTGTGGTCCAAAACATTATTTGAGCATTTTTTTAAAAAGTTATTTTTTTTCAAATTATTCCTGTGTTTATATAGGACCGAGATGAAGCTCCTTTATAAGTAGTGCGAAACAAGTTGACCATCAAAAGGAATGAACATCTGCTAACAAGCATCTTAATTAAGCGGAAATTAAGCTGATTATCAAAAGAAATTCATGAGCTGCATTATAATGGAAGTCTTCATAAAACCGTAGACATCTTATTGTGCTTTCTTGGCTGAAATTTCAAGTTTTTAATTCAATTTAATCGCTATAATTAGTTTTATGATTCACTCAAATCTGAATGGTAATGCGGACATTTACATCTTTTAAGTTATTTGCGATCATTGTCAATGCTGGTTATTTTTATTTGCTCTTCCAAATGGCAGGTTTAGCTTGTCATATGATCACGCTCAAGATGGTACTCTCGTTGATAAGGTCATGTATTATAAGGTGATAGCATCCCATCGGATTGGTAATTTAGCAATACCTCTCCACACAGGTTGACATGACACGGGAATTTGTAAAATGCTATTATTCCTTCTGTTTGGCTATCACGATCAGTCAGACTAAAATTTTTCCAAAAGTTCAAAAATTTGCATATCTCACATGTGATGCTGGGTCTCATTCGAATTCATTTAATAAAATCGAAACTGCATACTGAAGGGGATTTAATTATTACTGAGTTGCTACTCTACCTAATATACTTACTCTATGGTAATGACCATGAAGGCGCTTAGTTGATTCTTCATTTTTCGAGTCACATGCTTGTGAAACTATTTTCATCTAATCACTGTATCAAACTCACTGTCGTAGGAAAAGTATGTAGACATATCGTGGAGAAATTGACGTTTTGATTATTTCAATTTGGTAATGAACTGTGGAACCACATCACATTAATCAATTAAGAAATTGGACTTCAGCGATCAGCAGTACCCTTTGCTTGATTCGTGTGTTCTCGCTCATCTGCTGAGACATCAAATTTTCCGAATGCTGCGCTTTAGTAGTCAACTTCTTCAGTTTTCACACGCTCCACGACAGGTTTTGCGTACCTTGTGCGCATTTTCTCCATCAAGCAAACACAATTCCTTTGTCGGCGTTTCTCTTCTTATGACAATTTGCCTGAATGCTCAATTGATATTTGAGGTGACTGGGGATTCACTTAACTTGTTCTATGATTCTGCCTACAAATTTATCATTTCTGAGCAATAAATGCATTAAATGTTATTTGAAAAAAGATTTTCAAGTGATTTCAGTAATGTGAATAGTTTTTCAGCTAAATGAATTTATTTTAGGAAACAAGAAATACAACAGTACACAATAACTGTCACGAATAATATACAAGAAAAACAGAATAGCTCCAAAAGGTCTACTAACCTATACTCCCTGGGCCAACAAAAAAGCTTATGTTCAACAAGGCTGGGTCTTCCCCTAAACCATACCTATTGCAGCAATAAAGGCATAAATCAACTACAAAAATTTTGCATGCAGTGCGATTGTGGATGGGGCCGTCAAAGACAATTCACGCTTTTGATAGATGAAATCCGATTTGAGAGTCCAATCGCATTCGGCTCCATCTTCAAAGTTTTACACCATAAAGATCGAGATCCTCTTACACCTGATATTTGAGATCTAAAGACTCTGAAGGACAATTTAGTTCGCAGCCAATTAGTCGTCACAGCGTGGTCTATATGCTGTTTCTTCACTAGGCGATCGACAAGAAGTCTTGTGAAATGATGCGTCTCACTGAAGACCAGTGGAGGAACTATGTTCGACTTCAATAACTCGATCATTGGAGGCCTTCATTAAATAATTATCCCTCATAAAGTGATGAGATTTGTACGCATCACTGTGTTCCACTGTAACAAGAAAAGCTTGGTGAACTACAATGCAATTTTTATTGACTTAAACTGTCAAATTCAGCAGGTAGAATATTAAACCGATTCATATTGAAACGGTAATTTTAAATTCTAACGGATGAGTATTCAGTAGGCTGAAATTTAGTTAATGAATAGCCAATAATGATCCGTTTGTAGATCGTCTGCGACTGATACGACTCAAATTTTCCTATGGTTTTTGAATCTGGAGTCCCCCATTCTCTAGCTTCAGTTTAGCTAACTAATGCATAGAATTTGGAATGTCAAGCAAATTTTAAATAAGTGTCGCAATATCAATATCAGGAAGCTTTGAGAAACAGTCTCATCAATATATTCGACTTCCTTCATAAGAAGAGGTCATCAATCTCATTCGTCGTCATTACTAAGGGCGCATTCATGTTAGATCCATAACGAAAGCGATAATTGCAACGATAAATTGAAGGAAATCACTCTGCAACAAAGCTGCTGCTCATATTGACCCGATTTTCTCAGCAATCGATGGTTATTTGTGAACATAGGAGATCAACCATGAAATGAAACATCGTCACGATTTTGTCGTTATCGTAATCAGTTTAATGTGAACGCACATGAAGATCATGTGATAGTGTGAACATCATCTATCGCACACACATATATTGAAGTTTACGACAAATAAGAAGCCTTCTACTTTTGTCGTCAACAAATTTGAATCTTTTTTGTGTTTCCATCGATTAACAGCCATCAGAAGTCCACAAAAGAAAGGCGCTAGTGCGATCATTATAGATGATGTCAAAAACTCGATATTCTATGACGGAGATATTGGCTTTCCGCACTGACGATCATGTGACCGCACATGATAGAAAGAAGAAATCTTCACCGTCGCTTTTATTATATAAGAGACTTTTGTCATACTCAAATGGATAATTGAAAGAAGATTTGATGACGGAAATATCCGTCATCCACATGTGTAGTGCTAGTATCTAGTCATCAGAAAATAAGTGAAAAAGTACACTATTAATACAAATAATACTTAGCACTAGGGGTTGATGCATTATAATACAGGACAAAATGAAACCAGGACACTTAAGACTAGGACAGCACAAGACTATATGACATATACGGATAGGACACATGAGACTTGGACAACGTTGTACCTATTCGCCGCATGACATAAAGTAAAATTTTCCGCAAGCATTGTATTTAAGTTCCATTATACATACAACAGTACTATTTGTTGTATGTCAGCTGATGCTTTAATTTCTTCAGAAAATGACGCCTTCACTAAAATTCTAGAAGGGACTGTCTGCAGGATGTCAGTTCGCATTGGCAAATTGATGACAAAAAATGTCCACGAACTAAAACACTCTTTAGCATCTATGTCCCTGGCAGCCATTGGTGATACGCTTCTAGTTGCTTGAATGCATTTCGGCTAGCACACACAAACAGGGCGAAGGACTTCACAACAGGATCTGGCTGGCCCCACCTTAAACCTATGTCAGAATTGGGGGTGTGTTCTAGGAAAACCCCTACTCATTTTTTGATATTGCTCGAATATGTCTGCTAAGCTTTTCATGTGATAACTGATCAAAATGCATCGCTTACTTAAGTAATCTACCATTAATTTCTAACAGATACTCGAAACATCCATTTTTTAAAAAGGAATAAAAAAGGCTGATGCCACTGTTGAAGTAAGCAAGCGACAATTGTGGGAACGATTGGATCATGGTATAGGGGAAGAATCAGAGGGGCTCCAGGACCACATTTCCCCCTGTTATTCTGAGCTTAAAATATCCCGGGTAAAAGGCAGTTAACCGATGTCAAAATGTCTCTTAACTGGCATCAATGTTCTTTAACTGGCGCCGAATGTATAGCATTAAAGATGCTAAAAATCAAACATGTTTTGCGTGCTTTGCACTACGTTTTCTGTATTCTATCATCCATTTCACGGTAGTTGGTGGTCATTTTAACGTATTTCAGGTGAAAAATGTTGAAGACGAATTCTGACCAAAAATTTTGAGTTTCGCTGAATTAATGGATTTCCCCATACACGACCGATAGCAGGCATCTGGGTGAACTCATCAAATGTCTTATCATAGTATATTCAAATCTTCTACTTATGATGTATTTCACTCTCATGATGTATGAGACTTTCATCACCTGCAAGATTCTCACAATGACTATTCTACACAGAGTGCACCTGAAAGTCGTAAATTGGGTCAATTTATGTAAAGTGCAGTTCAAGCGAACAAATGGAACTATCAACATCTGTGCAGAAAAAATGAAAGGAACGAAAGCCAAACACGTTAACAATTGTTTCTGCATTCAAACCTGTGCCAACTAGCAATTCTATTCTAATTTCTAGAGATTCATAGCTGCTTTATCACTGCGGGAATTCGGAAATTGGTCTCTTTCTCTCGCCCTCTTGCACATCCGTCCGTCAGAAAATCTTCTCTTTTGTTTCTTCCATAACATCTTGACATTCTCTTCCTCCTGCGGAAGGGGGAACGAAGATGGGTCACCTTACGTATTAATCCACATTCCAGTCAAGATTCTGTCTTTCCTAGCGTCGATTTATTGCATGAATGAAGAATCTAAGACTTGGATGGCCACCAGAGACAATACTAGTTGTAGAGGGCGCCACCTTACTTCCTCATAAACATCTTGAGACGCCTCACGGGTAAGCTCTCGAAATCTCTGCTCAACACCTTCGTCTCCTGCCCCGCCCAACGCTTCTCCAGCTTCATAGCTTGAGGAGAATACGATACGAAAGGTGAGTGGGGCGACCTGTTCATTCCCTCGGGGGAGAAGTCTTGTACAAGATGAATTATTAGTGTGGAACAGATAGATGGTGAGATCGGCCAATGAGACTTGTTCAGCCTGCTGTCGCTCAAGACAATTTCTCCGCAAATTTGTGTGTGACGATAGCATTTCGTGTCAACGAAGCAGACAACCGAATTAATCTGACGAACTCAATCATTCTCGCGTCTCGTAAATCTTCACACGCGCGAGAAAGAAGGATTTGACGAGGTTTGGGACGATGAGGAAGAGGGTAAGGCGATTTGAAAGGCTATGGCCTGTACACCTGCCCCTCTCGCGCAGAGATGGATAGTAGGGGAGGGCATGAGTTACAACGGGAAGTTGTGGCGACGAATTGTCTACTTTCATCTGCGAGAAGTCGTCAGAAGGGAGCACTTGCTCTGATCCTTCTCGACCTGGTGTTCCAATTACTTGCTATGAGATTCGCGTGTTGTAGCGACAGGAGGACAATTTCCACTGCCCCCAACCCTGCAGAGATTCATGAGTAGCGTGTACAAGAGAAATTTCTTGAGTAATGTCATGGAATTCCTTTCGTGATGACTTGCTTAGTGACAACAGCTCACGAACTTTCAAATCTACGTTAGCGTGGGAAGTTATGTTGGAAGAAAACATGTCCAACTTCTTCGTGATAATTGCGAAGAGGTCAGGGTGATGGGAAATTACTTGTTACCCGTAGGTGGAAATTTTTAATCCCGAATCAAGCGCTGAAGTCTGTAGTAACTGTATGATAAGTGCCTTGTAAAATACCAGTCCGCATGGACACATGATAGACTGATGCCTTCAGACTTAAACCATTTAAGCGCGAATTTCTTTGGCAACCATAGACACTGCACTTCATCCTACAGTCTCTTACGCATTGCTTTTTTCTCTACAATCTTTAATGATTGTCAACCGCACCGCTATGCTAGGATAAACAAATTGAGAGCAGCCTGTTATACAGCCCTTCACCTTATTCAGTCGTATTATAGACTAATTTAGACTATTTCAAGCCATGTTGACGATGAACCCCTGTAAGAAGAAACTTAGCGTCCACGGCTGCCAAGGTATTTGATGCTTATTGTTCAAGGTGACTGCACTGAGGAGATGTCTCTTTCCATTTCGAGATTGATAAAATTTAACAACTTATCCAATTTTTATCATCAACCAATCAACAAAAGCGCAAGCAGTCAAGTCCGGCTTATTATCTTGCTTAACTGCGGACGAATCTGTATCACTTAATTTTTACCAGTTTCACTCGGTGATTCGGTGAATTCGCAGCGAGCACTCTTCCCTACGACCGGGGTTTGTAATGAGAATTGGATGCAATAGAATTTAATGCAATTGGAGAAAGGGCGCTAATAGTGAACACAGCATTGATTCTATCTGGAAAATTCATTCATACAAGCGAAGGTCTTTGAGCAATGTAATGACTTTGCTGTTTTCAGGATATTAATCAGACAAGAGTTTAATCATGAAGAGCCAGAGTTATATGCACACTCGAATTCAGACAATGTACTCAAGTGACTCAGGGGAGCGAAAGTTGTCCCTACTGCTTCAGAGTTCCATATTGCTACTTTCTGTCAACTGAAGAAAGTTGCTGACTTGCATACAATACATGCACATTTAGCATATTTGTGAGGAGCTACCTAAATTGCGCTTGGGGAACAAAAACTTTACTCGGTGTAGCTAATTCATCATTCGCTGTATAATATTGCATCATTAGACCAGGAGCTGGCACAAAGCTTCGACGTTCCAGAGCAATGGCGAGTGTGGTATCGGAATGAGAAAGCGCATACAGGCAGGTTGGAATGGATGGAGGAGAGTTTCTGGGCTTCTATGCGTCAAGAAAGTGACGGTGAAAATCGTGGGAAGAATCTGTCGGACAGTCGTTCGACCCTCTATGACGTACGGACTGGAAACATCAGCAATGATGAAGAAGCAGGAGTCACATCTGGTGGCTGCGGAGATGAGAATGCTGAGGCTTGCGCTTGGTGTGACGAGAAAGGACAGGATGAGAAATAGGTTCAGTAGAGATACGATCAAGGTGGGAGCGATGAGCAAGAAAGTAAGACAGGCCAGACGAAGATGGTGTGGGCATGTGATATGCAGAGACGTCCGGTACGTGGGAAGGAAGGTAATCAAGATGGAGTTACCGAGCACGAGGAGGCATGGAAGACAGAAACAAAGGTACGTGGATAGTTAAGGAAAACATGGAAACGGTTAGAGTGATTGAAGAGGACGTGTACGACAGGGAGTGCATGAAGACGATCAACTGTGGCGAAAGACAAGAGAGAGGAAAATGACCGAGAGCTGTTAGAGTTTAATGCCGGAACAGGCGCCTGAAAAGAAAATGCACAATAAAACAGCGTCGAAGAATTTTGTTTTAAGGATGATTTAGACTTTGATTTCGATTCCTCGCTCATAATTAGGATGGCAAGTCCCAGTTATCCTACGCATTTTGCGCCTGAAGCGGATTACGCCAGTAAAATGATGCCTGAAGTTTCTGATTCGTTGTTCCAGAAAAAGGATGAAAATCGCTCCTTTCGCTATTTAGGCCCACTTCATGTTGATTCACTATTAACACATTCTAAGGAGTCCATGAGCGCTGGGCCAGGGCCCTGCTTGCTCAAAATTGTGATTAAACCCTCAATTTTGGGCTCCTGTGGAAAGCGGCAGAATTCTGCAAGCTTAATACCGCGCATTCATGGATGTTCTAAGTGCCAACCATTCATTCCACATCTCAAACCTTCCTTGCTCGAGAATGTTATTAAACCTCTAACGGCTCCCGGTATTACTCTATCTAGACTATCTTATATCTGACAAAAAAGTGATGGTTTCATCGGAACCTTCAACACTATTAGCTTCTTTGCTTTCCTCTGTTGAATTTATCCAAACTGTTTCTCTTGTTGGTCATCTTTGATCTCACATTGAAAGAATTCCTGCGCACTTGAAATCTAGCATTCAATTAATACATGAAATCAAGAGAATCAATCTATCCATGTAGTTTTGATGTGGTGACCATGTACACTTCCATTCCAATATCTGATGCTATTGGTGCGGTAGTGTACAGTTTAGAATATTGTAACATACGAAATCTGAAAGGCTTTTCTATTGATCAAATTTAAAAACTACTTCGAGTTATTCTGCAAGACACTTATTCCCAATTCCAAGAGGAAATATTTAGACAGGTAAAAGGTCTATCAATGGGTCATTCAAATATCATTATCTGGAATACTGGCAACAATATTCATGGATCAGATTGAAACCACAGCACTACGAAGAAGGAGAGCAGTGATCATATACCAATATTTATGCGGTCCTTGGATGATTGCTTCGCAATAGTCAGCACCAAAGATGAAACTTTGCCACTTCTTCAATGCCTAAATTCTCAGATTCAGAACATAAATTTCCAAATCGAGCATCCAATTGAAAACAATAACAAAAACGGTTTAAGTCTGCTTGATTTCCAAGTGACTCTTATTTTCCACAGCGCTCCTACTTTTGTATTCTTTCGAAAATCTGCAAGAAAAAACATTTTCGTCAATTATGAATCAAAATTGCCTTTAACAATGAAATTTAACTTCATTCGAAATGAAAAACAAAGATTTAATGAACAATGCTCTGACAATGAAATTCTTCAAAAACACGAGAAAAAGTTCGACAATGTTCTTCGTTTAGATGGATCTCCTGTAACAGTGATACGAAGTAGTGCCACTAAATTTACTGAGCAAAAGAATCAAAAGAAACAATCAAACAAAAATTTTGTGTACTTTTCTTTTCCTTTCATCTGAGACAAATTTGATTTGCAAATCAAGAAAATTTTCAATCGCGAAAATATAAATGTTAGAATAGCGAGAAAGAAAAGAACGTTAAGAAATGCTCTTAAGCAACATCCGCAACAATAAAACTGCAATCTTCACAACTTTCCAATGACGAACAAAAACATCTTTCACCGTCAAAATGTAGTTTGTCAAATTTTATGTAGTAAATGTAGCAATTTTTATATTGGAAGTACAATCAGGAAACTTCATATCCACTGCCGTGAACATGTGACAAACAGTTTTTCATCAGTATACAAACATCTGCGAACATGTGTAAATTCAACAATTTCAATAAGCATTCTTTCAAATGACAATGACTTTGTCACGAGAGTCATCTACGACTGCGAGAAGCCTCTTTCATCAATAAACTCAAACTGAACATCAACAACAAAATTGAACTTGATAGTTATAAAGATTTTTTATTTCATTGAATAATTCATAGACTATTAATCATCTGCATGTTATCTATCTATACAGGAATTTTTATTCACACTTCTATGACATTCTTTATGATACATTCTTGATATTGGTAAGATGTGAACCAATACCACCTGCCGCATTTTTTGTGTCTCGTGTGTGATATTTAAAATTCTTTTTGTATTCATGTTAGAAAAATTTTGGAATTTCCTTCCTAGCCTGACGATAGCTACGGATGGTAGCTGAAATATATCGCTGCTTATAATAACATTTCATCGACAGCAACTTAAAGAATCGGCTCTTTCCAACTTGATAAAAAATAAAAGATTTCACATTGCTTCGATCGGTTAGTTGCCTGTAATGCTGCAACGTCTCCTTCTTCGCTTCTGCCGAGCAAAGGTGCCCTTATTGAGTACAATGACTGACCCTGTGACCGAGCGATAATTTGATGCTTCACACAGTTGCCTGAATTGCGTTAGTAGTAATAATTGTGCTAATAGTAATATGAGGACAGTATGTGAAAAAATAATTCTCTTTTTTGCGAATTAGTAAGCAAGCTGTATTTCAGCCTTCTCGTTTTCTGTTGTTCTGAGCTCTAGGCATTTTCTATTTTATCGAAACTCGTCTTACAGTGAACTGGAAATGGGCTTTCCTATTTTGATAAATTCTCCAGAATTTAATGAATCTTTATGTCACTTGTTGAGCTCTATTCAGATATTATGCATCAATTGAATGTCCGACTTTCTTTAGGATTATATGGATGTATCACAATGATCTAATTCTTGTCAAAACTGGCAGCCCCACACTTTCCATAGTGCTAATTTTTAACATTTATAGAAAAGAAAGCTTTCCAAAAAGTCAAATTCAAATTTTCAAATTCTATTTTTAGAATGAAGATAAGTGACTATGAAAAAGACGGATGCCACCAATTTTCTCGCGTCCGAAATATATAGTGCACTCATTATGAATTGGCTTCGCTACTTTGTTTAGGAGATATTGAGGGGGGAGGGAAGGCGACAAACGTCTCCCATCGGAGTGCGTTCAGAAAAAACTCAACGGTGCGAGAGTCAAGAAAATATCAGAAGAGACTCCCTGTCCGCTTGACGATCTCAGGATATGTTCTCTAGTTTTCGATCTCTCTTATTGATTCATTTCGACTGCTAAAAATGATGGATGTCCTATGTTTTTAAATGGTTCTATGTGTCGACCGGTGCAAAATGATGGTGGAAACATTATTCAATTGAAGCTGACAGCTTTTTAGTGGTGCACACCTATCTCTGTTTGTGAAATATTAAAAAATGTTTTCAAATATCAGGAAAAGTTGCATTTCACCGCCGCCAATCCATATTTGATCAAATTTTCTATTGAAGTCGGCCTTTCATTGCTAATGACATATATCGCATCACGGGACAGTTTGTGGGTGCAATAAGTAGTGCAATGTAAATACTAACAGAGATTTCTCATTGGTATAATCTTTAGTCATGTTTAATGACATGAACTTTCATCTAAACATCTTAAGTCCATCAGAAAAAGGAACAATTTTGTAAGGATCGACATTTTCTCATTGAAATATGCACTTAGGGAATACCTAGGCGACTCTACATGTATGTATCCCAGATACTTTGATGCCAGCATGCTCTTTGTTTGATTTCCGTTCTCAGTTCTGCTTGCAATCTATCTTGTGACTACTCATAATCCACTATTTAAACAAACTCTATATAATAGAAAGCGACTCACAGGTTTCTTTCACTATAAGCAATATAAAATTGATATTAAATCTTCCCCGAATTTATCATGCTGAAAATTCCTCATCATATCATTATCAGAGTTCACTCTCTTCACACTTGTGACAGTTGTGGCCTCTTTACCTTCCCTCATAATCCGAATGACCTGATAATGTGAGAACTGCTCTTGAGAAAAAACTAAAATGATTTCACAGCTTTGCGCTTCTGCCGCCCGAGCGTAACGTTGGATCATTTCTTGTCCCCGTTTATATAAGAAAACACAAATATCTTAGAAATACCTCTTTTATTCAATCTCGCAAGTCCCTTTTCCATTTCTCATTCATTCGGAATAAAATATCTTTCTTTGAATCTTTTGTCGCTTTTGAATTCAAGCAGAAGAAATATCAATAATGCATTCAAATCTCATTTTCAAAGCAAGCCGTGGCCACAGTTTTGAGAGCGTCCGATAGTCTTGAGACAATTATCAAAGTGCCGCGTGCGTGCTGCATTTTGTAAGCTGCCGTGTAGGTTAAAAAAGAGCATTTGTTGTGTGAATTGAAGAACAGCTGTTTAGTTTTTCTATAATGCCTCATGACTGCTACATTCTATCCTCATGATTGAGGTTCTTCATGTTAAAGGCGGATATCAGTGTTGCCGCAACATGTCAAATAGCATCTCATTAAGCACAGTGGTTGCGCTCTGGTGAGCTTCCCTGACTAAAAGCAGCTTCTTTACGCATCTAGATAATTGATGTCAATGTACGGAGAAATGCGAATTTCGCAACAAATATTTCGGAAGCAATTTTACATCAAACTGACGGAATAGCATGACGATGTAAAGAAGCAGCTTTACCGCCGCATGATCAAAGCAGGATTGTTTGTAGATATCCAATGTCAATGATACTTGAATGTCAGGGCAACAATACCTTCTTGACTTTGCAAAAAGATGATGACGATTCTGATGATTCGTACTCGACATCAACATTTAAAGTTAGTCAGCGTTTGTGCAGTCATCGCTCACCGTTGTAATAAATACGAGTACATGGATCACTTTGATAAAATGCAAAGTTTTTCCAGAGGTGGACGCTATTCGAAGAATTAAAAGTTCGACTATCGATTATCAGGTTCGAATGAGAGAACTTGAAGTTCCATCGTCAAAACTGAGATTCGAGTCGATTTGATTATCCGATTACACTGTTTGATTAATATATAAACAGTCATCAAATCCCATCTCACATATTCAAGCTTAACCCATTCATGACGAGGACATTATTCAAAAGTCAAGAGTCCTATTTTCAAAAAATGAAGAAACCAAAAATTAAAAATTAATTAAGATTTTAATTTTTTTTAAATATCAAAAAATTCAAACACAGTTGTGGGAGTTCTAAGCATCGATGCATAAGATTGAAAGTGGCAACATTAGAACCGCGTCGAATTCCTCTTTCATTTGGTCACTTCTTTGAGCAAACAGGGGACAACATTCCTTCACAACGTCGTACCAAAAAGAGAGTCGCCACTCACCATTGACGGCTTAAGTATTTTCATATGAAAGCCGACATGGAGCTACACAAAATTGTCAAATGGAGAGGAAAAAATACAAAAATTACCCCTAAATTATGAAATTACAAATGGAACATTTGTTAAGTACAATGCATGATTTGCAGAACATTCAAATTTCAATGGTGTGAGCGATATGTCTATAAGCATAAAATGCTATCCTGATTTCATTTAGAGGCGCATATGCCATGCATCCTGTCGGTACTCATAGATGCGTTCCGCTGAAATTTATCATGCAAAATGTCTGCAAAAGTTGCAAAATTCACGACGTCGAAAATAGCAAATGATCAGAGAAGGTTAAAAATAGGTTGAAAATAGAAGAATGAGGTTGAAGAATAGATAATAAAAATAAGTTATTCACTGTGCAAAATCCATCAATTTGTGATGAAAAGTTCTAAACTGCGCTAAAACTAATCAGGTGGTTCACTTTTAAGTGGACCACAACAAAAAAGCGACAGGGAAGCTAAATTTCTGAATTGAAAGAATCTTCAATCAAATGAAAAATGTATCAAGAGATGAAATAACGGCAGACTTTTATTTAAAAACTTTCAAAAAGTTTACTTAAAATAGATGGCGATTTTTCTTTTAATAATTTTCAATAAGGATTTTCAAAGAAATATTTTATTTCCAAGTATTGTTTAAAACCCCTTCTTATCATCTATCCAACAATGTGTCACCGATTTCCTTTTTGGAAATGCCATAAATGCTGTGGGAATTGAGATCGTGTAAATGTGCTTGTATGGCACATGTCACAAGACATGCCAGTAAAATTTTGATTTATTCACTCCTTTTCTTTCGAGGCGTCTTAAGGGAAGTCAAAATAAATGATACGATTCGTCTTGTATTTTCTACACGAGATATTTTTCTTTGATAAAGTGAATTTTCTTCATTTTCACCGCCTACAACCTACTTTCCCAAGACATTGGATTTCATCTAAAAAATTTGACCATTTTGTGGCCAACAAGTCAATTAAATTTGGAAAAATGACTCAATACCAACTCCCTTTATAAACGCAAAGTCCACATCAAAACGTGAATAGGCTATGAAGTTTTAATGAGTAAATAGTGCGGATTTGAATTTAGTAATTCGTCAAAGTTCCGTTCATATGCGAATATGTATTCATTCACTTTGATGAAATTTCGGTTTCCGTATATTCTTCTTCCTCATCTCAACATGTTTAAATCGTCCACAAAAACGTGCAGTCTTTCAATATTGACATAGTCGGTCGATTTTTCATTTAATACTACATTGATGTTATATCTTCATAGTGAAAACAAGAATTAAGATCAGACTTGATTCGAGTAATAAACTCGAATTTTCATTTGAAAAGCATATTTGCTTTTCTTTGTGCAAAATTGATAGAAGGCTGCATTTATCATTCCCTTTGAGAGACCAAAGTCGGGTTAGGAAAAAATGGAAAGAAATGTCAAGAATGTAAATATATATGTAATATAGCTCTCATGTGTAGGTATATTTCAGAATTGATTGACTTGTGAGTATTGTAGGAGATGAGTTTAATTCCGTCAAATTTACTGTCTGGGTCATTTGCCGACAGATTTGAGAAGCTAGTCTAAATATCATGGTGACGTATCCTCGGCTTAATCTCCTAGCGCCGGATTACTAGCTAACTCGCTAACTAGGTGTACATGCACTACATGAGAGCTAAATCATCATATCAATATGTCACATAGTATAGTCTTACTTTTCCGCGCATTTCGCTTTTCACTGCATTAGTAAAGTGCAATTTTCTTATTTAGCAGTTGAATTTTGATTTTAATATTTCTTTTCAAACGGCTACACAATTTGCCTCAATCTGTGTTAGCGGCTTCTTCCGAACAGGGGACGGCATTGCGCTCACTGTTCTTCACTAGAAAATGAAACTGTTGCAATTTACAGAGGATAATGTTCGAAGGTATATTCAACACAAGACCTAGGAAGCGACGACACCAAGCAAGATGCCTCCTATGTTGAACCACTCGCAAAAAGAATCAAAATTCATGCAGTTACTGAAATGATGTGGATGCTTTGAAAAAAGCTATGATGATCAGATGTTTCATCTCGCTCTGATGACTGATATTACGCATGTTCTAGACACACTACTTATAAATGCATAATTCGTATTTCAATAACCTGAAATAATTTTCGAAATGTTGCTTTAAACCATGTTTGAAAGCAAGGTTTAAAGATGATCTTCCAATTTAAGAAACTAAGAGAAATGCAACATGATGTAATGCGCAGAAGTTCATCAACTTATTATCATCAAATCCATTGAAACGCCAATGAATAACAGCTTTATTAGTTTGCATAAATAAGTCTTGTACTCACACAATTAGACAACTTGCTCATTCAGTCTTCGTTGTATAGAAGGGAAGAGCAGCATATCGCATATTATTGAAAGTGGCACACACTCAAACTACAAGCTGTCAGGCGGGTTTTGGACACCAGCAGTGGTGTGCTTGTTGTAACATCACTTCGGTCACACATCGTTCTCCTCTATGTCGCTGTCTAAGTTACTTTCAGTGAGGAGTGCTTAGAAGAGGGTGCTGAAATCATCAGGAGAACCAATTTTTTTGCGTGCGCCTACTATTTTCTTATACATGTTTCATTTGATTCCTAGACACGGTTATAGGCAAGCTTGCACAGACATAATTATAGCACAATTCAGTTGTAAGGCATACAAGAGCATGGATGTGAAATTCACAGTTGTTGTCAATATAATTGTTGTCTATTTAATTCATCTCGCATGTTAATCTCAGGCAAAAATGAAGTAAGTGAAGCATTTCTAATTTTCAGAACGATTCCGAACAGCTTTTCCGGCGTCATAGAGTTAATTAGAATTTGACGTGATTCAACTCTCCATCTAAACGAAAATATCACAAGATGTGTGTCTCTGTAACCACAGGTGAAAGGAATTATTAAGGTGATTGTCTCATTCGGTACTGAAATTCAGTGAGTCACAACATAATCTACCATCTTGTCTGTCTACTCCAAATTTCGGATATTTTCATACTCAAACTCTTCCTAGCAGAATACAGCCATAAAAACAGCAATATAAGATCAGAGTGTCGAGTTCAATTTCTAGGCGCATTGGAAGTAAGTAAATGAATGAGATGTTTACTGTAAAATTGATTATTGATTAAAGATATGGAAATCTTTCGAATAATTAGAAATCATTGTTATTGTATTACACAGAGAGATATTCAATAGACAGTTGAAAAGAGTTCTAAGAAGAGGGATCTACAAATATCAGCAACGATGCAATATAAATGGAACCGGCCCCTGGCCGGCTACAACACCTCCGACCCTGATCACCTTGATCAGCACGTATTTTATATTCCAGATCAAGTTCAAATCACACATATTTATTCACTTTTTATTTACTTATTTCTTAAGATGGCTGCGTACGCTAATCAAGTTCATTGTATTCAACTAATAATGTGTACGATACTCATTCGAATCTAAATTGCTGCATCAATAAGAGTTGCAGACTTGCACAGACAAATGATCTCTAGCCCTCTCTGCTTCTATGGAGCTAGATCTGACATGAGTTTGTGGTACTAATTTGGGCGTATGCGGAAAACCTCGTTCATCCACTCTACGATAATCCGGAAACCTTGCCATCCCGACGAAGAATATGGGAACGGAGTTCCCCATCCCTCATCATGTTCTATGAGTGCGGAATTCACGGAAATCAAAACTGGGAACCTATAGTCCGTTTATATATGTCTGCTGATTCGATAATCCGGGTGGAAATCGGCGAGGCTCGTCAGAAAATCGGCCGATTGTTTATTATGGAAGAGCGCCTAGCATGTCATGAGCTGACGTAACGGTGAACAGTGATTTCCTTGCCATGTTCCTTGAATAAAGTCTGTTTGCTTTGATGGCAAGATAACTTAGGAAGCAGTCCCATGTAAACTGACGGAATGTCTCAAAATTTGAACTTCAACAGACGTTTTGCTAATACCAGTATATAGGAATATAATGCACGCATCATTGGGAAGTATATTTCATGCTGTTGATTGCAAAAATGATTTATGCATGATTTCATGTGCAGCAGATCACAAATGAATTGAGAAGTTTTGATTTAGAAAAAAAGACAACTAGCAAATAACATAAAGTGAAAAACAGTCAAATATTATTGAAGTGAACTACGAGTATTTATTGAAATGCTTAATACTTAATTTTCAACATAAAAATTTGACAAATAAGTGAGCAACAACCTATGTATTGCAAGCATCAGTCGAGAGTGGACGATTGCGTAGTCCAAGACCGGTCCCTATACTTAAGCTTTCACATAGAAATTCATGGCACGCCATATTCACCGTTTGACCTTCCTAATATTCGCACTCATTTGCACTACCTCGCTCACATTTCGTAATATAGATCCATATTTTCAGACGGCCAAATCCAACGATTTTTGGTAGAAAGTTTGAAAATATTGTCGACTTCACAAAAAGTCATAGAAGGATAGGTTGGGTGAGTTAGTTTGAAGAAATTCACAGCAAAATGGCGACAGGCTGCTGAATCGGTGTGGATAGGTCTGAAATATGTGCAAAAATGGTCCAGTTGAGGCCGAAGTTGAGTTAGAAAACTCAAAATCAATCATTATTTTTTAGCGGGTAATCAGAGACTCCGATCTCAAACTGACCTGCTTATCCGGATTGTACCGGTATGATGTGATTTGCGTATAACAATTTCAAGATTTTTCTCAGTGAATACTATTTAATGCAGGTTTTATTTCAATGAATTGTTAGAAGGAAATCGATCGCATCCGGCCAGTTTTCGATTATTATTCAATCCATTTATCATTCCTCAGTTTCATACGTGAACATATCTGGTGTTGGCCGACTTGCCATGTCACACAACTGAAAATGCACTTACCGGAAAACCCAACATGTGGAAGCTCACTTAGCGCAATCCCACTGTACGAAACTCAACATGTGGAAGCTCACTTAGCGGAATCTGATTGTGCGAAACCCATCATACGGAAGCTCACTTAGCAGAAAACACACCAATACCGGAAGCCCACTGTGCGAAACCCACCATGTGGAAGCTCACTCAGCGGAAGGCCACTGCAAAACCCGCCATGCAGAAGCTCACTTAGTGGAAGGCCATAGCGAAAAGTCACTTCTTTGGTCCATCGATCATGTTAATACATGCAAATAATGTAGCTTACACTGTACAGTAGCTAGTTGTGGATACCATCGGTAAGGGACAAGCTTATCGGTAAGGCTCTGCTGTCAAAGACAGACTTCCGTGCGAGCAGTGGAATAAAGAGAAACAAAAAATTTGCCTGACACTTGAATTCTCTGTGCGAGCTTCTTCATGATCATGTGCTGCGTGTCGGATAAGTCATCCAGTCGATATTTAAGAGACATAGAAATCATCCACTGAGTATCTGAATGATGTAGACCTCATTTTATCGCAGTTGCGGTCAAATACATCTGACAGAAATTTTTTTATGAGCAAACTATTTATTGTCATAGGAACTTGAATCAATCAGTTAATTGACATGCGAAGCTGATGGAATCAATTAATTGCTATTTGAAATTACTGAGCAATCACTTAATCGAAACTGGAAGCTGAGCAATTAATCAATTGACATCAATTAATTGAAATTCAATTATACTCTATGGCATTAAAAACGATCCATTTGATATAGAAAATCTCAATGGAAGTGGACGACTTTTATTTCTATCACACTTTGTCTTCAGATATCCCTTTATGCATGATATCTATAGTTCAAAATTTCTTGGTTCTTGAACTATAAAATTATAATTCGAAGTTTTGGTACTGTGCAGGAACTGGGACCTATTGGCGTAACAAAACTATGACAATGGCATTAATCATAAAGTCAAAAAATGATGTCAAGAACTGTGACATCACATGAAAATTGATATTTACATCCATTTTTTTCTATAAAAATTTTTGCAGGCTCTGATAAAGTTGTAACTGATGAGTTACTGGTATATGTGCAGATATTTTTTTTGTTATCATTCACCATGATTGTTGTTGAAGTTTGCTCCTTTCGAATGTAACTGATTGAGTCACTCATGCCAATTTCTTGTTTGCGGCCCACCTCCAAAAAGTCCAAATCACTTTCCGATATATGTCCTGTTTTCTTTATCACAACGTCTCGACCAAATCCATCAGCACACAGTTGGGATCGTGCAGTTCTTTTTAAGCTATGATTGGTGAAACGTCCCTTAATTTCGGCGTTCATAAACAGTTTCTTCACGACACTACCAAGCTGGTTCACTCACATGGGAGTAATTTTGTACCATATGTCATCTTTTGGGTTAATCAGAGGTGTGAGATAGAAGTCTTCAAGTCCTGCAGGACGAGGGGTCGAATATTTTCAGTACAGTTGGACAATGCATCTATCCGGATTTAATTGATTTTCGTATGCTCTGGTCTTTTTTGGTTCTTTCTTAGTATCACGAATTCCCCCTTTGCTCGTTTTTGAAATGTTTTCAGTGTATAAAAGAAAACAGCGTTGCTCTAAATTATCGTGCTGCTTCTCTATCATTGACATTTGGAGTCGTCTGTGCTCATCTCTTCCTCTCAAAGCGAAGTTTTTTCCAAAAAGATAGACCAAAGTATGGACCAATTTCTTCGGAGTATCTGATCCCAACAGTTTCTTGTCCCACAAAATTTGATCATGACTCTCTTCAATGATTTCTGCTCTTCTGGAGTTACTGTCCACTCCAGATTCTCGACTGAGCTTCATTGATAAATCGAGATTGTTTCTTGACCGTTGGAAATCTTTGTCCTTGAAAATGGACCAACTTTTAATAAAATGCTTGTTATAGTGACATTGTATCATAGATGCTACTTTTTTCAAAGTGGAGCTCTTGAATCGGTTCCCATTGAAGGTGCGAATTTCCAATATGAAAAAACTAAACAAATAGTCCAACTCATTCGCTGTTAGTTCATCGACTCCTTTAAAAACATGTAGCTGTCCTTCCTGCAATATTCCTTCGGTGTTGCGCTTCTTCAGCCAGTCTTTGAATAATGTTATTGCCCATCTTTCTTTTCTTTTCGTCCCATCTGGTATCTTTGATCTCATCATTTCTTCTATCATATCCTCATCCAATGGTGTTGCAAATCGTAAAGTTGTCATCTTTGTTCATTCACTTCGAGAAATGAGAAATAACTAATTTTGTTTACTATATGATGTCAAATTGTAGGCTACAATGGTATAGATTTGAAATTTGAAGTGAATAATGTAATCACTGACTAAGATCATAGATCTGGCCATGACCATGATTACATAGATATCGGAAAGTGTGATAGAAATGTATTCCTATATGGCTATGAATGCATCCACTGATATCTGAACTCGATTGATTGAACTATGCACTCGCCCTTCGGACTCGTGCAGTTCAAATCAAGTCTTGTTCAAATATGGTGGATGCATTCATACACATATAGGAATGTATATTTCATACTGCACTGACCAGGATGTATATGCATCAAATTTGTCATGCTAATATAAAGCAGCTGTCCATTGTCGATATCTTTAGCATAGTTGATGCATTTAAAATTCGACCTTTTATCGCTATCAAGCAATTCTTTCTGACTAAATTTTGAAGCAAAAATGTCGCAATCAGAGTTTGTAAAAGGAATGGCTGTTGGAATGCTACGATGTGGAAAGAGTTGTAGGTTTGTTGGACGGAAGTTGGTTGTGTCACACTCCACTGTGAGCAGGTGGTGGAGTCGATGGAACAATGATGGAAATGTTAAAAGGAGGAAAGGATCACGGAGACCGAGATTGACAAACAATGCCACCGATAGGAAGTTGGTTATCTCAGCAAAGCGCAATCGCTTTAAGAGTGTTCCTCGACTGGCCATCAGCTGGAAAGCTGCAGCAGGAATTGGATGCAGTATGCGAACAGCATATCGCCATCTAGCAGAAGCGGGCCTGAGGTCATACCGACCTGCTGTAAGAATTCCTCCAAGTAAGTAATGCGAGAATTTCACACAATGACATTGTTTCACTGCCAATTTTTTTCTCCGCAGGTCTCGAACACAAGCGAAAGCGTGTGGAATGATGTGAGCAGCATCTGTCGTGGAGCACAGAGGAATGGCATCAAGTGATGTGGACGGATGAATCCCGTTTCACTTTGGATTTTCACGATGGTCGCATTAGAGTGCATCGAATGGTTGGTGAGAGGTATTCACCCTGCTGCATATCTGAGCATGACCGCTATGGTGGTGGTAGCGTGATGATCTGGGCCGGTATCTGGTAGGGAGGTCGAACTGTCGCAGTCATTGTGAATGGGAACTTGAACGGAGAGCGATATTTATCGAATATCATATCTCCAATCGTCATCCCAACGGTAAATGAACTCAACCTCATATTCCAGGATGACAACGCTCGACCACACATCACAGAGCTCATTGTGTAACAACAGCGATAGTGAGATCTGGAATTTGCATCCTCCATTGGCCTTCACGCTCCCCCGACCTGTCTCCGATCGAACATGCTTGGGATGAACTTGGTCGGAAAGTGAGAGATGCATATGATCATCCGCCATCAACACTGACAGCTCTTTCAGAGAGACTCATCGATCAATGGTCATTGCCGGATCAGGAACGGCTTGATCATCTTTGCGACTCGATGCCGATGAGACTTCAAAGCTGCATTTCAGTGCGGGGAGGACATACTCGGTACTAATGTCTCCCATTTATTCAAATATAATGTTTTATATAAAATGCTATCTTATAATTCATGAGTGTGAGTGGAATAAAGTTCATCTATTTGAGTGGAGTATTTTTTATGTCAGGCAGTATAATTTTTGAAATTCTCTACGCCACACTACTCTGTTGTCTTATGTCGCATATTTCATGTTACATTTTCGTATTCCGCCACTGCAAACAGTAATCTGAGTTATTGCCTGTAGTCTCCTTGCATGTGTTGCATTGAAGTTAATTAAGCACCTTATGATCGACAAGCCAATTGATTAGCAGTCCAAGGTAACGGATCGTCGAATTCTCCCATAATCGACTAATCTAAACAATTTTCCATCGGCATAGTAGTTTGGTAGTTGCTCACTTAACGTATTTTAATTACATCTACTGATTAGCATTTGACACAATTTTCATACACGCACCTAAGACTTTTTCAGGAAAATTGAGATCTTAAACTTTCAGCTAGAAAATACCGCATGTCAATTGTTAGCCTAAAAAGGCGTTGTAGCAGTTCGAGATTAATAACCTTCAAAAAAATTTCAAAACTAAAATTTTTCAGGAGAGCCATTTAAAATTTACATCCACGAATAGATTTTCTTCAAATAGACTACATATATTTTGTAATTGTTGGAAATATTGCACATTATATTATAACAACGTCACATGCCTGCACATCCTACCTGTCACCGCGTACATTATGCATAATCATTTTATCACTCATTTAAATAATAGATGGTGTATCGCGAGTTCGAATACTGCAAACGTTTTGACTCTTGACTATTGGTTTTATTCACGATTGATTATTTGGCAAAATCCAGAAATTTTAGTGTTTCTTAGGATGGTTCCTGTCTTTTGCATTTTGTGACCAATTTATAGGTCTAGTGTCAATGTTCTACACACCATTCGATTGGTCTTCGTCCGCTCTAAAAGTGCCTTTCATTTTAAGCTTCATGAAGGATTTTTTGGCACAAAAATTCATTTGAAATTCAAAAACACCCCATTTTTCCATGTCCATTCGAAAAATACATTTTTTGAATTGCTTTGCAACAAAGAAATGCAGTACATATTTAAGCGAACTTTGTCTCAAGGAACTCCTAACACCCTTAAATCAAAGAAATATCAAGAGTTGAGAAATTAAACTCATTGAAGTCTGAGCTAGGTCGACATATATAGCTGTCCACAACTTTTTCCGTCATCACATCGACGTCTTCAAATTTGGATTGTCTGCCTCTATTCGAACGAAACTTTACACGTAGAATACTTAACTGGTCTTAATTGACAGCGTAATCAAAAGTCGCTTAATTAGTTCTCATTGATATTGCATCATTTTTCTTGAAAAATTAATTCCATATTTTCTCTAAAAAAGTGAACACAATTCGTCATCACATCGACGGCTACTTATTGTGATCTCCTAACCAGAAGAAATGCTCAATGGATCTAATATTTTTATGATAAATAGCCTGCCCTAAGACTTCCATAATGGCATGATTGGACTTGTTATTCGACCTTTTGACTTTGATCTATACTTCAAAAATAGCACAAGCTGTCATCATATTGACGCCGTCGATATTATGATTTTCAGCGTCGATGTAATGATGGAAATTTAAGTCGCTATTTAATCTGCACTGCTTGACATGATATCCTTGGAAGATACTTGATGTACCAACGACGCAGATGCCTTACAAGTGTACCGACTGGAAAAGTCAGGCGCCGATAGCCCTGTTTCTACATATACACCTTGCAAACAGTTCATGAGCATCAATTGAGTATTGTCTAAGTTTACCTCCTTTTATCTTTCAATCAACGAATCGCTTCTTTCAAAGGAGAAAGTGACAAAAGAAGAAATTAAATTATTGATCACAAACTCCGTTGCCAATTCTGAAGATTTTTTTGCAGATAATCTAAATGAGGTATCAGAGTCTGAGAATGGCATAATAATATGAGGATAACCGAAAGCTCAGGAGAGATCAGCAACTGTCATGGCAGCTGGTATTGATGCTGGTATCTGCTGCTGTATTGATGCTGCTGGTATTAATCTGCTATCTGTCCGTGCATTCATCCTGTTACCCTTGATGAAGAATACCGAAATATTGGGTATTACAAAGACTTATTTTTGATTCCTGAGATAGCCAGTGGCAATTATCGTAAACGTAAACCAGATATGGCCTCATTTCAACTTATGTATGGTATTGATGATTTAAATATACGAGTATCATATGTTGTGTCATTCGACTTTTAAAGTAGGCTACCCATTTTAATTTAATACAATGCATGTAACTGATATGTATCTAAAGGTCGATATTCTTTAAAAAGTCTCACATACTTCAAGTCTTGACCATATGAATCTCTTCAAGCATGCAAGTAGGGCTAGACCTAGATAGAGCAGATTTCATCAGATCTCCATTGAAATTTGATAAAGAACACAACATAAAATGTGATAATTCCAATACCCTGCGAATATCTTTTTATGTTGCACTCAAATGCTATAAACCAATTATTAGATTTTGTCAATCACTTCAACTGCATTTTGATGCTGTGTATTGTTATGGTGACTATTATATAACGATCACGATGATGTGATCGCAAAATAGTAGAGTAAGTTAGTCGGCCAATCTTGAATGGCAATGTGAAGTATGACATTGAGCTCAAGCTTGCGCATTGTACATCATGGCATATTTTGCTCATGCATAGTATTGATGATTATGTGTTTCCTTTGTATGTCTGTTAGGCCTACATGTACATGCACATGTCTTCCGTATCTGTTTCATGGAAGCAGATGTCTCTTGAAGCACACTTAAATTCAAGTCTTCATTGATTCTTTATCATCACGCTATTAAAAAAATGCTAGCAATTTCTTCGGCAGAGCTTTGATGAGTTTTATACGTTGAATGCTGTGTAGGCCCATGGGTCCTTCACGAGTCCACCTCATTAAGCAATCACACTAAAAAAACTTTCAATGAGATATAGGCTATTAAGACAAGCCCATAACGGAACCTAAAATCCAACCATAAAGCAGCCGAAAGTTTTTTCCTAAAACAACCCTAAATTAATTCTATAAACTAATAACCCAAAACTCATTCTCATTCTAAACTACTTTTTGTGCAAACCGCATGATAAGAAGGTAGCAATTCGAAGTCGATGCGGCCTAAATGGATCCCACCCATCCTAGTCATAGAACTTATTCATTGATATCTATACTCATCCTAAACTAAAACTTGCATTCATCGCAGTGGCAAAAACTGCAATTGTGACTTGCATCCATCTCTCACCGAACGGGAAATCTCAAAGTTTAAAGCTATTTAATGAATTGAGGCTTGGTGACCACATCTTGCATTATATGTCTCCCGATTCTTCATCAGTTACTGCTCGTCTAATCGTCCTTTTTCTCGATCAGAACGCAGAATGTCATTTTTTATTATTGCGTACATTTTGATTTTGAATAACCTTCGTACTTAACCAGTTTTTGCATTCTCTGCTCAGATCCACGTAATTCGCAAGATCTGGTGCTTGTCAATTCAATCAAATGTAAAATCAAGCACATGTAAAATTTTCTTTGTCAAAAATTGTGCTTTAACTTATTTCTCACTTGTACGTACTTCACTGCATGTCTGTACCTTCTAATGACTGTATGATTTCTATTCAATGAAATAAAACACTTCACTACTACTATTTAACATGTAACTTTAAAGCTTGAGCTTCAAAAATATAACTGTCAAAATAATCTCATATAGTCTACTGGCACGACAACTTCCGTAAATCCTAAGACTTGATAAGTCAATAAAATTAATGGATATACACTATAAATTCATTATCAAGCATATACATGCATGCATGCCAACAAAAATGTACGTAAGGGATGAAACCAGTGAAGACAGTTGTGCACCCTCTATTTGACATTCATTTTATTATATTTAATCATTACAAGTAGACCTATTCTAGGCCCACTCCAATTCATGATGTTGTAGTGTAAATATAAGATAGTAACCATAAAGTATGCAAGTAAATACATTCATGCTATCAACTCTTGTTAGAGTCAGAATGATAGCTGCATGGGAACAATTTCAAATTTAGAATCGTGTATATTGTAGGCTATTTAGGCTTACTCACATTGCACCTTAGGTCTAGATTTTCATCTTACTGAATTCGCAATGAATACAGCGAGATGTCAAATTGTCGGTGCATGTCCTCAGCAGACTATTGATGTAAATAAATAAATAAATCAAAATATGCATATAATGACGTATATCAACTTTCCGTCATCACATCAACGCAGCGTCATCACATCGATGCCTTCATATCAGAAACTCGACTACAGATCTCCGAATAGTAGTTAGATTGGGGTTTAGCACACATAATGTATCTCACAATAAAAATTTAAGTAAAAATAAATAACTAATAAATAAATTTTAAGTGGACAAAAAAGGGGAGCACTTTTGCTGGATTTTGCCATTTATGGCATTTCCAGTCATCAGTGGAACTTGTCATTTGACCAGAAGTAGGTCAATACGCAGTAGATTTCATTTCTACATTAGAAATAGTGCCGAAAAATTTGACCATTTTCACTTAAAATCGCTCTAGCTCAGAGTGTGAACACAACTGGAAGGTAGGTGTTATCGTAGTGTTATCATTTTAAGATTTCAGCTGACAATATTGTCTTAGTGATAGGAAAGCTCTACAGATTATAAATTGTAACCAAAACAGTTACCGTATCATCGGTATATCAAGCGATGTCATGAGCAAATGGGAAATCTGTAAATCCTGAAAACAGTCGCAATCGGACTGAGCACTAATGAAAGCAGATCAAATTGCCGAAGAAATTACTCAGAATTTTCTCTCTAGAGAATGAGTTTGAAAAACCGGGTGGCCCTCTCAGGATTTTAGCATTCCAATTATCAAAATTCTCTAAAAGTAGCTCCAATATTATTCAATTAAGGCATGAGAAGTTCATTTGGTAAAACTCGGTGATGTTTTTCAAAACTAATGTCAGACGATCGTAGAAACTTACAAGCCTAGAGATTGCATGACAACAGTGCCTGAAATAATGACATTGGGACAAGAGTCTCTGAGCTTGGCAACTGGCATTTTTAAAAGAAAATGACAACACAACTTACTTGCGATGTCGTGATGAGTAGAGATTGTTGAGTTATTACTTTTCAAAATGTAATTTCTGCATGTTTGCAGCATCTAGTGAAAGCAAATGCCGGCATTAACTATGACTTTTACATTGGCACTAGCAAAGACATCGCCTTTGTTTGCCACATTTAAATGTTGAAAGACAGAGGGAAGCGAATAACCTCAAATTTGAAAATGTGCTTTCAAAATGATATTCAAAATTGACCTTAAATTCGATTGTCACCAAACTTTAACGAAGCTGTGGCATAAGCCTGCATTATAAATCATAAAAATGGGACCCGTGTTCATACAGAAGATATCTAGCAAAAGCATCTTAAGGGACTCCAAGAACCCAATCAACGGCTAGCTGCAAACGAAGAATTGAAGTGAGAACTCCAATTTAATTTGATTGTTTAATTGGGTTTGGTCTGCATCAATAGTAGCCTATACACTGATTGACAAGGGGCAAAAATACAATTTTCTCTTTTTTACACATTATTTTCAACTTCAGTGCATCAGTAATAAAGAATAAGGTGACATGCATTGAGGATTACGTATTCTGTCCGCTCTATAGACTTTCTGACTATCTTATCAAGTTCTGTATTCGCTTTTGAACTTTAAGTTGAGATTTTAGGGTCTATTGATCGCAGTATTGTGCCTTTAAGAAAACCAGTCGTTTCTTCATCACCCTGTAGTACAGAAATGATTTATTTCAGAAAAACAATGCATGTCCTTATAAAAAAACTGATTTCATTGTTAACTAGAGCTTTATTTAAGTTTTGTAAAATCAGTTTTGTACTTTTCCAACAATGTACTTCAAGGACTTTGAATAATAAATAAGATTTGCGTCAAAGTTGCAATATATGATGCATTTCTTCAGACTCATCATCACAGTTGTGATTTGCATCGCTGATAATGTTTGATATTTTACCAAACATTAAGCGCAGACGAGAACAACTCGTATTACTTCAGAATTCCCTTCGGGATTAATCTTTTCTTAAAATAGAATGCAAAACAAAGCGCTTCCACTGAAAGCGTAATATTCCCTCGTTTGTTTGCAATTCAATTAAAAGAAAGCAAATTTGTATACGAAAAAACTATAAAAACATCGTTGCTCTACCACGAGCAGTCATCTTCATGTAGAAACTGGCGCCTTTCAAAAATTGAACCGAGAAATGGCTCAATGTTGCTCAATTATGATTTCAGGGTGTGTGTACATGGAGGATGTTGAGAAATGCTAGATAACTTGTCTGCGACTTTCTTTTTAAACACAAGGACGGTGTCACTAAGCGATTCCCTCTCCTTTGAACTTTGCCGCCAAATGATCGAAACACACCCACATAACTCAAGTTGCTGCTTTATTCAAAGCCTAGATCGCTTGTCTTGACGGGCAAATCCTTGCTTTTTATCACAATACTACTTTGTTGAAACTATAGCCGACCGTTGACAAAGGAAACACGTTTTTTATCGACTTATTATTTCGATATCAAACATCGCGCCAAAATATTATTAACATACTACCTCAAAGATGTGAAAACAAGCAAGTTTCAAACGGGTTTTTCAAAGTGAGTTAGTGCAGACACCGCTCGATTATGATAATCCCAACTATTCGTACAGCAAATCAGTAAAAAACGATAATACCAGATGAACTTAAGGTGCTTCTATCTATGATCATCCTCTAAGTCTCTGTTAGACTAGTTGCATTGTTATTTATCAAGGCGGCTTTACTTCAAAGACTCAATCAAAACAGTTGCTAGTAATTGCTTTTATGTTAAATAATTGCAGCTAATGTCTATGCTTGGATAATATGGAGTCAGGATTGCTATCATATAATGAGTTGCTTTTGTTTTCACAATATATTTCCGTTCATCTTCACTGAGGATTTTATCTCAGTCATTACAGTAATGCGTATTTATTCAGATTATTGAAGTTTTGCTTCTGATTAATTGGAAATAGCCGCTGATCCCTTTAATCGTGATGCATTTCTCAAATTGGAAAAATCTATTTGAGTGGAGATATCCACTAAGTTTCTAATCATATTGGGTTTGAAAATTCGATTCCAACGTTTCACACTTTAACTCAGGACATTATCAGGAATTAAATTAAAGGATCTATTAATACAGGATTAGATTAACTGTTTATGCCAAACCATTTCAGATGTTTAAATCAAGGTAAAACTTGTCTTTTTAGTTTTCACAGATTTGTCTGTTTACATGTATACATAATTTTGGGTTGCAGATATTACATGTTTCCACAAGGAACCCGACTTGTTGATAAATTTATCAAATATCAGCAGATGCAGCCGTGACAGGACATGTTGGGTCTCTTCGGTCGTGGGCAGGTTCGAGCCAGTAACGTTGGAGAGAGGACGTGCCAGCATGCTCTTTGACCACAAGGCCGCCGAATCATCGACTGAATGCGTGAATTAGCCGGGCAGACATTGCTTCAGCTTCCTATGGCTCCAACGTCGATGATTCGAACCTGCCACGACTGGTGTCTCGTTGTAGTTACTTACACCTAGTGAAATTCGATAGCGATAATGAATGATACATAATTTTTGCTTCAATTTGAGATATTTTTCTTGAGAAGTCTGGATTAAGCTTGACTTATTGTAAAAGCAAATACATTACTTAGATGGGAAAATTTTGGCGTTGGATCTATAAGTCATGCTGATAAATTCATATGATTTATAAAACCAATACATGACTTAGAATTAATTATTATTTATGAGTAAGAATAGTTGGTGAATTTACTCTGGTGGATATTGAATAGCACCTTCACCCACTACTGGCGCTTTATCTAAGTTACTGTTAGAGCAGTCATGCTGCATCTTTGAAAACAGTGTGAATAGATTAGTTGCATATTGAACAACATTTCTGTTGATAATTGCCATCGTTCCATTACACATCAGTAATCCCGTCACATTCTTCGGCACAGTTATTTGTTTAAATACGCAGTCATAACGTGATTCAACTGATGGTGCATCTCAATGAATAATAATGCCATTTGCTTGATAAATAAGTTCTAAATCACTGCCTGATTTGGTCTGATGGAATTGGAAACGGCATGTTTTTGCCATTATGAACATGGCTCTAATATCATTGCCGTTTTCAGTCATATTTATGTACGATCATACTTTTCACATAATGAAAGAGAAATTTGGGAGAATTAACTGATCAATCATTTTATGGTTTTTTCATTAATTGACGATATATTTACGCCTTTTGATCAAAGGAATCTTCAATTCAGTTTACGACCACAAATAATTCTAAGATCTAGCAAAAATATGGAGATATCGACATTTCAAGAGATAAAAGATTCTAGAACAGTGCATGTGACATAGAACTGTGGAAAGAAATAAGGAAATGAATGGATTTTGAGGAAGAAACAAAATGGAAACATAGATTAACATATGCATTAAATAATTAAATCAGCATCATTAGAAAACACATAACTATCATTCATCATATGTCGGGCCAACGCACCACTTCACTATTTTCAAATGCTATTCATGACAAATTATTCGATAAACAGAAGCTATTGTTGTCACCGGGTTATCGTCAGTTTATTGTCTTATGAATTACTTACAAGATTTGCGACGAAGGTCTACGGTAAGTAACTATATCATTAACAACCATCGCAACATTTATTGTCACGTCATGGACTGAGGTTCGATTCCTTGATGTGGCAAAGATGATCGAGGATTCACTTTAAAATTAATTGGTACGGACGATGTCTGTCCTACGATACCTGTGACTCAATTGTGAGATTTTGTTATTGGTAAATGAACTCTAATTAAGTCAGGTTGACTGTTAATCATCACGATTCAACAGAAAATTGCTTTTACATCAATCTACCCTTCGATAAAGTTTGAAATTCTTCCTGAGGCGTTTCTTCATTGGATTGTAACAATTTAACATCACCAAAGTCAAAGCCCCCTTGATCCGTTGGGATTTATCGCTTAATTTCTTTCTGACACTCAGTGCTTGATCAAATGTGACATTTTGTTACTCTCCTTGCTAAAATGGCAACATAGCAAGCGATTTGGCGCAGGAATAAATCCTTTCTAGGCGATAGCAGACAAGATGTAACACAAAGAGTAACAAGAGCCATATGTGACTGAGAAGTCAAGTTCTGGCGCCAATATTGAGCAGGAAAAGGTTGAACATTATTCATTTATCAACACAAAAGTAGATTTCTGAACATTGATCGATGTAGTATCCGCCTACGTTTGCTATGCTCATCATTATTTTCTGTATGATTGAAGAAACAGCGAAAATGTACAATTTTACGCAAAATACCTGTTGAATGGCCTATTGCCCAAATTGTGTCAGTCGAAATTGGATGAGAATTTACTTGAATTTTCATTTCATTTATCTCTTAAATGGCAAATCATAATCAGAGCAGATAACAGAAAATGCCGTTATTTCAGAGAAGAAATTATTCAGATGATGGATAATTTTTAAAACTCTAACTACGGACATCGTAATTTTTACGACTCCGACTCTTAATCCCTGACTGAACTAGTGGTTAAGCCAATTAACGCATCCCATTCGGGTGTGTAGAATTTACAGATGGGGCGTAAATTTGATCACCAACTCTGAGCCACGTGATTATGACTGCTAGATGGTATTTAACACAAGCATGTGCAATCCAGAAACGAATAGAGCTTCAGTCAGCTTGTTTAGTAATATGCATGAAAATATTGTCAGCTGTCATCAGATGTCGCTCTAACAAAAACCATCGGAAGATAAACGATGAGTGTCTGTGCTTATTACTCTGGGTTAAGTCATGGACAGAGTTGCGAACAGGTCAAAATATTCGGCCCAACTCGATTCTACCAGTTTAAGATAGCTATTTAAATTTAATTGTATGTTATCATAGTATTCATGATGGTAGCACGCATAAATATATTCAGTTAAATGAGGACTTGATCCACTAATAATCCAGCCCATTTATTGCAAGAAATCAAAAAAGCACAAATCTTCAACCAGGAATATAATAAGTAAATTTAATGTAAAAGGGTCACATCAAAAAGGTTTGCAATAAAATTGCAGGTAGATCGGTCAAGAAAGCCCATTTATGTTTCGAAATCAATGGCCCGTCCCGGATTCGTCCTGGTCTGCTATTGAATCAAGTCAAGTCCGCTGTGGTTCAGAATTTCAGATTGTTTTGAACTAGTTTGAACTGTGCTCGGTTACAAGTTTGACCAGGACTACTCTTGTGCTTATATTGTAAATGCAAGCCTTGATACAATCTATGCATGTAAATGAGGAAAGCGATACAGTTAGTCATAAGCTATTTGTAGAGTGAGTCCAAACTATATCCAAACATTTTCACTGGGAGTAAATGCAAGGCTGTGAGAACATTAGATCAGTCCGCTAATCAATTTTTTGAATGGAAAGTTTAGTTCAATTCTGCGACAGCACTAAGTAACCCAACTTGCGCAGCTTCATCTCTCATCAGTGAACGGCTAAAAACCTAGTTCATTAAAATCACGGATTCGAATGCACTTCTATCAACCGAGTCAGACAGGATAATTCATTGGAATTTTCCTGTGAATTCAATCAAACTGAGATTGTGAAGACTCCAATAATTGTCTCCAAGTAGACTTTTTTTACCACAATCTATATATATAAATATATATATATATATATATATTTATATCAAAATATGCGAAGATCAGTAGAAAAGATTAACATAAAGAAGGAAAAGAACAACAGAAGTTAAACGAAACGTACCAGTCATGCCTTGTAGACCTCGAAATCAAGAATAACAAAGCAAAAATATATATATAATATATAGCGTCTCGTATTTTATTCATTTTTAGATGCGTGTGGATAATCTTATGTCTTTTAGACAAGTAACCTGTATTATTGGGAATTTTATTATCTCCATAGATTTAATCCGCCCGAGACATGATTCGACCGGATGGGCCTCACCCGTAATGAGCAGGCTCGAACCAGCGAGTTTGGAACTCGATGACATTCAAACTTGCCCTCTAACAACACGGCCACCGAGCCATATGTTGAGAGCATGAAGTAGCTAGAAAGGCACTGCTTTTTCGCAGTCAAGTGGATGGCGAATTACATTCTACATTTACTCAATGCCGAATCAGCGGCCTATATAGAGGAGGCACTTCTTGGCAGGCGAAGCTTGGACAAGTAATTTGACTTATTGAAGAATGTTGTCAAATATCAACAGATTTGAACAGCAACATCAGATCTCAACAGAAACACCACCATGAGACATGTTTCTGCCTTTTGGGCCTAGCAGTCGTGAGTAGATTTGAACCACTCGTCAATAAGTCAGGTCTCATCCAGCTATCAACATCACACGAGTAATCGGTGCATTCCGATCATTGTTTCAAAGATTTAGATAATTGGCTTTGAAACGAAAATGCGAAGATAAACCAACCTATGCTCGACAAACTCCTCAGACGCATCAGCAGATTCAAAACGAAAAATCGAAATCAAAATGTAAATACTCTGCGGAAGGCCAGCAGTGCTTGAAATCTCTCTGATAGAAGTGTACACTAGATATAGATCTACTCGACATGCTCAAAGTCGCGTTCAAAGAAAATTATTTGATATTATTGGTCATGTCTTTTGAACTTCAGAATATTGATGTTAATTCAATATTCATAAAATTGTGATAAAAATTGTAGCCTGTGTATAATCTTTTATGAAGATTTTGGTTGGTAGTCCTCAACTCCCAACAGGGATCTAGGTCTCAAACAAATGAGTCCGTGAGTGAATTATTGCTCAAAATAACCATTGTCACATTCTTTTCATTCTACATGTACTTATACGTTTGCGAATGTGTTTACAAATTTAAGTCTGCCACCGTATGAAGGTGTAACAGCGTCGAAAGTACAAAACATCTTCAAGAAATCTACAACCTCATTCCGTCGACCTTAAAGTTTAAGTTGAAGGTGAAAAGTGTAGAAAGTACAAAGTGACTTCAGAGAATAGCAATCCTGGAGTGACCTTGAAAGTTCCACTGATGACTCTGAATACTTTTCTGATGACCCACACAAAAGTGTAACGATTGCTGCTGACCAGCGATCAAATTATGCAACTCTCGAACTCAGAGAACAAAAAATTGTCTTTTCAAAATATACGTAGTTCTTCAAACAACTGATGGCGGAGAATTGTGAGTTGAAAAATTCTAAAGTGCTTCCTGTGTAAAGTGAGAAGCGTTTGTCAAACATTTGGATACATTCCCCGCCAGGCAATAGTTTATCTTTTTGATCACCCGTCTTTCTTTTATAATTGCGTAAAAAGAAACACACAATTCCTGTTTCTTTTGTGCTTAAATGAAAATGTACTTGTGCCGCAAAATGTAGCTATATTTGAAGTCAATTGATATAGGATATTTCCAGCTGGTGAAAATCTTTTGCACTGCACCGCCAAAGAAGTTCGCAATATCGTTTGCAGATTCAATCGTTACTTGGAAGACCGTCAGGTTATCTCAGTGCAACATTCCGGTGACAAAAGAAGATGCTTCTCATGTTGATTCAGATACCGGCGTAAAATGCCATCAGAGTTCGGAGTCGGTCAATTGGAGAAGCCACAAGTCCATCACAGATATTTTTAGATGATCAGAGGAATTTGGATTCCCGCTGACAACCAGACTTCTACGATGGACTACATGCATTATACTATCACAACTAAATGTTCTGGCAATACAGTGGTGGGCAACCAAGTTGTGATAGAGGTTCACAAGTAGTGGCCCGCGAGAGGACTCGCGGACCACCAATTTTAAAAGGCAGAAAAAGGTTTGTTGAAAATTCCTTTAATGAGAATTTTTGAGTGTATATTTTAAGGAATGTTGCACTATACATGGTGGTAGTACATGGAAATTGTATTTGTAAATACATGTACATGCAGAGCATTGTATACATAGCAGTTGTCTTTTAGGGGATTGCGTTTTACATTCTAAAATCTATATGAATGATGGAATGTGAACAGACTAAATAAATTGCGGAAGCTTTTCTGTGAGTTTAAATGGTTATATGACCTCTCAACTGAAGGTCATGGAAAATGTTCTAATATATTATTTATGCACGTATATTTGTATAGTCATATCACCGGTGCAGCCAACATTTATTTGCGGGTAGGGTCTGATTATATATTACAGTAAATTACGCTCGTATATATTATGTTTTCAAAGAGCCGTGAAATGAAAGCCATAAAAGCGCATCGAAAAATTGCTGATGCTTTGATAGTGTAATGTGATTATAAGTTATAAAACATATTGCAAATATCCATGGTTGAATTAAAATATGTTCTAATAATTAAGTCAGGAAAGAAATCACAATGATGGATTATTAATCTTCAAGTGAATAACATTTTTCTTTATTTTTTAACTTTACAAAACTGTTATTGTTGAAAGCAGATTTCCAATGAGGCATCATTCCTATCTTGTGATAAATTCCATAAGCTTTTGAAAGTGCGATGAACTTGAAGCTTATCAAATCTAAAAAAAACGATGTCATCATGAAGTTGCATTTACGTTATATTAATGATTTCATTCTGGAACCGCTTTACAGACGGTTTCAAGCTTACGGCAGAGCTTTTAAGATTTTAATTCTATTAATGATGATATTAAGTTCATTCTTCATTCCAGAACTCCTGTCGCTAAATTCTAGATTAAAGTTCATAGATATTTTAATCGATATTGAAAATAATAGCCTAAATTGCTTCAGTCTCGTGAAGCCCTACCATTTGGCTAAGTCACATGTGGTTGTAAGATTCTTCAATAAGGGAACGTGTGTTGGTTGGATAACACAGAAATTTTCGGAGGAGGACCAGGGCCCCAGGGTCTCCCCCTTGGCTGCGCCACTGCTCTTGTGCTTCACTACATCGACCGGTCTTTTCGTCGACAGCGTTATTTCATCGATAGGGTCATCTCATGTCTATGTCCAGAGTCAGAGGATATATGAGGGTCTGTTCGAATTCAGATATTAGATTCATTTCAATGATTAGAAGTACGAGGCGTCCGTTGATTAGCTTGATGTCTATGAATTTGTGAATAAATATGATTATACCTCAAGTTATTTCTATCTATGGATTGCTATCTATGGATGCAATGAACTGTCATGAACATGACCCTGTCGATCACAGAATTAGACAGGTCGTCTCTTCTTCTGTTTGACTAGAAGGGAAGCATTGGAACATGTAACGTAAATGAAATGGCACAATCTCCTGACTAAATACCATAGCAATCAAACAATGAGCAGCCAGTTCAACATTAAACACGCCAAATTGTGCAAAGTTTCAGTAATTGTAATCAAACGGATCACACAGCAAAGAGACACAGACGATGCCAAGTTCTGCACAGAAGTTTGTGAACGTTTTTTCATGCGCCTGCTAACTTTTTTAAAAGTGATCGGAGGGCCCAACATTATCGAGAGAACTTTTGCGCAATGATCTGAATTCTTCGAATCTGAAAGAATCGTGGCGATCGGAGCATTTTGAATGAATTCAGAACAATTCGCAAGCGACGCACGACTATTTTTCCTATCTGTGTAAGATATTAAAAATTTCTTTTTGCCCACTTATTAAGTTCCTGCATGTGCCATCTGTTTGAATCAGTTTGCACTTCTAGCAAAGTGATGCGATTAAACAATCTAATTCTGTGCTGTCGATGAAATGAGCCACCACCATATTGATCATCAACGTGAAGAGACCCTTTCCCAGTTGTAGGAGAAAATCAAAACTATTATAGTTAGCGAGGACTTTCGCAAACACACCGCGTGGTGTCTACAGGCTTTCAATCATGGCTTCCTCACTACGATGTTCATTACATGGATGTACGCCGGGACAGCAGATGGCTGGGGCAGGCAAAGGAAAATGGACAGTACAGTTGGGGGTCGCGAGAGGACACGCACGGGTCACAAATGATCTAATATTTTTCATGTACGTAATATTTCATCTCTTAAATCTAAAGTCATAGCTATGGTTATGGTTAGTTTTTATGGTAGTTATGGTTACTGAAGGCAATTTGGCAAATATCATCTCTGAGGGAACAATGATGAAGAATGTCAATGGATTTACGTATCTTGGAAGCCATGTCACAAAGGACGCACGATGCTCCAACGAAATCCGTATAAGATTAGCCAAAGCATCCACTGTTTTCGGAAACTTGCTGAAAATATGGCGGTCACACGCAGTCCCAACATCGCTAAAACGGAAATTGGTTGAAACACTCGTTTGGCCACTGGTTATTCATGGCTGTGAGGGTTGGACCATGCCTAAAGAAGATGAACGTAGGATTGAAGCTTTTCAAATGAAGACTCTTCGGAGGATGATGAAAATCCACTGGTCCTCACAAGTAAGAAATGAATATGTACTTCGAAGGGCGCGAACTGAAAGGAAGATGCTAAGTAACACCAAGAAAAAGAAACTGTAGTATCTGGGCCACGTATTAAGAAAAGAAAGAACATTAGAAAAGGCAATAATAACTGGCATGATGCCAGGATCGAGAATTGCAAGTCGCCCAAGAAGTAGTTGGATGTCCAATTGTAAAGAATGTACTGGACACACCCTCACCGAACTGTCTAGATTGGATGTGGACCGAAGAGTCAGAGGAGACAGTTATCTGTCAGGAGCTCCACCAACTCTCGGCACGATGAAGGTGCTTGAAGAAGAAGAAATGCTAAGTAAATTACAACCTTCATCAAAACACTGTAATACATTCTACTTGTTGAGAAGATCTTATGTGAGTATAGAAAACTAAGAATGCAAATATTTAGATGTTGCCAAGAACGCATTTTTTGGAAATGCAAATTGTGAAAACTGCAATAATTATTGCGTCAAATGATTAGATAATGATGATGTAAGTAGGAACGCGGAGTCTGTACATTTCGATGGAGTCGCATTCGCAGAAAGGACTTGGGTACAAATGTGTTCACAGAATTTACTACCTTGGTTTGATAACTGATGAGCCTCTGCGACTGCGGATGCATAGTTATATTGGTCGGACAACGTCTCGGCATCCGAATCATATAATACTATCATAATTGGGCAGCAAAACCATTGAGAGGCCCGTGAGATCAGGGATGTGGAGAAAAAAATATTTTTCCAACTTTGGGTCATCTAATAGGACTGCGACTCGGATTCCGGCAAAAATGCTGACTAAGACATTCCTTCTAAGCACCTTAACGGCATTTAAAATTTCAGTGAATTCAATTTTGCTTGTTCTTGTGAACCACGATTATCTACAGCAAGGGATTTAGGCAGTTCTTTAGAAATGAACGAATGATTGTTTGCCGAAATTTTTCGCCAACGTATAATGCATTACACTTGAAAACTGCTGATTTTACATGATTCAGACTGGTAGCAATTATGTCTCCTTTAGTACAGGGCTGTGGAGGCGGAGGCGCTCTGATTCTAGTCGCGCCCGCCCATTATGATTTTCTCTAATTTCTTTGAAGATAATTTCCTACCGCTTTTGCTTTAATTTTAAAGACAAATTCAGGACACAGAAAACATTATGGCACTGGATTTAAGTCTGTAGCTTGGCCTCACAATTGTAGAAAATAACTTGCAAACATAAGGCATGAAATAAGTTGTAATAAAAATGAATACGCATGACTTATGAAACTTCGGTAAGCTTTCCATATGAGCATCCCCTTATACTTTCACATGAATAGGATGTGATGTCGTGAAACAAATATTCAATTTTTTGCATGGAAAGCAGTGCTTATCATCAAGTACAGTAACAAAGGGCTTGCTTACATTAGACTTCATTTCCTGTTGGGATCAGGTCTGTGAATTGATCTCAAAGTGAAAATCTTTGCTCGTTACAGAATTATTGTGACCATTCTCAGCATGGTCTGACAAGCACTTGAAAGAACTTCATTAATGCTGATAAGTTTGTTCCGTTCCCGGTGATTATCACTACCCCCTTTGGTCACACCGAATCAAGATGGACACACCTATGCTTGCATAAAGACATGAAGACCATATGTTAGGATGCTATACTATATACAAAAGGGCTAATTCCGATCTGAAAATCATTTTCTTCATACATGTCAGTTATACGTACATGCATGAAGGCCCATCATCTATAGCGACTGATGATGCATACTTTACATGCTTGAATTTACATTAAAGGCGCAAGCCAACATTATTTCATACAATCAATCAAAAATAAATTGATATTAGCACTTAATGCGTAGAATCTGCCTAGTGCAGAATTTCCACAATTTGTGCTATGTATGGAAAGTATGTATGCAAGCATGATTAATAGTAACTGAATAAAGTTCTCATAACCTAATGAAATCTCTTCGGTTATTATTTTTAAAATTTAAAACACTTGGGTTACGGACGTGTTTGAAATGTAATGCTAGTAATTGATATGCATTGATAAGCTGTCGGTTAGCGCATAGGTTTATATACGTTGCTAGAAGCTATGAAAGTGGAAACTAGAGAAATTTGATGACTTTCACACTCCTGGTAGGTAGTTGTGTAATTTTAGTAAACAAATCTTGCTCTGTAATACATGTACTTCGATTCTCTAGAGAAGCATTCCAGTCATTCATTACTATCAGTAATCATAATTCCTGAAAATCAAACGAGTTCAGTCGTCAATAATCAATTGATATAGAGCATTAAAGAAAATTTCTTTAATGTTTCAGCCATAAATGACGAAAATATCTGCTCATGTAAAGCTCGTAAAATTAGCCGAAATATTGCAGACACATTAGGACGACTTTGTCGCGTCTAACCGAAACCTTATCACAAAATGCGATCGTAGGCTATACGACGGAAGCTGAATGGGATTTCACCGAGGCTTTTCCTTTGTCAGACTTCACACCAAGAAATCCCTGGCTGGATTTCGGACTAAACTCATCGCTAAAATGTTGGTAGGAAGATTTATAACTTACAATTTATGTATTCCTCATTTACATGCCGGTATTTGTTTCTATTCAAAGATTGCCAAAAAAATTATCTTTCTGAATGCGTTTCGAACGCCGTGAGGAAAATGTGAAATCAGATATCGATGCGATAAGATTGCCATGAAACTTGAGATATGAGAGTGTGGAATGGTCTATGAGAACAACAGGATTTCATACGATTAGAATAAGGATTCCATCAATTTTCTCATTTTTACTGGTGCTTGCAAAACTTTATCGCAATATGCAAAAATTTATGAATGAAAGGATTCAATGAAGAGTTGAGTTTAGAACGAACTTTGACATGTGGAATTTCAATTGAGTGATAACAACTTGTAGGCCTACTTGTAGTTCACTTGAATTGACATTTTTCTTAGCTCAGATGTGGAAAATTTTGTCGATTCGAATCATATGAAGATTTCGATTGGCTTCCTTTATTGACTAAGATATCAAGCTTGCATGTTTAATGTCATGATTCTATGTCGCTTGTTTCATATGATGCTCAAAATATGATATTCACTTTGAATAGCACAAACTTAGCACTATTTCAAATTCTAGCAAAAGGTGAAAAAGGCGTTTATCTGCATAACATTTTGTCAATCACAAAATCGTGATTAGTAGTACATTTTAGGGGTTTATCGTGGAATAATCTATATGGACATCTCACTATAACAAATATATGTATTTGATTTTAAAATTTCTTGAACAGATATATTTCTTCACAGTTGATATTTTAGTGTATGTATGTGTGTGGCCGCAGAACATTGTTTGGAAAGTACACTCAATCATCCTGGAATCTTAGGAGTGCTACATGCATTCACAAGTGTTACTCCTCCTTCCTTCTAGTTTTCCTTTAGGAATTGTTTAGATTTAGGCCGTCAATTTGGTGATGTTGTATTCCCATCACTTCTTTTCGTTCCCGGTGCGGATAGCTGTAGGAATGCCTTGGCCAATCCGATCGACCGTGAGACACCCATAGAAATAAAGTGTTTATCTGAAGTTGACCAGAATTAAAATTGACTCAAGGTCGCGGCACATCCGAGGGAACTACGTTGGGGCATTAATGACCAATTAAAAGCTAAAATTTACACATGTGACTGATTCAACTCAATGATAACGACGTTGACAAGTGTACCCACGTGAAAATGAGTGCAATTAAAGTGCCACTGTTGTGTATTGCATGAAGCTTAACCTCCATTCTAGAGGTTTTATTGCTGTCAATTTCTATGTCCACACCATTTTAGTATACGTTTCTTTATTGTGGCCAGAATGCATGCACATGGTCGGGCAATCTACTCAAATTTTGTAGCCCTTTTGCATGCAGTTTTAATAAATTCCATTATTACCTTGCATTTTTACATGTCCTGATTCACGCACTGATTCACATGCTGATTCAAGTACTGATTCACGTGCTGATTCAAGTGCTGATTCAAGTCCTAACTCACATACTGATTCAAGTGCTGGTTCACATGCTGATTTGCATACTGATTCAAGTGCTGATTCACATACTGATTCAGGTGCTGATTCACATACTGATTTGCATACTGATTTGCATACTGATTCAAGTCCTGATTAACATATGGATTTGCATATTGATTCAAGTGCTGGTTCAAGTGCTGATTCACTCACTGATTTGCATACTGATTTTAGTGCTGATTCACACACTGATCTGATTACTGATACATGTTGTGATTCACTCACTGATTACCATTCTGATTCTTGACCTGGTTGATATACTGATTCATGTGGTGATTCATATGCTAATTGATGCTCTGTCTTGCACAGTGTTCATGTCCTGTTCTAGTCACTAATTTGCGTTTTGATTCACATGATAATTTATGTCCTGTTTGACACACTGATTTATGTCGTGATTCACATGCCGATTCGTGCCCTGATTCGCACACCTATTTGTGTGTTGATTCACATGTTGATTCATGACCTGATTCATACGCTGATCAATGGCATAGTTTAATGCAAAAAGAAACAAATATAGCACGTAAAGCATCCTTTAGTGTGATAGTGAAAGATGAATTGTCTTGAACTGTCCGAACATCATCGAACATGTCATGTGATCAGGTCTTCACAATATAAAAGCACATGTATATTCTACTTTCGTTATTGTGTAAGTGTTAAAACGGCATCTTTCGTTTGAGAAAAATCAAAAGCTATTGATTCCGTTTATTTTACTTTTGGATTATCCGACCACTGTCAATCTGCATGATCTGCAGTCAGAGGACTTTGATCATCCAAAATTTGAACCCATTTACAATGTGATGAATTTTCAAGGAGCTTAAACAAACATTATTCATCAAATCAAATGCTTTCGGTAAATGGTTTCTGGTGTTGATTCAAAAGTCCCAACACATTTGTCTTAACACAGGTGGAATTGGCTTGAATCATTAAAATGATAAATTCTAAACTGTAACCAGAAATTAGCTAATCAAACGTGACATAAAATTAATACGCTCTGTTTTACAAATATGATGCATGATGGGAAAACATTAAGTTTTTCCTAGTTTAGATAATTGAGAAAAAATGCGGCTACCTTGCCCTTTACAAATCTACAAATCATCAATAAAGTTCATGATGAAAACAGCACACATTGACGCAAAGGTGAAACCGTTTGAAATTTGCCGACGAGACTCAGTCACTTGGAGTGTGAATAAATGCACAGCTCACGAAGCTGTAACTTTTCATTTTGCAAATTAACACTGAGCAATAAAATTCAAGTCAATGTGGCAGTGTATGGATAAAGACATATCGCTATCCACAGCTGTAAAATAATGCTACTTCGTAACAGAAAATCTATTCGACGCCGCCGAATGAAACGGGAATCAGATTTTTATTGCGAAATAGGTCCTAATAATAAAATGAATTATTAACGATTATTGGTGGAGTCTGAGCAATTCACTCATGAAATTGAAACAATGCGGGAATATTGATTGGGAAGTTTCTTGCTTTTGTGATTTATAAATTTTGACACTGAACAATTCGTTTCTAAATACATGTGCTAAGGATTTAATTGGACGCATAATTTCAATTTTCAGAGATTCCCACGGTTCCTTTATGAAAACTTCTGAGAATTTGACATTTATCATAAAATGTTTTCATAAAGTTGTCATTAAAGCACGAAAAATATCTAACTTTTTTGTGGTTTAAGAACGCATGGACAAGGCTTTACTTGAAATTGAAAAATTGTATTGTTTGTATTTCAGAATGCAGCAAAAAATTGTAAACTGAGCTCCCTATAACATTACTAATACTTAACATTAGAAAACATTAGACAAAACAATGAAGACGGCATGTTTAATCAAGCCAAATTAGCCAGAAAGATCTCCCACTCCGGAGACTAAAAGAAAGAATTACTGTAAATGGTATGCTTCCTTCAGTTACGACAATGAAAAGCTTTAAATATGCATTTAGATTAAATGCATTTCGAACGATATTTGTCTATAGTAAAAATAAGAAGAAAAAAGAATGATAAGTAATTTATTAAATACTGCTAGAGTATCGGAATTTGATGACACTCTAATCAAATTGACGTCACATCAAAGCATGTAGATGAAGGTGCTGGGATAGATCAGTTGTTCAAAGCCCTCACTTCAGCAATGAAGTACAGAAGTTTATTTGCTCGAGTGAACGCTCGCACGGAAAGTTACAATAAGTTTGGTGAAAATAGCTACATGTGTGCAACTCTAAATTCTGTGAATATTAATTTGTGATCGGGACAGTTTGATTGTTTATCTGCAATAATAACATCGGTTGTCATGACATTTTCCTTATCCTTAGCAGCAAATTCGTCAAGCTACCGGCTTCGGGGAATATCACATTTCTACCTACCCTGGAAGATGTCTACCTTAGAAGTTCAACCATAATCATAAAAATAACAAATCTCATTCTCAGTGATCAAATGAATGAATGTTAGATCAGTACGTTATTAAGTGTACCAAACGCGGAAGCGCATGAATTACATTAATAAATGGGATTTTGCGATGTAATGAAGGAATTTCTCCACGTATCTTGAGTGAAGTGAAAATTACCAAGGAAATTTTCAATTTCTCGGACACAAATTTATTATTACTTTTAACACTAGCCTTTTAATGAACGGTTGCAAACATAGAAATTGACGGCAATAAAACCTCTAGAATGGAAATTAAGCTTCATGCAATGCACAATAACGGCACATAAATCGCACGCATTTTCACTTAGCTGCACCTGCCAACGTCTGTATCATTGGGTTAGAATCAGTCACATGAGTAAATCGAAGCTTTTAATTGGTTCTTCATGCCCCAACTTAGTTCCCCCGGATGTGCCGCGACCTTGAGTCAATTTCCATTCTAGCGAACTTCAGATAAACAGTTTATTTCTATGGTTGCAAAGGCCTCGAATTGAAATCTCCTTGACTGTAAATATTGTCTTTTATCGTTACTTTTATATTTGTAGCCAGTAGCTTGTAAACATTGCTTTTATTTACTTTTAGCCGTTTGCATGACGCTGATGAATATCTATTGTATGTTAATTTTACTCTTTTATCAGAACACTGGTGGCGATTTTCTTAGCTTGACAGTTGAATCACGCATGAGTAAGGCGTAAGTCGAAACGTCGCGCTGTTTATAATAAATTTGCATCCGAAAAATTGGAAATTTTTCGCCAATTCCTTTGCTATTTTGCGATGTTTGACCTTCCGTAACTTGTACGACTGGAATTGTAACTTAAGAATTGTTGTTTTACTGGTGGGTGATAATCAACAAATTAAAAATAACAAGAAGCTCTTGCGCGAATTTGGGAAGAAAACATTAGCAGCTCTCGCCCTAAATCACCGGAAACGAGAAATGATGATCGGGATCCGAGCCATCACAAGTGGATCGAAACTCTGTAATCTATTTCATCTCACGACATCATAGATATCCAACCTTGATAAATATCTTTTAAGTTATGATTACGGAAAATGTTAAATCACAAAAAGCTGTATTTTCTCATATTGTAGTGCTCATTTATAATCGCAAACAAATTGATTGATTTCAAGAATTCTAACGGACGGTCGCTTGCATTGAAGGCAAGTGAGATTAGCCAAATCTAGAACGTACAACTATACAATCGCCTTTCCATCGTCTTCTCCCCACTCCTCGCCAATAATTAGATTACTTTTTGTTCCACGTCCACACTGATGCTTTGGCTCGTTATGAATATATCTCATCTCTCAGACTTAAGGCTCTCGCTTGCATCGCTTCATTAGAGCCTCATTTACATGTTTCTCAGGTCGCGGCAGCCTTTGAACAAACAAAACGAAATTACTGACTGACCGTCAAGCTACGGCTTGAGTTGCTTTCAACGTCCGAAATGATTGTCTAAAATGTGTAAGCACTTTCCTTCAATAATCAGAGAGATTTGCCCGCTAACAACAACTCTTGATTATATTGTAGATCCTCAGAGATAGAAACAATATTTTTGTTCGTGATTTACGTTTACTTTGATCTCTGACATCTCAAAATGACGTGAGGTTTGCAAGTCAGATCGTCAAAGCAACAGAAATCTATAAAATAAATGGTCAAGAGTCTTTTTAACTGAATGCTGTGAATATAGAAATCCGACAATAAAAGAAATCCGACGCTAATAAACATAGAAATTGATAACAATATGTTTCTATGCTAATGATGGACTAGAACAGACATGGACATTAAAAACAATAGAACGTGGTGGACATATGTTGTCATGACAACGCTATCTAAATGATGGCGGTTTCCAGTGATGGACAATTGGAGGACACTGACAGCTGATCGGTGTACTTTGTAAATATTTAAGGTTATTATCATTTCTCTCTATATATACAAAATATTATATAAAGTAAATGTGAATTTTGCAGGATAGAACTTCAATAAGTGTTATGGGAGATTTTAATGCGAATTTTCGTAGTCTGAACTCAGACTCGTCATCAGGCGTACATCAAATTTGTTAGGAAACTATCATGGGAAAATACAATACTCATTAATGATATTTAAAATTTAAGTTATCCCAGTGATCTTTTAGGGAATAGTAAATTGTCGACTTCTATATGGCGGTTTAGAGTCATTGCCTGAGAACCAAGTTTCAATGAATTCACGTTGTATTTTATCTTCGTTAAGTTTTATGGCTTCAGTTGAGTTCCTTAGAAATTGGTGGCTTTCTTCACCTGTATGAGTTGATATTTGTGATTTTGGGCCAAAATAATATTTCGTCTGTGCATATATTTATTGGGATTATGTGAGACCCTACTTACTAGTACAGAAAAATTCACATTACGACGCTATCGTGAAAATATTCTTCGTAAGTCGTAAGTTGAGAGTCACCAGCACCTGTCAAATTTCGGATTTGCTAGTTTATTGCTGATACTTTCATGTTGAGCATTTAATTTCCTTTTTATGCAGAAAATGTAACTTGTGGTACATAAATTATGAAAATAAGTTAACATCTTAAAATTAATTATATAAATTAGCTTATAAGTCGAAAATTCAATCTACGGATATTTTTCACTCTGCCACCAGACTGTTGAAATCAAAGTTTCGCTTGAATTCATTTTCAATTTCGTGATTTGAATTTCTCATTTCATTAAAATTAAAAAATAGTTCATTAGAGCTGAAAGTGAGACGAGCACGAAATGACTCACTCGCTAAACGAAAATATTAGTTTTGATAAGAAGGACACGCTATACTGTGTATAGAAATAGACTCAAATGGAAAAGAAGATTTTATCTTTCTTATCACAGCCATTTCCTATGTGTGGAGAATTGTTATGTGACCAAAACTTGTAGAGAATTGGAGGACAAGTAATTCCAATTTCTGAGGAATTATACAGCTTTCGTGATTATTAAGTTTTCTTTCTTAATTATCACAAACTCACTCTTTCCATCAACTGTTGTCGGTTATGGAAGAGAAATTTGGTTATCAAAATCGTTCAGGCGATTTTGGATATTAAAACTCAAATGAAAGTTCGAGTAATGAAAGTGAGAAAAGATCTTTAGTACGAAGTACAAATGAGACATTTGAAGTTTGTTTACTTTTGAAATTCATCATTTCAACGAAGTTACGACTGCAAAAAATATACATGAACCAGAGAGACCTTGTTATACAGTTGATATTAAAAATGGTGCATAATTTTACTACATAATAAAGCAGTTGATATTAAAATTGCAATGCACTTAACTATCTTTTAAATAACTTTTTATGGGTTGAAAAACGTGTTTTCCGTATTATTGACATTCAGCATTCGGAAAGCAATTCATGTTTCTGCTCTGTAAACAAATCATGTGAAAAACTTATGTCTATTATAGGTACAAATTTTGAACATCCCCTACGTTCGATGTTTTGCACTAGCGCTGCGGCAAGAACTATAAGTATTCGTGCTGCGCCAAAAACCTTGTATCGTCCACGCTCAAAAACGATCAGATTTTCAAGCTCTTTTATTAGATGTTGTAAATAGTGGCTACTTTTGCTTTTATTACTTTTTTAATGTAATTAGCTTGTGGTACCTTGCAAGTTATTCTTTACTTTCAAAACATGTCATCGAATTTTGTAAGTGTTCACCGATTCCTTGTAGTGATATAATAAAGATTATTATTATATTTTCAAGTCCGGTGCAGTGGTAGGCATTCCACCCTTTTAAGTTGCTGCTGCGAAAAAGTAGATCAGCAAAGCAAATTGTTAAATTTCCCGACCCCCGGAAAAGGCAGTGCAAATAAATTCTTTCAGATGTCACAGTTTAAATCCTTGAATCTCATAAGGTGCAATAATAAAGTGCAAACTCAGTAAAGTCTCCTGAAAGCCACAATAATCGATATCTCAAAACTGTATCCTCAGTTTGAATCATAGCAGGCTTGGGTACAGAAAGAGTGGTGATTTAATATGAGCGCAATAAGTGTGGTCTATGGCTTGGTCATCCTTAGAATATCCGCCTGTAAAAGAAATGGAGGAAGAACGGATATTGTAGCACAGGCCGCGCAGGCGAAGCGTAAATGCTCTAATGCTGCTGTTGTTCATGCAGTAAACTTTTTCTGAATTGCACTGAATGGCAAATAATTAATTCAACATGCTGCATTTTACATTAGAAACTTTTCGTAATGACATTCAAAACTCAATTTCATTAAAGTGGACATTGAAAAATCGCCACCTTAAGTCATTCATTTTCTGAAATAGTCTTTAATTGTTGACGATTGCGATAACCTGATGGCCGGCACAGGACTGCATTAGCTATTATTTTCAATGAATCTTATTTCACAAAATTCTGAAATGGACAACCGTCACTTTTGATAAGCCACTGGGACAAGTTATTTATCAGCATTCTATGTCAGAATAAAAAGCCTCTATAAATATTGACAAATCGGGTCTATTTGCGATATTGCTTTTCCCATCTTGTTAATTGCTGATTGCAAGATAGTAAATAAATGTTGAATACATGCAATTTGTAACTTGATATCTTACTCAATTTCTTCTTCAAACTCAATAAATTGAACCAGAATCTTTCGAAGTCAGCAATAGTAAAGGAATCTCTGCGGTGAAAATAATGTGATAAAGTAAAACAAAAGAGCAATAATTTCTTGTAATATACATTACGCGCATTTCAAAATTTAAAATAGCTACATACATGTATATAGCTTTTCCATTCTTGCTATCAAAGCGCTGAATCAAGATACTGGGACTGAAATTCAGTTTTACAATAGATCGAAATTTTATGGAGAATGCGATGGTATTATTCATTTTGCAATCAGAAGCAACAATTTTTCTGGAAAAGGAAAAAGCCGCAGTTGAAATGGGTTCAGACCCATTTGAGAGCTCAGCAACCGAACACCATCTGCGCTTTTGTACTTAATCGAGAATTTCTAATATCGCGACTTTCTGAATATGCGAATATGTTAGAATATGTTGAATTGAATACAAAATTGGGTGAGTTGATATCCTTCTTTGATAAAATGATTGCGCAACTGAAGATTCTGTTAAAATGAATGCGAATCCCGGTAAATTGATTGCAAACTGGTAAATTGAATCTGCATGTAATTCCTGATAAACTGAAAGCGTAAACCCATGTGTGTTGAATTGTTTGCAGATCCCGGTAACTTGATTCCACTCTCTGGCAACGAGAACGGGAAAAGCTAAATTTATTGAAAATATTCATTAAATATGCATAATTTGCAGAAATGGATTAGCTCGAAAAAATACTGTCAAGTAGCTACATGCATGCACTTCATTTACTAGAAATTTAAATTGTAGCTACCTTCAAAGAGTGCAACCACCCTCATCGAACAACTTAACTATGATTTTAGCAATGTTTTATTTTTAATTCAAATTTCATATATACTCTGTCCATTTCAATTCGTTTACGTATTCTGACAATAATTTAAATTAAAGAGAAACTGCATGAAACTGACGATGTGGGTGTTTACTGTTTACGCATGATAAGACGAATGAAGTTCATAGTTCGACATTCTCATTGGTCACAACTTGAGATCACTTGAAATCAAAATGATGCGTAGTTAGATTATGCGCACTATCCAGAGGCAGAAACTGGAAAACGGCTGAACCTGCCTAAGGCTATGCTATAGGCCGGTAACCGATCCGAAGAACTGGCTTATGCTGTGCATAGTTTTATTTTTGCAGAAATTGTTGTCATTATTTTAACTACGAAGGTGAACTCTAGGACGATATTTAACCCTGTCAGGATCGGCAGAGGGCAAAGTGCCCCCTTATCAACTTCTTTTTATATCTCATGAAATAAATCACATAAAAATTCAATTTTTTGTGATCCTTAGTTTGTATGTATGTTGAACTTCCAGTAAAAATTTGGGCACAATTGACATACTGTAAGGTTGTGTTTAAAGGTCATCTTTAAAAGCACTTTTTAGAAAATTGATTTTTTTTCATTTTGAGCAGCATTGATTATTATTGATATAATGTCTCTGTGTCATATTTACATGATGTTTATGCATGCGCGATTCAAGATTGCCAACACACACATTCATCATGTCTCCAAAAATGAGCACATGTACATTGTACAAATGCATGTATATGTATGATTGCACATGCAATGCATACATGTACGTGCAAATGTAAAATGTGAAAACATGAAGTTTTGACATGAATGTTTGTTTAGATGTGAAGCCCACAGAATAATGCAAAATGCGTATCACCACTCGAAAGATTGCTTTCGGAATATATAATAACCTTGTCTGTGTAGCGAGTAAGTCATTTCAACGAGACATTCGCAAAGATGTGAAAAATTCAATAATACATGAAAAGACATTGTTTGCGTTCAGACTTCAAATTGCTATTTAAAGCACTAAAATTAACGCAGAATATTATGCTTATAACGCCGTATAATATAGATATACTTGAGTAAAAGTTTGCATAAATACTTTAGTTGTAATGGACAATTTATGAAAAGTCAAAAAATATACACAGATTTATGAAAAATGAAAAAAATTGAAAATACAAATTTTAAATTTGAATTTTTGGTATGAAGATCTTCGAATCATGCAAAATAGGCACTACTATTCAAAAAAGAGACTCGAAATATCTACTAACCCTATTTTCAAAAAGTTTTATCAATCGGAACATGGAAAACTTGAGGGGGCGCAAAACCCTCGGTCCTACGACGCTAAAAATCGCCCGGTTCTGATAGGGTTAAAGACTACGAATGGTAATTGGCCTCTGAGAATATCTGGAACAACGCATTTCGTGAAAGCGTGAGATTATTTTAGCAAAGCACACAAAAATTGAGCCACGAGGTACGAACACGATTGGGACCCATAGTCTCGATGAATTTGGAATAGGCTTATTGTAAGTACTCGTATGCAAACTTGGGTGGCAAGACAAATTGTGCATCACATGAACTTCAGCAAATGGGGTGTTTTTAACTGATGGGTCACTGCCTTTGTCTCCGCAGCTACTTATGATAGCTGTCACTGAATCAGTGCTACTGCATTCATTGATTTCCATTCTTTTCCTATTATAATATTGCCAATTTACTAGTGAACCGTGTATATTATGTTTAACTAATCTCTTACTTATGTAGCACTTTCTTTACTCTTCTGATTATCTACGATATCATGTCATCTAGTCTTTGCAGATTTCACATAATCCTTGCTTGCAAAGTTGTGATTCAGCAAGATATGCTTTTTTCAATTAATTAAACACGACATTTCTAGCTGGATGTGAATTTAGCATCCTTGATCGTACAATGTACATTTCATGAAAAATTCCATTCGCTGCAAACGTTTCTGTAAATGAAGGTAAATAATGAACTTTTACACACTCCACCAAAGCTTTTGTTATTTGTGAATCATCTTTGCAGGAATCTTGACAAGTCAACATTTCATTTTAAACAGGTTCAAAGACTTCAATGACAGAACAATGATGATGTATTTTCTTCTTTCATATTCGATGTTGCAACAACACAGTTGGCTTTCTCATTGATCTTTCAACCCACGACTTCTCTCAGTCACTATGAAGGTTGTTTAATCATGCAGAAGAAATCAAAGGATCAGAGATGAAATTCCTGCGCATGAAAATCTTCAATGACGTACGTGGAGGAATTGTCACTGAATGTATACCTAAAATATTAAGCAAAAGAAATGTTAAGATCAGGAAGTGAGGGCAAAGAAATATCTCTGTGAAGAATTGAGGGTGGAGAAATTTACAACCTCTCAAGATGAAATGGGGCTTTTTGTCCAACCTGTGATGGCAACTCACCAGAACTTTAACTCACATGGAAATTGGGGATGAAATAGGTGAAAACAGTTAAGGCTTTGAAATATGCTAGACAAGTGTGAAGTGCTTTAAAGGATGTTTTCTTGGTTCAAAAACAATTTTTTACTGATCTTGTTTTTTCGGAAATTTTCAAATAATGACATTCGATTCAAGATCTGCTCAAGAAAGTTTATCAATATTGACCTCAATAAGATGCATGATTGTTTGCTTTCACAGGTGTCTTTTTGGTGTTTGAATGAATTTGATTCTCACTATAAGTACATGCTTGTTAGTGCATGTACATCACTGACCCCCTGCACTGACCATAGCGAATATCAACATAAGCTTCTCGCGTTTCTTGATGCTTATCTTGCGTCTCCAGCTCGTCGTTTAGTCTACTTCGATTTCTTCCCCTTCGTATTCTACCTCATCATCAATGCACACAATGTCTGAATGTCAGCGACAATAAATCCTGACAGATAAATCTCAAATTAGGACATTTATTTATATAACCAGCTTTCGCATAGAACCTGCACTGAACTGATAAAAATCAGTGACCCGCGGGTTGCATTCGAGAATATACGGAAATTGAAAAGTGCACCTTATTGCTCGTCTACTCATAATTTTAACCATGTAGGTTTGTTGCGACATACCTCCAGAATGCTGTAAGGCACGAAGTTGCCAATAAAAGTTTATTTGGGACCAGCGTTTCGGACTTCATCCTTTGTCAAGTCAAAAATGTATATAATCGTTTATGTTGGGAAGCGAGATTGATTCAAGTCCTTTCAGTCGAATCGGGAGTTGCAAATTGCGCTCAAATAGTCTCAAGTCAGATACTGCACCACACAGTGCAGTTTTGATTGAGTTTTATATATCGGTATAGGCATATCAGTTGACAATCTGTATACCTTTGTCGTTAAGCCGATATTTTGCATCTGAATTGTCGGTTGAAATTTGCGATCGATAGTCCTGACTTTTGGAATTAATGAAGACAGATAAATTCAAGCACATTTCTTTCGATTGTGTAATTTCTCCGAAATAATTTTCTCTTGGAAGTGTGCAATTCTATTCACAAAATTTCTTCGGTAAGTGAAATTATGAAGGGAGATTCTCTTCACTCTTTGCGGAGCCTCTACAGTACATCATTCTAACAGCATATGAGCGAATTTCTAACTAATAAAAATAGTCCCTTCTGGCTATTTCCTGCTGACCACTTTACTTTGTAATAATTTCAGCATTTTAAACTTAATAATTCCACGAAAATTTAGCTGTCCTAATGAATGAAGAATTTATTCATATCCCACACCATCTTTCCATATAGAATTCAGTCTGACTACCACTCAACCTGTCAATCATTTCATAATTGCACTTGACATTCGTCTTCCAGATCACCATCAGCCAATTATCTGTCTCTTCATGAATCACATTGCTCTTCAAAATCCTCAGAATATTGCTCGAATTCATGAAATAACGATGAGCAAGCTATCAATCAAAACCGATTTCTTGAATGATTTATTCTTTATCTTTGAGATATCTGAGACCTGTTTCTCTTTCCTTGGTTTGACTCATTTCCTAAATCTCAAATCCCTCTGAGTCTCTGCTATTCAAGTTTCATAATAAATATGCACGGAAGATGGTATGGAAAGAATAAATATGAGCAGGTGACAAAAGTACATGATTTCCGGAAAAAGTATTCTAACCCATGATTTTCAAGATAGATTTATGAGATTTTTCTCAATGAAGGTCAGAAGACTATGCGGAACAGCTTATCATGGCTTCATTAAAGTACTTTATTTTCTACTCCAGACTTCGTTCATTAAGGCATCTATACACGTCCAACGCAATTGTTAGGCCTATAAAGTCTTCTGCATGAGAAATTGCTACTAAAAATGTTATGTCGCAAAAATATTACATCGTGCTAAACGCTAAATATTATATCGTGCTTGAATGTCGCACCCGTTTGTCCTTAAATGAAAGCTTTATGAAAATGCGATAAAACTGCGAGTAACCTGCGTAACACATGTTGTTGTTTCAAAACAGTAGCGATATAGATGAAAAAAGTACAAAACATGTTATTTGCAGTAGAAAATGATCATGAAATCATCAAGTGATATAAACAGTTTCAAAACAGTAGCGATATAGATGAAAAAAGTACAAAACATGTTATTTGCAGTAGAAAATGATCATGAAATCATGAAGTGATATAATGCTCTCCACCCTTGGAGTCATGATCAAGATGAAATCCCTACCCCATTTCTCTGAAAATTGTTAGACATTTTAGAAATATCTGCTTTAATCATATCACAGACGTGCACAGTGGACCTCTGACTGTCCGCAAGCAATCGAAAAATGTGAAATGTTTGCATTTCCCATAGACAACACATCCGCCATATCTCTATTCTGTGAGTCTTTCTCGCTGTCATGTCTGCAAGCTTAGTATAACTTCATTTTCATTTCAACGAATTCAAATTCTCTTATAACATGAAGCGTTACTATTAGTATCAAATTAACTGAAACACAAGGAGATCTAGATATCTATAATTGTACAGGAGGCAGAATGACGTTTTCTGTGGGAGAGCTTCGAAGGCCTGTTACAGAGATAGGAGCATATGATTACACTGAATGAATTTTCAATATTTTGCAAGTTTTGTCGAATTTTTGTGTGACCTCTGAATTATCTGCTCTCTTTCACTGTCATTGAATCGAATGTGAAGATCGGAAGATATTTCATTTAAAATTTGCCTCATTCGAAAATATGGAACCAGTGAATTCCGCAGCATTCGTCTTTCTGTTCAAAATAAGTGCAGCGACTACTTTTTCTGTGAATACGTTGGGTACTTAAGGTAAATTTCCTCGTTGGATGCTCGATGGAAAACATGCCAAAAAAGTCAAAACAGCTATTTTGACAACACGCTTTGTATCCTCTTGCAATTGACGATGTCTTACCATGCACGTGCGATTTTGCGTTTACTCCCTAAGAATATCAGAGTCAATTTTTTGTGACATTCTGTGATCCGATTATTGCATTATGTTCTTCATCAGATATTTCGGATGAAAGAGAAGGTATAATCAAACGTCAGTCGGATGCCTAATTTTCCACGATCAATTCGGATCACAAGGAAGATTTTCATATAATAATGTTTGTCATTTCCGAGTTGTGGCAGTTACATTTAAAGCTTTCGCTCTTCCCCACATACTGAAATATTTTTTATCAAAGCTATCAGTTGAGTGTAAGAATTCAGCCTTCAAGGTAAAAAAACAGGCATCAGTCTTGCTGCTGAAGACTTTACTCCAATCAAGTGACTTATTACGAGAACAAGGATTGCCCGGGCTGGCTTGATCGTCTTCGGAATACCTCTATGGGAAAACCCGATCAGATCGTTTTCATCAAACGTATTGAATGTCTCGTCGAATATGATTACCCAATCTTTTCACATGCCATGCAACTCAGAGGAGATGTTGAGCGTCTGACGAACGTCATCGGTAGACCCAAACCCAGAGAGATCAAAGCTTTTTTTCAAAGTATCGGAATGCGGAAGATGTAGGTGTTGTCTTTATGTTGAATGCCTTGCACGATAACAAGAAATAACTGAGTTGCAATCGTCGTAGTAGAAGAATATCGATTAGTATTGAATGACAAATTTGATAACTGTGAATTAGGAAATATATTTGATCAATTCGGAGGTTCTTGTGTTGAAGGACAATATGCTTAGTTTTATCGCTACACGAAGTGACATGATTTTTGCGTGATTAATAATTGCTTCGAGATGAGGCCATCTTTAAAGATGTTGTTGGAATCCGAGAAAATCACAAATATTCACAAGATCTCCGCACGATTTCATACAGACATTCATAAATTTATCAATTTTTGTAGAAAACTGCATAAAGTCATCATTAATCAGCCGAAACATTTGGATGCATTCGTCGGATAATTTGATAAACAGCTCATAATTGAAAAAGCAGATAGCTTTAATCATTTCGGTGAATCAATCCCTTGATGCCATCGCGCTTTTCGAATGAATCGAACTCGTCTGCAGTGGATACTGCTACTTCCATTGAAAATTTTTCGTTCATGGATTTCACGTGATTTGTTATGCATTAATTCCTTATTACAACTGAATACACTTGGTGGATCTTATAGTCTTAAAAATCGTGCCTTTCTTGTCATGAAAATTCCCCTGGACGGCCAACGTTTCCGGCAGATTCGAATATTTTCTGTTATTGTGACAGTATTAGGAACATAATCAATGAAACGCTTTCCATGAAGCGCTTTTCTTGGTACGTGGTATACTGAGATATAGGATATGCCATTCAATTGATAATTAGTTTTGCTTCTGTGAACACTGGATTTATTCATTATCAGGAATGAATGAAGTAACATTGACCGTGCTTTGACAATGCAAGATAAATTCCAAAACTGTTTATTGCTTTAGCATGCATAAGCAAGCAGAATTTGAACTATCCTATCTCTGTAACAGGCCTTCGACGCTCTCCCACAGAAAGCGTCATTCTGCCTCCTGTACAATTATCGATATCTAGACCTCCTTGCTGAAACATTTCAATCTCAAGCTACACGACTTGAGCAAAGCTATGTATTCGTAGATAGCTATTGCGAATTTCATTTCGTCATGGCATCCGATAAGGCAGCAGAGAATTAGAGCATGATGGCAGCTGAAGTCCGACATTCATTTTCTTTTGGTTTGCTTGTATCTTGACAAGTCTGACGACTACAATTTTTTTCTTTTGCATTTCAGAAGCTTGTACTACTCCGAGGATGTCATAGTTTCAGACGCCATCATGGCTGGTCAAAAATGAATTGCTTTGGACCTTCAGTGATATTTTCAGATACTACTATCCATGTCTTATCACAAGCTGACCGCTTCCAGGACTTGAAAGCCTTGTAGACCTATCTGATGAAAAACCTATTTTGATGTCTCTATCTTACAAAACACATTACTTTTTTATCAGTTCTTAAAGACTACTTTATTTTCTATTGTCACTTATGATCCTTCAGTCACTTGTATGACGCAATGACATAATCTAATTGATCAATGCTCATGTATACAAAGGTCGAAAGTCCAACATTAAGAAATAGTCTATTCAAAAGGTGATAATAAACAATTGTTATTAGTTGATTGCTTAGCCCAATGTAATTGAAATAAATTTTAATGGCCCCTGCTCTCATCAGTAGATGTTATCATTTTCATCAGACAGCACACTATTTATTGCAGAATATCTCTACAAATTGATTCTCATTGACATATATCAAGTAACTATTGCCATTTAGCCATCTCAACCATCTCCATTCTTTAATCACGTTTACCAGTACAACCTTAAAAAAGAGTCAGCATCTTCGACATTGGCTGAAAATTGTGCGCATCTCACATTAAGTTCCAGGGGTGCTTCTCTTACGATTATCTGAATTCTTCAAATCTGAAGACTTCCTGGCAATTGGAGTATTCACTGCAATTTACATACAAGTAATAAAAGAATAGTTTTTGCTTGCATGAGAGAGAGAGATGCGTTTATTCAAACCATAAATGGGAATCTGAATAGCATTCATGCTACAAAATTCAAAGTTTACAATTGATTAAGACAAATAAAGTCATGTTGAATGAGAAATGTCACTAAAAACAGACTATGCATTAAATGTAACTAGCTAGTCGGAGAAAGTGCTTGATTCTAGGATGCACATAGATGGTACGAAAGCACTGCGACGCAAACTTGTCCTACAAAAAGGGACAGAAATACGACCAGACGGAAGGAAGAAAGGACTTAACTTCGAAATGAATGTATCTTGTCTCCATAGATTGACGAAGACATTCAATGCCATTGACTTTCGTCTTGATTCCAAATCAACTGCAGAAATGTTCCCTTTGATCCTGAGACATCGATCTTGAATGCGCTGTAATCTCCTTGAGTCTTTTGAGGTGAGTCCAATAAATGCGGGACACGCATATTCCATAAGGCTTCGTATTAGGGCAGCATATATTGTCATAAATTGATCCTCGTTTGTAATAGCTCTCATCCTTCGTAAAATATAAAGTCTTTGTGCACATTTCATCTCGATATATTTGATGTGGGCCTTCCAACTGAAGTTGTCACCAAGCACTATCCCAAGGAATTTAATGCTTTCTTGAAAACTGATTTGAGGGAAGAGGGACTCCATATCACACATCTCCTTAAAGCCTTCAGGATAATTGACCAGGCCCTTAGTCTTACTTTCGTTGAGCGTTAAGCTGTTGAGGACTGACCACTGAGACACATTGCGAATCTCTTCTTTCAATCTATTTGCGTCTTCCACAACATTCTGCTTCCTAATACCAAACGAAATGCATACATCATCGACATATTTCACCATGCAAGTTCTCGAGAACAATGGTTGAAGAGACGATATATACAGGCCGAAAAGATAGGGACCAAGCAGAGAATCCTGTGGAACACCGCTGGTAACTTTCTTGAGCTGACTCTTGCAGTCATGATATCGCACTCTTTGCTTGCGATTATGCAGATAGTCTTTCAACAGAAAAGTAAAACCTGTTGGCAAACCCATTTCTATAGTCTTGACGAGTAATTCTTCATGCATAACCTTGTCAAAAGCCTTCTTAAAATCAAAACTGATGAAAGTAGTGGCGCCAATAGAAGGATCATCAAAAAACGCAGTAAGAGAATCGTGTGCCGCTATTATTGCATGAGTCGTTAACGAGTGCTTTCGAATACCAAATTGCATTTCGCCCAATAGTTGTGAGAAGATTGGTTTGAGGTCAGCCAATATGATCTTTTCAGCAATTTTCGCAGGTGCAGAAAGAAGGCTGATAGGTCTAGCATCCTTTATTGATGATCTGCTGCATTTGGGAACAGGTACCACGTCCGCGATTTTCCATTTAGAGGGAAGCTTTCTCTGACGAATGCAATGAGCTATCAAGTGATAAATTGGCTGAGCAAGTACCAGAGCAGATCGCTTGTAGAGTAAAGTAGGAATGTTATCACTACCAGTAGCATTGGAGCGTATATGAGACAACATCCACCAAACGTCTCGAACTTCAAAAGTAGGGAACCATTGATCATCTTGCATATGGGGTGGAATGGTAAAACTTGAAAAAGAGTTCATAACACTGCAGAAAAAGTCATTGAATTCGTTGACCAGATCGATGTCAGACGATGCAGATGAATAGAATTCTTTCCGAAATGTCTTTCCACGCTCAAAATTGATATACGACCACATACTTTTAGGTGACTTTGATTTTTCTCTGAGATATGCTGCTTTGGCTTCAAATATTTTATTTCTGGCCTTGATTTTGAGGGCATTGTACAAGCTCCAATCACGTTTCCTATAAGCCTGTCACCGACGATTGATCAACAGCTTTACCAGTGGAGTTATCCAAGTAGCATCTGCATTAGTCATTAGGACATCATGTTGGGGAATTTCATCGAATACTGTTCCACGAACTCATCGAACAATTCACATTTATATTCAATGTCATTGCTAGCATAGAATTGATCGAAGTTGTTAGTCACAAAGCATCGTTCAAAGTTCAACACGAAAGATTCACGAAAATCATGCACTGTGTGCTTAGTGACTTCACGAAAGTTGTTGGCATTCTTTGGCTTGACGAATATGACATTGTGGTCGGAACTCCCAACTGGAGGACCCACCTGAACCATTGACTGATCAAAGAAATCTTGCAAACATTTATCCACAAAGATTAGATCAAGGTTGGCGTCCAGTCGAGTAGGAACAGTCACAATATTTCTCAAAGAAAATTTGTTGGACAGAAACCGTCTATCGTATCTGTTGAAATCTCCAGCAACAGGAAGTCTATGATATGGCAATTCATTCATGCAATCATCGAGAGTAGAAGTCACTTTTTCACATATTGATTTGAATATAGAATTTTCAATTGCAGGTGGTAAGTACATTCCAACGATTATAAGCTTAGGAGTGTCTGTTTTTACGCAGCAAATTTCAGCTTCATGAAAGATGGAGAAAGTCAATTTCTCTGATTTGAGTTGACTTCTGATCCAAATTATGACACTACCTCGCCCAGAGTCATTCAATCTGTCGGTGCGATAACACGAATATCCCGGTATATCAAAAGCAAACATAGGAGAATTCGAATTCAACCAAGTCTCTGTACAAATGATCACACCTGGAATATTGATAGCAATCTGAACCCGCAAATCGTCAAACTTATTGCAAATAGATCTCAAGTTCGTCAGATATAAACTCGGCATCTCTGTGCTTTGAAAATCACGTTCTAAAAATTTTGTGGTACTTCATCAACGACCACACCGTTGATAAACAGTTTCTTCCTTCTAACAAACGCTTCGTCTCCAGGATTATTAGAGCGGTGAACAAACGCCCTTTTCCGCAGCTCGGAAAGTTTTTTATTGGCTTCGAATGATAAATTCTCTTGAATAAATACTTTATTGAGTGGGTTGTCAGCATGTTTGAGAACACGGGATCTGCTCAAAAATAGTCTTGCGGTTTTCTCTGTGGATTTAACTAAAGTTAGTCTGGGTTTCCCATCCAAACGAGGCTTGCCAATTCTATGCACATGTTTCACATTACCAAGCTCGTGTTCTAAGTTCAATGGCCGAGCAATTACTTGCAATACATTTTCCATCGACTCGGAACTATCACTTCTCTCAGGAAAATTTCTTATAATGAATGTCTTCTTCCGTTTTAGCAAGTCATTTGACATCATCTGATTCTTAACAGAATTACAATGTGTATGTAGTTCTGTTACATCGTGGCTGTATCTGTCGCGCAGAGATTTGAATTCAATCTCAAGGTCTTTTAGCTTGCGCTCTTTCTCTTCTATTAATTCATGAAATCTCTCAAAAGATGTTTGACATTTAAGATCTAGAGATATCAATTTTTCTTCAAAGACCTTTGACAGTTTCTCCAATGCATTGTCAGTATCGATATTTAATGCACTGATTTCTTTCTGAAATGTTTCATGGATAGCTTTTTCAAAAGCTTTAAACTTAGTGTCAAACTCATCAATAATTGATTTTCACGAAATCTCAGCACCATAGTAGAGATACATTTCACATCGAAGGCAAATAAAAAACAAGCCCGATATCTCTCTGTCTGAAATGTTGGACTTCCCAATACATGTAACGTGAAATGATTTATTGCATCCAGGGCCCGGTTGCAAGAAAACCCTCCTAACTATCTCTTCCTATCTATGATATCGTTCCTAGTTAGGAATCTTACCCAAATCGAGTTGCAACAAAAGCTTCCTAACCTAGAAACGTCCTAAATCATTTTCTTCCTAACTAAACCCAGTTGCAACAAAACTTTCCTATCTCACTGGAGATAGAATGAGTTGCAGCAAAATCATCATACACTGCCATCCTAACTAAACCCAGTTGCAACAAAATCTTCCTATATTCCATCCTAACTAACTAACCTCAATTACATCAAACATTTCCTATCTCACTACATCAGCTACAATATAGTATTTTGTAGATAACAATTATTGAAAGAGTAAATAAATTCAATTTATAAACACTTTTGGCTAACAAAATAGTCAGAAGAATCTCATAATGTACTCGCTTCTTGCATTTCTTCCATTCATGTCGATTTCGTCTTGATTATCGTCAGTGTCATCGGCGTCAATGTCTTCACTGCTTTCTATAACAGGTTCGGGTTCATTCGATAAAATAGCAAAATTATGCAGAATAATACAAGCTAAGATCACTTTGCAGTTCTTATTCACGTTAAACCGAAGTCCCGATTTTAAACAATACCATCTTTGTTTGAGGATACCAATAGTTCTTTCTACCGATGACCTTGCAGATCTATGTGATTTGTTGAATTTCTTTTCTTTCGTAGTCAACCGACCTGTAGCTCTGTTATTAACTGGAGTCATAAGCCATGGCTTCAATGGATATCCTTGATCGCCCAGCAGCCGTTTCTTACCGAAGACCTTTCTATTGAATTGTTCACATATCGATGACTCTTCAAGAATTCGACTGTCATGAGTACTTCCTGGATATTTCACAACACAATTCGCAATCAGAAGTTCCCGTGTCGACACAATCTGAACGTTAATTTAACCTACAACTTCAAGGAAACTACCGCTCGCGAGTACACGAAGGGTCAGTAAAATACGTAGACGTAGCGGAAGAACATGTCCTCTCCTTGTATGCTCACTTAGGTATGGACCCAACTTCTCTTCCAATTTCGCGAGTGACTTTTTTCCAAATCTAAACCGTGTTCGCAATTCTTCATCAGAATATTCTTCGAATGCTGGCCTGGTCCGAAATACACGTGGTCTTGAGGATGCTTGTACTCTTCTTAATACTTGAGTTTGTGATAATTGAAAAAATGAATCACTTGCCATTTTCCGTCGCGACCGGCGATGTAAGATTGCTTAGAAGGAAAGTTATTACTCATTAGTCATTTAAGTCAAGGTTATTGTTCGAAAACATTGTTCATCCATCGCTCATTGGCTTCGAAACTCGTTCGTTTATTGGCTTCGAAAATATTTGACGCAAGTGATAAGCCATGGATAAGCTATCCAAGAGACGGATGAATTTCCCATCGTCGAATAAGATGCGTTTGACCCTGATATCTGTTGTTGAGTATGACGTGTGAATGTTCAAACACACATACATCTCTTGTCCGTGCATCTTGTGCGAATTTCTTTAAGCAGAAGATAAAATGAGTGAAAGCACTGAAAAGGTATTGCCAGATGTTCCGAAGAAGAAAAGGAAAGAAAACTGGGATTCTAAAGAAATTTCGAGATTACTAGATCATGTGGAGGATAAATATGACCAGCTCATCGGCAAATTTTCGTCAACCATCACAAATGAGAAGAAGAAAAGTTTATGGAGCAAGATAGCTGAAGAATTTCCTGGAAGAACTGCTGATGATTGTAAGAAGAAATTTTTGAAGCTGAAATCTGAAAAAATTTCTGAGTACAATCAGCACATGAAATCTGTGAAGGGAACTGGCGGCGGACCAGCTCCAGATCCGTTATCTCACACAGCCGAAAGAATTATTGCTATTCTCGGAGTAGATAATCCGAAGATTCAAGGAATAGAAGGCGGCTTCGATACAGCCAGTGAACTCGAAACTGACCGATTCGAAAATTCTGCTGCAAGTCTCGACGATGAGACAGAAAACTCTACGAGTACACCAAGTACGAGTGAAAAGCCTCCTCGAAAGCGCCCGCTCACTAGTTTGGAAAATAGGCCTTCGAAGGTAGACGATGATTTGAAACGGAACTTACAGGAACAACATGAGCTAATCACTAAGAAGATCAAACGAGAAATGGAAATTTTTGACTTACAAGAAACTGCTTTGAAGCTGCAAATTGAAAATAAGGAAAAGAGAAAACTGTTACTCGATCATCAGTTGACAAATATGGACGACAATTATGCATTCCTACAATAAATGAACACTTATTGGACAATCACTGGAAAATAGAATTCTGTATGTAAGCTTACAATTTGTTTTCATATTTTTCCTTATTTAGGTAGGGAGATAAACCGAAAGGGAGGGAAGTTTTGATATTATTTAGTTTTTATCAGTCAACATAATTTTCCCATAAGTTATAAATTTTGCGAATATGTACTCTGTAGTAAGTTAAAAATACCGCAATTACATGTATACGAAGACAATAAGGCATTCTCATACAAATCGTGATAAGAAATTTAAAGGTCACGGAAGTAGTCGCGGTTATTACAACACCAAATCAAAGTTAGAGTTAGTAAAGGTCGGTTCTAACTTTAGGAAGAAAACTAGGAAGATTTTTGTTTCTTGCAACTGAGGTTAGGAACATTGTGAGAAATAAATTTCTTTCCTAACTCTGTAGTCAAGACTTTAGGAATGAAATACCCTTCCTAGCGGTACGCTTGAAATTTAGAAACATTATCTTCGTCCTAATCCGCTAGCAACAACTATAGAAACAATTTGAAAACCAATCTTTATCATGATAATAGATTTCACAGTTCAGAAATGAGTTAGATAGAATTTCGGAATCTCGTGCTGAACGGAATACGTCTTTAGTTAGGATGGTTTTGTTGCAACTGAATTCTTCCTATCTCGCGAGTTAGGAAGAATTTTTCTTCCCAAGTGCTTCTTGCAACCGGGCCCAGGACTACTGCAAGAAATGATGCGTTTATCTCGGTCTTTAGATTTGTCATTCAATCGACATGGTTCGGCGCAGCATACGTCAGATAACTTGGATTTCCCTTCCATTCCATCGACGCAGATCGTCACAAAAGTGTGTTACGCACTGATAACGAATTGATATTGGTGTTTCGTAGATGCAACGTCAGGTAAGTCGTCACGGGTCACGTGCAGAAAAAATCAATACTTCACGAAAATTTGGCGAGAGATCAGTCCTTATGAGCCACAGATAACAGCTGATTTTAATGAAAAGCTGACAATACCAGCTCCAACAATCAATATTCAACTTCGCACCACAGCGACGAATAATGCCACAGATTGCGATGAATAGGGTAGTTTCCACAATACAGGGCAGCTTCAACACTGTAGATATCTATGCTTTCAAGACACAGAGACCGCAGAAGAAGCTATAAATAGATGCCGCGTGACACAAGGTAAATCCAAACCAATTGCCCGCAACAAAGAAAGATCGACAAGTCAATGCAATGAGCGTTGCTCAACCGACGCCACAGAAAATTGAGAAAACCAGCCTCCACAGGACTCAGATCAAAAAATAAACACCTCCACAGGAATCCCCGTATCAAGACGACTCCAATGATACAAAAAAACCACCAGTCAAGGATGAAAAGAGGTACCAAATCAGTCAAAAAATCACCCTGTGACCGCGACAAGACAGCGCACGCGTGAGGATTGCATGCATCAATACATGATGCATTGATCAGTCCCTGGCGTGATCGTCGATAATAAATAAAGTGCAATTGCAATTCAAGAAAATTGACAAGTAATAACTAGCTGTTGCTGCATTTGATAGGCGATTAAATAATTTTTCATGTCATAAATCCAATTTTTTAGTGTTTTGGTATCATTCCACTTTACAAGAAATGAAATGAAATTCGGAGCTTCCCAAGTTGTAATGATGTGGTTGAACAGGCATCACCTTATCTCTTTTAAGGTTTGAGGTTGAAACTTAGATACGAGAAAACAAGATTCAGTTGACGTCTCACAATCCATTGAGCACTCTAAACATGGTTGCGAGCGTCATGGGTCAATGATACAGGTGTGCATAACGTTTTTCTCTACATTTTATTGCGTGAAGTTGTACTGTAAAAAATGATCAGCTGCAGTGAATTCTGGCGTAACTGCCTTGCAAAGATTAATATTAAATATCAAATTCTGTAAATGATGCGCTGATGATTCATTAGAAATTCTGTTTGGTATGTAAAATTGAGCTCAAGATGAGTCTTTTGTCTCCATGTTCAGGCAACTTGCATTGGATTTTTGGTACAACGCAGTGTAACAAAGATTAGCTTGAAAAGTGAAAAAGATGATATTGACCTCTGACAAATTCATTAACCGCAAATTATTTGAGATTTTTGTGAGGCTGCATCTACAGGTAAAGGATTAGAGTATTGTCGACTTTATATGAGAAAAAATGTCAGAAGAAACTTTTACCTTTTCATTCATGCTGTGTCCATTTGACAGCATTTCGACTTGAATCTTGAGACTGATCCCAGAACGGCAAAAATTTATAAACAAAAGAAAGAGGAGATCAATGCGGTTCTAATGGCACCACTCCCAACCTCGTACGATGGCTAGAATATCCGTAAATTACATTTGAAATAAATGATTTTTTTAAAAAAATTCTGATTTTGAATAAAATTCAAGAATGAAGGGGTATTTGACATAATAGTCAATGACTTTTTCATCTTCAGTCGACATGATATCACTTCTGTGGGTGCATGCGACAATTTGGAGGTGATGCATGAGCAAAAAATATTGTGACCCTTTTTCATCAAGCACCGATCTATTTGTTCTTTCGAAAATGTTGTTATTTCCACCACTTAGTTTATGGTCATTGCAATGACGCAAATCTTAGTTTGTCTCAACTTCTCTGTTTGAAAAATGTAAATCAGATGATGAAAGTTGTAAATAGACTTCAAACCAAAATTTTGATTGAAAAATGCTACGGAAAAGTTGTTAGAAAAAGTAAAAACACGCTTCAGACGGGCCTTCGGCGTCCTGCGCCTTTTATCGGACGATGGTTACCATCGACCGATAGAAGGCGCAGGACGCCGAAGGCCCGTCTGAAGCGTGTTTTTACTTTTTCACTTAAAATTATAAACCTCAACCAAACTTTGGGGAGACTTTACTGATACGACTTGTGGAAACATAAAATGATCTCCCGTCGACTGGTCAATTATGTTAGAAAAAGTTGTAGTTGTTGCATTCATCAATTAGGCCTATCGATTTTCAAGAGCCAATTCGCCGTTGTATCCTCGAAGTTGTAAGCATGGACAGATAAAACTAAGTCTTCTTGGAAGTTCGACCAAATTTGTAGGGATGACTACATGTTTGCTCCAAGTCCATTGATGTTTGTTGATCCTGATATCCACGGATTTTGAAATTAACTTGAATGTAAATTCATGAAAATCTCAAAGCTCTTGCCTGCATGTACTTGAGTCTAGCGGATATGCTGACAAAATTGGTCACTACATTTTTCTTTATGTTTTCATTTCTATTGAGGAAAGGGAAAGTTGTCGAGAACGGAAAGTGACAAATGAATTCTCATTTATATCAGATAGACCACCAATATTCTGTTGTTAACTGAGGCATGGTGAATCCACTCTTCCAGGTCACTTCATAAATCAGACCAAATCTGTGGGTTCCAACTAATTTAAAATGGTTTCATTTTTAATGTATAGCGTTGAAAACTTAGATGTTTGTTAGCTCATTTATGTTACTTCCACAACCACTGTGTCACGTCAGCTGCTAGATCCTTGAAACTTTTGATTTTGGGTCCGTATCACTCTGAAAATATGATTGAAAGTTAGCTGACAGGATCGGCAATCAGACGTCTCATAACTGAGGTCAGGAATGAGTAAGTGATTTCGATAGATATGAACGGTAAATCCTTACCCGAATTAATTGACACCGATGGGCAAGCAGAGGATGCTTTCATCTTGAGTTAATACTGAATTCCAAATTGCATCCATTGGTATCCATTATATTGTGCAGTAGCATATTATATAGCACATCATTGTTATTAAAATACTATCCGTGTGCCACACACTTTTATCATCATATCTACATGTACATCATGGACATGGCGTTGAAGTCAATTCAATTTTGGCTTCATGAAATTCCGATTTTGAAAACAGCAATATTTCAAGCGTTTCTAAATAATTACTTTTCTACCTACTACTGAAAATTCTTGTTGTATCAGTAGCATTCATGCTTTTCAGAATATTTTCTAACAATAACGTTGCGCTTCTTCTGAATGTTTTGAAGTATATAAGACACCTGTCGATCCGAAAGGTGGAGAAAGTCTGCTTCAAGCAAGGGCTTGGAAGGTTGGATGCGAAAAGAAGGCACGAAAGCTAGTCGCAGAGATTAGAAGAGTCTCTTTAGAAGAGTCTGGCAACATATCAGTTGAAGGAATCGTTAATTATTGATGGAGGTCTCCAAAACGGAGGAAGTGTTTTTGGGTCTAGTTAGCGCAACTTAGTGTTCGATGATGATTTAAACTTCATGTGCAACATCTGCAAAGTAAAACTTTGTATTTACAACAATTCCCCACACGTAGTAGTGAGTATAGTTGTAGAATTTGTTATCGAGGAACATTTAAGTGAGCAATTTTTCATAATTCGCATAAGTGATTCCAATTAAGCGAAGTCCTTGCTGTATCGCATGTACTTGCAGTCCCTTTCCTATTGAAGCCTTATAAGACTACGGATAGGATTTTACATTAGTAGAATTACATTACTTTGTGCCTAATTAATTGACATAATAGAATTCATGGATGATAAAACTTCATTTTGATCTAATTGTTGGCATTTATCATTTTCATTTCAGCATATTGATTTTACCTTGTAGATTGACTGTACTAAAATTGCGACGCAAAAATACAAAAATGCAGGAGAGCAAACGCAAGCATTCGAGTGTTTAGATTTTTTAGTAGCTTATGCCATCAGATATTATTATTGTATCTGGACAATCCAATCCACTTTCAATTATTTATTCAATCTACGAGTATATGACGGATGATGCCGGGATAAGCTACATAGACCATATATAATTGTATGATCATTATTTGTGAATGTATAGAGAAATATACCACTGGTCGAACATATATGCAATTCATTGGACTTCCAAACCTACCACAGCACAGAGTCATAGCAGAAGCTCCGGTCAATGAAGGGAAAAAAATGTCATGTGAAATAATTTCATGAAGGATATACCTATTTTCCTAAGTTGCCTAATTTATCTTCACAGAAGTCTGCGTGTATGCCTATTGAAAGAATCGACGTGCCTTTAATTGGATGCAGAAAACGTATAAGAAAGTTGATTTTGAGGATGAGCTAATGTAGCAACAAACTTTTCCGACAGCTTACAATATTGCTGCTATCTAACAACTTACGAGCTATCTTAAATTCCTCTTCCAGATCATGTCGACATGAACAGATTTTGTGAAGTTATATTTTCCGTTATCAATATTTTCAAATAACTCTTTTACTGGAATTTGATAGGCAACACTTTCTGACAGTCTAGAGAGAAAGACATCTGTCTTGTAACATGGATGCTATGCTTCATACATAGACACTATTATGCAAGCATATATAGATCTTTGCTTCATGCAACCGCGTTTCTTGATCTTGATCATGCATTTCTTGTCAAGCTTCTTGCAGAAAGTAGTGCATACTCAGACACTATCAATAGCGAAAACTTTCTGGATACTAAACGAATGCTCTACATCATAAATCGTCAAAATTCTGCAGTACCACGCAATCGAATAAAATGTCCGCTATATTTATATTGAGCTATCCGGATAATTCGATGACTATTTTGATAACTAATAATAAACGAACTTGATCATGCTTTAATTTCCTATACGGCTTGTGATGAGGTTTACGAGAAACTCATGTCGCATTGGATTTCGCGCTGTGATGGATAGATAATATGAAGGTATCTTGTAGAATTCTTTGAAATCTAATTCCGGAGCACGTTATGCAATAGCCTTTGTTGCGCAATCTATTCACGTAATGGTGGAGACATGATAAAACATTGACAAGACTCCTAACAATTGTCTGTAACGCATCACGCTCATCACAGTCATCTAATTAGGCTCACAAATTAGCTTAGAGTTTCTTTGTCTCGAACTCTGGACTTGGAGCGGTTAGCCTATTTAGATGAAGCGTTACGTCACGCCAGACGTCCAGCATAGTAGATAAAAGAGATTAATCCTTTGGGAAGATCCTATAGGAAATGTTTCTATCAATTTCAACAGATAATAATCACTATATTTGCTTTGCTCCTTCAAATCATCAACTTTGTAAAATTAGCTAAATTCAACAATGATTGAATTCTATTTTTTCTGGCTTGGTTATACGACAGCCGCATCGAAGTTTAATAATGGTGTGCTGACATGTTAGCAGTGTTTTCTGCAATGTTTATAGGCTTCTTAGCACTTTATGCTTCATGTTGAGGAAAGTTCATAATTGTTGATGTTGCCAAATACTTTTTAAAGAAAATCAGACAGGTTCGGAGATCTTTTGTACCACATCGGTGGTCAGCATCATGGACAACGTTCTCAAGCACGTTGTTCCAAACCATGACATTTTCTGTGGCTAATTATAAGAAGCAGTTTCAAACAAGACCTTAAATTTCCATTTCATGTGGAAGCTGTGCTCAGTTCGTGTTCGCAGATGACAAAAATATAGAGCACAGTAAAGAAAGAATAAAATTTAATGAAAATGAATGGCAGCTATAAGTCTTCAACAATAATTCAAGGCTTACACTTTTTAAATGATTCCTCAAGCTTTGATCGCATATATTAGATAGCTTTACATTGCTAGATACATTTTTCAATAAGAAGACATGTGAACATGATAGTGATAATAATGGCAAGGGGAAAACGAGCTTTTTCTTTTGACATAGGCCACTGGTCAACAAAATCGGCTAACTACGAAAAAAATTGGTGATATCGTGAAGTTATCATAAAATCGTGACTTTTTTGGCTGTAATCATAATGTTATATTCTCAATTTTGTCATCAAAAATGTTCATGTTTTGTATCTTCGGAATCCTTGCGATATTAAGAGTACGAATATGCAAGCTTTATTCAAATAAAATCATAGTTCTCTTTCAAACTTCTTCAACATTTTTCTCATTACCTGAAAAGGACACAAACAACATAGAAAGTGAACGAATGTTCAAAACAAGATAATTAGCAAAGGCATCCCTTTGTTCTCACACAGCGAGTGCAGATTGTCTGCCTCGTATGTTTTTGTACTTAAGCGATTACTACGGCTGGGAGAAAAGATGTTAAAGAAGTTTGAAAAAGAACTATTGAATGTATTTGAATAACGCTTACATATTCGTACTCCTTACATCGCAAGGATTGTGAAGATACAAAACATGAACATTTTTGATGACCAAAGTGAGAATATAGCATATTCAGTCACAAGCGTCATGATTTCATGATAGTTTCACGATAATGATATCACCAATTTTTTCCTTGTAGAAAATGCTCGTTCTCGTGCTTGATTAATTATCATTCTCACATGTCCTCTCATTAAAAAATTGCGGTTTGTAAATTGAGCGATTTTTATATTTTGAGCACTGATCAGCAAATGCAACAGCGGATAGAAGTCTGTTGCAACTCATTTTGAAGTTGAGAATACAAGCTCTCAAATGATGTTTGCACTTCATTGTGCGACGCGATTGGAGGGCATGAGAATCGATTGAATTTCAGCGAAATTAAGGTGGTCCGTTTTTATGATCAGCTCTATTAGGTGGTAGAATCTACCAAAGTTGGAATTTACATGCAATTGGAATAGTAGTGAAGATTTCATGTGATCACTTTTCATGTTGAAAAGTGTATCTCTCCTTGGCAAAAAAACACTACGCGGATAAAGGGGTTTCATTCAAAAGTATTTACACGCCCGACGTGTTTCGCGCAGTCGCGATTCAAATGGAGCAGGCAACTGTAAAACTAACAGACGGCATTCTACCAGATTCTTATACAGGTACAGTGTACTCCGGATAAGCGGGAGAAAAGTCAGGAAACATTTCCATCAGGCTACTATATGCAGAGGTGGAAAAATTCCACTGAAATTTTTTAATTCCAATTCAAATTCCAGTTCTAGAGCAGAAATTTTAATTCCAACTCCAATTCCAATTCCAGTCGAAACAGTTCAATTCAATTCCAATTCCATAATAAGATTCAATTCCGATAATTTCATGTCGCTTATAGTGTATTATGCTAATGTATCTAACGTTTGTTCGCTGAAATCGAACCCCTGTGCCGTTATTCTATCCTCGTTGTCCCTGTGTGCCGTTCCCTGCGTCGTTCCTATGTGCGTTCTCATGTTCATAGTTCATATTTCTTGTGTACATGTATATGTGTAACCGGTCTGCCTACGCCATTTTCGTTTCGTAAACAAGATATTCAATATCTCGTGAAAAAAAAGAAATTTAAATTAACGGTCAGCAAAGACGCAAACGCTGAGAGAGAGAGAGAGAAAGGGAGATGAGATGCGAATAAATCGATTAATAAACTGATAGAAGAAAGAAATTCAAGGTGCGAATAGCGTGATTGTTGATGAAAGAGGAAAACGACGATAAAAATGATATCATGAAAACTGATTAATGGTCCATGTTAAAAAAGGAGATTAAAAATTCCGTGATAAGAACGAAATGAAGTCGGGTCGAAAGCTAGTGGACAGAGATTAAAGGAAACTCTTTCAATTTTCAAAAGAAAGAGGATTTATCGTCAAGTCTCAAAAATTGGTATAAATTAGAAACGATGAGAAAATGACACAACAACAACACATATGACATCTTCAGTAGCTGTTAGAAGAACTCCGGGCTCTCGCGGTGTAACTTAACTACAGAAATAACAACAACTGCCCGCCAGCGAACAACACCGCAGCGTATACAGCAACACATCAGCAAGCGCAATTGAAGATTGACGGTATAAGTGACACTGATATTTATGATATTATTTTGGTATAAATGAGTCCGATCGAATTGAAGTGAATTCAACATTCAGAAATGAACTGTAAGTTTAAAGTTTTTCTTTTATCGTTGCGTGTCGTATCTAATAGAGTCTTAAAAATTAATATTGTTAATTGTTGTGATTGGACGTTGCGATTTCAATTTTGTACAAATAGATTTATCACAGGTCTATCGAAAAAGTGAAATTGAGGTTTATCAGGGTCAATTCCAATTCCAGTAGATTTGAACATCGTCAATTCCAATTCCAATTCCGACGAAAAATGGAATTAATTCCGGATCGGAACTAATTCCAAGTCCGACTTTTCCAACCCTGACTATATGAATCGCTCCGGTTAAGCGGGACAGTTTTCAAAGTTACTTCGCTTAAACGGAAGAATTTTTTTGTACTTTTTTATGTCCTAAAATTTTCTTTTCTGCGTATACATACTCGTGCATGCTAAGGAGCGTATTTAATTCGTGTCGCTCACACCCCTGCAGGATGAGAACCTCCTCAACACACAACCCGACTGACGACTGATTTGAATCGTTTACTTTGACAGCCAATCAGTTATTGCAAGCTCATCGATTCTACATTACTGTGCAAGCCGTAGCCAGAGACACTTGTTTCAGCAATAGCCCTGCTCACTCATTGCACGTGATGTCTAGTCAACACGCTCTACTCTAGCTGAAAAAAGTCGAACTTATTAAGGCATCCGAAGTCCCTGGCGTTTCAAAACATTGCTAGACTCATTTTTTGCTTAGACATTCGAAACCTTATATACAATGTACTACCATATACCATACTATACATATAAATGTTATGCCTTTCATGGATCAGATTTTTTCATACAGTATGCATCTATACTGCTATAAACGAAGATGTTTGTAAGTACGGATGTTGTAGATAGTCGTACGGATCTTTAAGCGTGGTTTAGGCAAGATTTTATCAGCATCTATATAAAAGTATTACTTCTCCCGAGCTGAAATTACCAATTTTATTACTTCTCCGTTTAAGCGGGAAGTCCGGATAAGCGGGACAATCGTCCTACTCCGGAGATGTCCCGCTTATCCGGAGTATACTGTACTAGGTACACACCCCAGCGAGAATCAAATAAAAAGTCTGTCAATTCATATCAGCGATTGATTTTTGACCCTGAAAGACTTTTAAAACCGAATGCACAACACAAAATGTCCCTCTCAACTCAGGACTGATCGCAGCTGCGTGGAAAGGTCGCACTGGTGTGTATAATATGCCTAAATGAATATGTACAACTATCGGTGCATGAAATGCTTATTACAGTCTTATTTTCGATTCATCCATCATTTTCCTGAATCAGTGCGATGTAAATGAACAGTGTAAATATTTTCTTGCACCAATAACTCTGAGAATTAATAGAAATCATTGTCGGCTTTGAAAAATAATTTGGTCGGTCTTTTACAAAGATTCTCACGCCATTTGTACAAGGTTCATGTGACGACTGTTCAATTACCGATATCGGGACAACACTCTGATCATTGCCGAATTCAAATTCAATATAGAGATTTGAAGCTTCTCAAAGGCGACAAATAGATGAAAAACTGATAAAACAGACAACTTAAGAGATCCGCTTTGCACTGTTCCGCTGTACTATAAAGTGTCTGTCCAACTGTTAACACAAATCGCTCAGCATGTTCATCATATGAACAAATTATCAGGAACGGAAGAAGTGTGTTTATGCTTTCATTTCTCCGTCCTTGCTTCTCAAATGGGTTTACGCGTTAGTGAAATATCAAGACATAAAATTCAGTTTGATGACTCCAGTTTATTCTCTTTCATCTGCAATATTTGTGCAGAAAATACAAGGATTTGCTCATCAAAGAAAGCGCTCTAGTTGTGTGATAGATGGTTACCCATCAAAGACAATGTTCTTTTATCTTATTTGACATCATTTCTGTGAGCAGTTGCACCGGTCGACTGGTAAAACGGTCGGTCAACCAACGGAGGGATCCTCCGTCTTTACATCAATGTTGCCCTTGAAAACTTGATTCATTAAAGAATAGCTAAAGATGCTCACCTCTCCGGTTGTGTAAGCGATAATCGGTTTTCGCATTAATGAGGAATTATGCTAGTACATGCTACATATGAAATGATAAAGAATCTCGTGTATTACATTGTGGTGACACAGAGGCATATGCCTTCTACTCTTGTAAGTGTAAACCTATAAATATACTAGCTTTCTTTTTATGGGAAATGCATGAATGATGATGCCAGTATGATGATGAAGAATGATGCACATTCAATTTGATATGGTTGTGATTTTTAGGTCATCATCTTCGATTCAAATCGGCTGATAAATAAATGTCCATAGAATCAAGCAGCTGCCATTGGATCCAATGAATTGAGACATCCTGATTGCAAAAACTTACGTCTATTTACGACCGAACGCGAATGTCGTCATAATACGTTGTCGCATATGAGATGATCATAGGAAATCTTTGCAAATGAATGAAAAATTAATCACTATCTTAATAGCAGAAAATAGAGCCATGCTAAATTGATGGGTTTCTCTGTGTTGATAAATTGGAAATTATCACGAGGAAACAGTCATTGAATATGACTTGCCTGTCATCGGACCTCTCAAGAGGGGAGTCGGATTCGGTGGCGGTCCCGGTGCTTGCGTCAGGCCGAGCAACAGGTGACGGTATGGAAAGTTCGAACCGTAATACAAAACCTTGCAATTTTCATCTGCTATTGCCAGACTTGATGGAACTGAGAAAACTTTGCTTACGGACCGTGACTACAAGTTTCCCAATAAATCTGTGCTTTCCATTGCTAGATACTTTATAAGGAAACATGTGTCTGATTATCACAGGATACTTTTGTGTCTCACATTTTGATTTTGCATGATGAAAAATGAGTTTGCTTTTACCGAGTGCATGCTAATAGCATCTTTGCATTCACAAATAAGGAATTTTGATGTAGGCCTGTAGACACTTCAGGTACACTTCCGGAATCGAGCCGGAAACAATTGAGCCGAAGCGGAACAAGAACAGGACGCATTAAGACAGGGGTTGGAAAAATTAAATGCAATTCAATTGGTCTTCTTTTTCTGTTAACAATTCATTAATTGCAATTTATCGACAATTAATTACAATCATCTCTACGATTGCCAAATCTATGAAAAGATAGCCCTCCAATCAATTATGTCCTGTCCACATGCAAAATGATTACATGATTGACAAATACTTAGAAATTGAATTCATAATATGTACACACGAAACGCATCGGATCCGGAATATGTGAAATATTCACTATAGTTAGAAACTTTTGAGTTGAAGGCCATAATCAAAATTTTCTTCCTCTTAAAAACGAGCAAAAATATCATGTCATCCACCGGTCATCTTATACAATAATCACTTTTTTGACTTGTAAATAATTGCAATTAATTGGAATAATTGGTATTACGTGTTCCAATCAATTAACTAAATTGAAGAAAGTCCATCAATCAATTAATTGCAATTAATCAGCACCTATCATCAGTTATTGATCCAATGTTCAATTGGCAGATGAGATTTGTCATTGAGTTTGCACACGATGGCATGTTTTCAACATTCTCCTAAACGCACTTAAGAACTTAAATTTCGTCAAATTCTTAAAGTTTCTGCTGCCGCAACCCTTTCCATACATGCCCTTGTCGCATTTTGCTGGAATCATCTGGTGACTTTTATGTTTCCTCTATTTTCAAACTTTCCACCACAGACATTGGATTTTTCCCACTGTAAGATCAATTTTATGACCTATTTTGAAGAGAACTTTTTTCAAGTCTGAATCTTGTAAGCATTTTGCATGAAAATTTTTAAAGAAGCGCTGCGGTTTCCAAGTTAAACATGGAATTCAATGATGATATATACTAATATATCTGAAAATAAATGCATGTAGTAAGGAAGAATAGGAACCTTCACAGGCTTTATTTAGGCCCTATGTGCAACACTCATCCTGAGTGAGCCTCTGAAGTAGTAGCTTTGTGTAGCCGACATCATCTTTGATCTTGTCGACAACACGGAATTCAGAGATCATAGAGGCCCACTTCCTTTCCCATTTGTATAGAGATATCATTTTACTTGTTTTCTATGCCGTCCCATATAATTGAATTCTGAATGTCTCCCTGTAAAATCCTCCCTTCTGACAATGACCAACCGACTGGCCGAAATATATTAAGGCTTATTTATCACCAAAAAACGAAATAGAGCATTTTTGAGCAACTTGGATCCCTATTTTCTCACATGATCCAAGGTCTCTTCGCATATTGATGATCAGAATAATGATGGGTCGGTAAGTGTGAAACAGCATCGTCTATGTCCTTCGCTTATGGGTCGCATGCAGCCATGTATCAGAGAATTCATCAGACAAATCAGAAAAATTTCCTGCTTATCAGACAACTTTTGTCTCATCGCACGGACTACTTTTGTATTATTACGTTTGCTGCATATTATGACAATGATGACTGAAACAAACTTTTATCACATGTACATATAATGCATAAAACATGTGAGGTTCTATTTTAGACATAGAGTCATGACAATAGCAGTTCAGGATGTTTGACATCTTGATACCACAAGTTAATTCTCTTTTTAAAATGTCATTTACAATTCTAAAATGTCTACATATTCCCTAAAGTCGCAATTAATTATGCGAAGGATAACTAACAAGGTATCAGGGTTATTCTAGATAAATATATAAATGTGCGAGTGTGACTGAGTGAGTGGGATAGAGAGCGGATGCAATTAGAGATGTAAAAGTATGATTGGGTTTATATGCTACTAATGAAATGATGGTAGTCAGTAATATAGATGAGGTATCATATTTTGCAACAAAATTAGAAAAGTAGACAGTTTGACTGATATTTTGGCTGGTGTTTTGCTGCTCACAGTTCATAGTGCAGAGCCTATGCCTTGAGGTGGCGTCTCGATATTGTTCATGACGAAAATTTCCACCTACTGATATTCTGTATATCATAAATCAGTAACAGCAGAACATATCCCGTCTACTTGTGTACTCGCATAATTGCTGGCTAATTTCTTCAAATTTTAGAATTCTAGCGCTTTACCAGTTATTGATTGACATACTCATTTGAATATTTAAACTACTCGTGGAGCCTGCATGATTCAGCAATTAGTTTCAACTTAAGTGAGTGTAATAATTATATACAAAAATGCAATTTTCATAGACATGGCACTCCGTGTAGGACCACTATGAAGTTAATGTGCACTTTTGGAGTACAGTTCATGTTCATCGATATTGAACACTCTAGCAAAAGGGAATGACTTAACTAAGGGATTCTGACCGAAACATTTCCTCCAGTAGCTGCGGGTCTGTTTTTGGTGCATTTGCCCACTATTCTGAAAGTCTGAGCACGGCTATGCTCGCACCCGATTTATAAGAGGGCCTGAACAAGGCTGGGCTTGAGCCTGATATCTTTGAACAGCAACGGGCCCGGCCTGTATATTTACGATCTGTGATCTTACGATCATGCGATCTATGAAATCAAATATGTGCAAGTATTCGGTTTGACCCGACTTAGGTCTGCACCAAGATCGTCCAGTGACAGAGCGAACACTGCCAAACGGCCAATCAGCCGAGAGGACCGATTGAAGAAAGTTCTGCTTGATAAATGGACAGTGTGCATGTTCATCACTCAGATGGACTTGCATGTAGACATCATATACACACTAGCTTGTGTGAAGCAATCAGCTTTGTTCGATGAAGAGGACGGATATCCATTCGCCGTTATTTCAGTGACTTTATCGAGCATTTCTACATGTTTTACGATTGCATTCAGAAATAACTTAGAAAAGCCATTGAACTCAGATAGATTTTTAAAATCCCTCAGGTCAATAAATATACGTGGTGCGTCCAATAAGTTTTCGGACAAAGTTACAAAATTTGCAAATATCTGAATTCAAACAAGATGCTTCATTAAGTTGACATACACGTATTTGGCTTGCGATTCAGCAAAGAGTTTTTAAACGCTTTCATTTATTATTAATCTGATCGCTGATTCCAGAAAACATTCGAAATTTCGAAAATTTTGATTGACTTCTTCCATTGAAGTCTGAAACTCTGCAAGTAATAATAAAAGACTAGAACGGACATGCACATTTAGGACGTTAGTCAATTGCTTGACAGTAATTCTTAGATCAGGTCATCCATGGATCAGGTGTCAAACATATTTAACAGAAATCATTGCATCAGTTGCGTTTGAATAAAGAAATTGTTAGAAAATATTCAAATCATGACCAGGATGGTAAGTGGCGACAATGTTCATTTGCAACAAATTTCCATTTCGTATTTCCATCATTAGCTCCCAGCTTCATTCGTCATATCTGCCGCTGCAAAAATGAGCTTTGATCATATTGAAAGTCAGGAGGACTCGAAGCTTGTCCTTCTTGAAGATTTTCTTTTTAAAAAAGAATAAAGTTGATAAAGCCGGCATATACATACCGTGTTGAGGCCTGCAAGGTAGGTGGTGTCAACAGTGATCATCAGCCTACACCGTCTAAAACAAGGGTTGGAAGATGGTGACATAGAGGCGTGGGACTAATCTTCATTACTTGAATTGATTTGATGCTAATGTTCTATATGAAACTCAATACCGATAGCCAGCGATCTGTCAGCAAGAGCAGGAGGCACCATTAACCCTTGCCCCGCTGGCGAATTTTTTGAATATCTTTTTTCTATGACCACCAGATTTCTGGTTGCTTAATTTCTACGTATTATGCAACTTTTGACTGAGGGATATCAAATTTAGCACAATACTATTCGCGTGAAAGCTATTTTAAAATTTGAATATTTGGAATAAATTTAGTTGGTTTCGGTATATATTCACTTCTAATGCATGTTGCGGCATCAATTCCTGATGAAGTAAGTTGAGATTACAAAAAGGATTATTCCTATCAATGCAGATGTATTCACAAATGCAAAATCTTTGAATTTGAATTTATCTGCTTATTATGTATGCATGTTTGAAACTTGAAATTCAAATTTCAAAATTATTTTCATTAGTTTTGTACTTTTTAGTTCTACATCTGATCAGTAATTGTTGAAAATTTTCAGAATCATTTTGCTTTTCGCCTCATTGTCTCGATAAAAGTCACCTAATTGGGTTGTTTCTTAACCTGCAGAAACTAAATACTAAAATGTGCGATTTCAGTGATATTTGAGCTTTGACCTCATCTAATACAGTGGTGTAATCTCAGAGCGATTAATAATCGTCGTTTTATTAACCACCACAACCAGATCTTTCGATGGTTTATCATTTTTTGTTGTCATTTTCCATTTCAAATAGTGATCTACTGGAAATTTGTTAAAGATTGTCGGCTTTTTGCCTTTGACCTTCACCTCAGCCCAGGGATGACTTAAAAAATGAAAGTGATACAGAAAGTGATACAGTTTTTCTGAATCGCCATTAAATGCTCATTCGATTGATGCGTGGTTTGGTAAAATTAGTGCAATAGTTTGGGAGATTAGCAGAGGGGTGAAGTTCGCCTACCCCAATAGGGTGCGTTCGGAAAACACACCAGTTGGGCGAGGGTTAGTAGATAAAGAAATCCTCGGCTCAGTGATACACTGAATTCATCACGCGGCTCAGTTAGATGTCACCATCGATGCCGCGAGTACACTTCGTAAAGATTCAAGATTTTGTCATTTCCATTAATATAAATTATAATAAGTACAAAGCCATTTTGATAAATTAATTTCAATGTATCGTCTTACAGAAAGATTCAGCAACTGCGGCAGATTTCAGTAATTTGATATTTTTTTAAAGATCTAGCAGCATTAACCTGGATCGGTGCCTGACCGAGCAGCTGAAATTTCCATCAACAAACAGCTGCTGTCGATGCTGGTGCAACTAACTTAAACTAATCGAAAAGTAGTATTTCTATTGCTTGAGCCATTTAGAGGAAGATTAGACATTTTATTGAATATAAAATGGCATGTCTAAGAACAACGCTGCATTCAGTCTGGTATAAGATGGCAAGCTTATCGCAAATAGAACTTAGCATTATGCAGGCACTACAAGGATAAATGTAATGTCGAAGTCAACAAATGCAAGCAAAGATGGGTACATGACTCCTAGACATCAGCAAAGAATATATGGAATGTTGTAGATGATGTAAAAGGAAAATTCATGGGCCCCTTTCACAAATTTTGATCAACTATCCTAATGTTGAATGTGCAGCAAATGCAATTAATGAACATTTTGCTAATTTTTTCACTGAGGATGATAAGTCTTTGAATGCTGATTTTTGGAATGATGAGTGGAATCCTTTAGAAGATCCATGCGATGTATTTTGTTTTCTCGAACGACTATCATATAAAAAAGCTACTGGATCTGATGAGATTCCGAATATGTTTTATAAACTTGCATCACCATATATTTCAGAACTTTTGTGTCTTGTAGTAAATTGTTCAATTCTGGAGTGTTAAGTACCCTTGCTTTTAAAGAATTGTGTTGCTTCACCGATTCCTAAATGTAGTTCACCTTCTATTGAACAACTACGTCCTATAGCTTTGTTGAGTACACCTGCGAAACTTCTCGAACATCAGATTTTAAACGGTGCTCGAGAGCTGTTAGCGCATGATTTTCCATCTTTTCAATTTGCATACAGAGAGAAATCGAGCACAACGAGTTGTCTTATAAAGATGCATAACATCCTTGCTGTCAATCTTGATAGTCCGGAAATTGGAGGTTGCATGCTAATCAATTACGATTTTTCTAAACATTTGACTCCATAACTCACAATATTCTTGTGAAGAAATTGTTGCGTGGCGATTATCCACATGGTTTTATCAAGTGGCTTTGCTTTTATCTTGATAACCGCTGTCAACGTGTTCGAATCGGCAGCATTTTGACTAATGTTTTGCGTGTCACTAGTGGCATCGCTCAAGGATCTCTGTTGGGTCCCTTACTATTTGTTATTTACTGCAGTGATATTGTACCAGTATCTCGTGAGACTATGATGACAATGTATGCTGATGATGTTTGTGAAATATGTCATATTTTAAAAAAATGATGTCTTGAACTCAACTGAAGTGATCACTGCTGAATTTTATAATATTCGATCATGGGCAGAAACAAATTGTCTGTAATTGAATGACTCAGAGACGAAGGCGTTATGCATGTGCAAAAAGAACTTTAGCGTACATTTTCATTTTCCCTCCATGACTGCGAGCGAAGTGGAGATTCTAGGTGTCTTTTGGTCATGTGATTTGAAGTGGAATTCTCATTTTGATCATTTAGCCGCACTCTGTACAAGACGTCTTTTTTCCGCTCTTAAAGTTCTAAGAGAAATTTTCACTCATGACGACTTATGGCCTGTTTTTAACAGCACCATCAGAAGCATCATGTTATACTGTACGACTTTGTCCGGTGTGCTGAGTTTTGAAACATGTACCATAACAGAGAAATTCATACATTGTTCCTTCTTCTCGAGAACGAAGTTAGCATAAAGTAAAAAACTTGTCATGCCTGAGGAAGGGTGGATCACCCGAAAGCTTGCCAATAAAGAAATTTCGAAGAGAACTATACCACTGAAGAATAGAGAAATTGTACAAACGTGCACGTTAAGTTATTTGTCGCAATAATTGTAAATGCTCGACTTCTCTGATTCCCATACTATGCGCTTGAATTCCTGTAAAATTTTGTTTGAAAAATGTCAAGATATGAAACATCCCTTGAATGATATTGTTTGTCACAAGAGGAACAACCGAATGCTGATTCCTTTCTGTAGAACAGCAAGAAGACAGAATTGTTTTGTTGTGTTACCAACTTCCATTTTCAACGCACTGAATGATCTTACGACCAAACTTGTATAAATTCCCTGTATGTACTACTTTTGATTTTTATTTTTAAAAGTATATGTATCTATTCTATTCTATTCGATTTACAATATGATCTCCTGTTATTTACTCAAAGTTCGATGTGAAATCAATCATTTCGTATTAGAAGGATTTTCTCAAATTTTTGAATGTTTCTTACACAGCGGCAAGTGTAGCAAAAGTGCAATATTTGCATGTTGTAATTGTTGTTGCTTACTTCAGCTGTCCATGCCTCTGTGGAAGGGGCAGCCGAAAATTTGCGAAAATTCTAATGTATTGATTGATGTAAGTGCCTTTTTTCATTTGTCTCGTTTAAACACATCTCAGCTAGCTCAGAACGTTTTCATATTTTGTAAAAGAACGTGGTTATCTCCAAATCATATGAAGATAGAGCATCTAAAAATTTCTTTGGTGGCAAGCACAAGAACTTATTTTGCTCTCAGAAATAAATAACAATGGTATACCAGGGAAAGGATTGAAAGATTAGTGTCCAAACATTTGTCATCCAGCTGCAATATTTAATCTCTTCCAACCCGCGCAATTCTGTGCACCTGCTTCTTAAAGAATCGTAAAAGCAGGATTTATTTGTGCTCTGATTAAAATCTATGGAGGGAATTATTTCACCAAATTTTGCTTCTTAAATCATCATCATAGTTAATCAACGGTCACTATATATCACGGAATGAGCTATAATCGCAACATATCATCGTGAGAGTCACTTATGAAATTGATTGCATTTGGTACAACACGCATATTTCTTGCAAAAAGGATAACTGACCTAAAAAATGTTTCATGTATAACAGTGCACTTCAAGTACAAAACCCACGCGCACCCTAATTTTAGTAAAGCAACAAGCTAATGTAGATAAGTACACGAATATATTGTTTCACTGATTTCTAGAGATATGCTCTGAATGAGAGAAAATCAGAAGCTATCACGTACTCAAGGGAGCACCTGCTCTCTCGATTCAAGTATGTGAAAAACTGTCATCGTACAATAATTACAGACAAAAATTAGGAGAACACTCCGTGTATCTCAACATCTAACTTAACAAAGCTGTTGTCTGCAGCTCATCTATCCCAGAAAAGTAATTAATTTTAAGATTTTCTTTGAGCTTTTTAATATCTTTATAATCAAATAGCTTTTCGGAACATTTAAATAAACTCAGGTATATTACAAAATCTACAGAAAACTTGATTTTTTGATTTTATTTTTATTGATTGAAAATATAAAAATGTAGGAAATATTTGCAAACAACGCAATGTAAATATTTTTCTGCATTTTTAGATGTTAGGCGAAGATATTCACTTACTGATAAATCATTTCAAGAAGTGAACACAAATAATAAGCATTCGATTAAGCACTGAAAAGTAGGATTTTAATTGGATGCGGCCCGGCTGGACCTCTGCATTGAAAATCTGGCCCGCGTCCAGAAAAGGTGGTCATTCCTGGTTTCAGCCAATTACAGAGCAGATAGTTAGTCATTCGGAAAGTTAGTTAATCGATTCAGCTTAATCACTATCAGATAGAAGAATCGAGTTCAGATAAGCGATGTAGACCATTCGATAGAAGTTAATCATCGTTAGATAGAATAATCGAGTTCAGATGAGCAATATAAGCTATTCGATTGAAGTTGATCCGAGTTCTAACGATAAATAAAATCTACCGGCAAATGTTGTATTTTAAGTACGTGAAATCATCAGAATCCTGCCATAGATCAATTGATGACCTACATACATCATCCACAGAAGCGAGTGGAATAGATTTGAGGGAAGGCAAACTATAAGACAGATCTCTCAGCATATGGCAGAATATTTCGTCATTTGTTGTATGTAATCTAAACTTGTCTCGTTTTAATTCAAAGTAACCAATGTTGCAGTTAATCAGCAATGAATTCACAAGATATTTCTTTGTTTGCAGCCCGAATCCTAACTTTGCATGGCATTAGACTAACGCGATTTCAAAAGTGTTAATTAGGGCATAGGCAACAATAATTCGATCTGATGAATTCATCTAAGAGAAAATTTGAGTCCATCATGAGTGATTATAAACTACACAAAGTTGAAATTGATGACTAATAATATCGATTAAAATTAGTGAAAGTATAATCCAATAACTGCAGTAATATGCGTACAGCGACATTATGGATGCAGAATCACAATCAGCGATACCGTCAAATGTTGAATATACAGGGTGAGGGGAAAGTCCCTCCCTGATTTCAAAAGTTTATAGTTCCAAGGGAAATAGATTTATAATTCTACTTTTTCATCTTATGTTTTGAGAATACCTCAAAGCTTTATTCCAAAACAAATATTTTGATAAAACTTGATCGATTTCATGTTAATATGGCAGGGTTGCCTAGGGTATGGGGATTCCGTGGGGACACCCATGGGTATGGGGTGGGTATGGGTGTGTGCTATCCCTACAACTCCCATTAGCGCTTCTATGGGATTCTGTGGGGATTCTGAAGTTTCTTGACTATCACTAAAAGCAATCAGAACTGACATCATATCACACAATCAACTTCGATGTTGAATTACAAAGTATCACGCAGCCTACCCATCTCACCACTTAAAATGCATGACATGCCAATGCTGATCATTTTCACATTAGTAACACACGTTCAATAATTTTGAATGTCTTGTAATGATAGTTCCAGGTGTGTCAAGGACGTCTGAAGTGGAAGAATTCTCCAAGTCTCCTTTACTGCAGAGCCGAATGGAGACTTACAAATATTAAGTCTAATACAGTAGTATAAATAGCTCAGAAAAAAATATTTGTGATATAATTAAGCTTGCGTGATAAATGCGATTAATCATTATTAACCTAGACTTTGAACTAATTACGATATAGAAGACCTGTTGGGTACAGCTCACAAAGCAAGACACATGAAAATGTTGAATGATTTTCGTCGGATACATGAACAGTGTGATAAAGATTTCTCACACCAGCTCATTCAACTGTAAGCCATCTACTCGCATTGCAGTCAGTTATAATGAAAGCTCAGATTTTTCACTTGTCAGAACTTTCATTTTCATCTGATGGGCATCCTTAACTGCACACTTAAGTGTACCTCAATAAATGATTCATTTTGCTGCATTTCGTCACCTTACACAAATGGGTCAACATCCTCCAAATTCTTGTGCAATAATTCGCGGTGATAAGAGTGGTCGAGAAAATCAGGATGATTTTCATCGAAGTCTATATCTATAATAGCAGATTAGATTGATTCAAAGCTTCTTCTTTCACCACGTGTATATTTTCGATTTCTAGTATGCGAAACAATTCTAGACTTGATATGCACAAAGGCCAAACTCGCTTTGATATTTTACTTCTTTATCGGCATTGATGGAGATAGAATTATCAATGATTGCTACACTAATTTAATTAACGAATATTAAACGGGAATATTCACTTATATGAACATGGCATGATCCATTGAGCAATGCGCGATGGCCATAATACACATTGGTAGACCTCAAATATATAGTGAAGGCCTAACCAAGAATTTTTGACAGGTGACTTGTTTGTGACAGTGGCCATTTTGAAGTACTGGCAGTGTAGCAACATATGAATATTCTTTACTTATTATGTTCAACTATGTCTTTGTATGTTGATGGACTTCCCATTATTTGAAAATAGCACCACTATAAGCAACCAAACGAATGAAAAATCCTCACATTAAGAACCCCAAATACCAACTTACAGGACATTCCAGGATTATATTCTCACAGATGGAACACGTGAAGCTCGTATATATTCTATCAAAACAGCCAACAAATACATGCACTTATAATTATTTCCAGTAAAAATCGAGTCTTCACGAAAAGCAGCTGACTGAAAATATTGTGAGTACATTAAGGTCCTTCAGGACTTGAACTAACAGTTAAAATTTCTATAGATATATTGACAAATATTCATGCTTGCTTTTGTAAAACATATTTAATCCCGATTGTCTACACCGAGGAATTTAAGCATAGTTCTTTTGAAATGAATCTGTGTATATTTCCTGAGAATGCTTCGTTTAACATGCATACATGGTGTAATGTAAGTCTAGGTTTGATTTTATTTGATGAATAGACTGGTTGTTTATAACAGCAAATCTCAAAACAGCGAATATGAAAAACATCGAAATTTCAAAATAGCGAAATATATGAATAGCACACTATGCAGTACTCGAGTGTTGTGCAGAACTAAGTACATACTCGTATTAACATTTCATCTTAACATTTTAATAAGGCCATGTTTCCTTTAGTCTACATGTAGTTGTTGAATTTTTATACAAATGTGTTTCCTTTAAGGGAACAGTAATGCAAAAATTGAATCCTTGAAGTAATCCTGTAGCAAAATGAAATTGGATCGACATGGTCAATTACTAGGTTAAGTGAACCAAAACTTCAAAGTGAGTAAAAGAGGAAGTTTGAAAAACAGAAGCTGATCAATAACCAATTTGTTATAAAAGCAAAAGAAATAAAGACAGTGTCGGCATACTATTAAAAGAAACATTTCGAGATAGAAATACGTTTACGGTAAAGTACTACGTTACGGCAGTTTCATGGAAACAGGGTGTTATGTCTCATGAATCATTAAAAAATTGAGAGCGGAATGAGAAGAACCTGTGCATACTGTACGTGTAAGCTAGCAGCAGACGACAAAAACCTACGAATCAGTAGATATAGATAAAGAACACCTATCTGGTAATGCAACCAAATGATTCAGGCAAATGTAAATTTGCAAGTCAAATGAGTGTGCATAGCGGCTCTATTCCTCACTTGAACGAGCAGTTAGTTAAATTTTCGGTACAATAATTTCTAGGTGGCAAGTCAGAAATAAGGCTCAATAACGATAGAAAATTCCGCAATTTTAAAGAGCAATAGGCCTATACCAAAGATAGCAAAGAAAAGTCAAAAAAGCTACATCATACAGTCGGTAATTTTCATCAAATACTCCCATTCCGCATCTCTGGAGTCAAATGCGGCCTTCCGATCCCGTGCAGAAGTTCCAATGCCGTGCAGAAGTTCCACTGAGATGGAGATATTGGACATCAATTATTCTATGCGAACAAGAGCAACATATCAATTAAGGGCTTATCCTGTGTGGGTGTGGGGATACCCACAGGTTTTTCTGTGGGTATGGGGTGGGGTGGGGATTCACATGTCAATCCCCACGGCAACCCTGTAATATGGTCCAAGTTTCACTTACACTCCTACAAGTGAAGCTTAGACCATAAAAAATAAAACGATGAAATCGATCAAGTTTTATCAAAATATTTGTTTTGGGATAAAGTTTGAGATATTCTCAAAACATTAGGCGAAAAAGAAGAATTACAAATCTATTTCCCTTGGAACTATGAACTTTTGAAATCAGGGAGGGACTTTCCACTCACCAAGTATACCAACTACATGTACATTGCACGTATATATCGATGCCTTTGTCATTAAAATGTTGTGATTTGAGTAGATCACATCCGCAGACATGAATGCAGACAGAAGGAATACATTTTTGTAGATTTCAGGCTGTCTGGTGTTCTGTTGTTGAAGTACTCTTGATTTCTACTTTCCTGTTCTTAGTAATTTCGTTTTATTCGATAATTGGAATCTTATTTGCTGACCGACTCAGGAAATTAGTATCGTCTATGAGTGTCATTTCAATTGACTCAACATTCTTAAGTGTAAAGATGGCATGGATATCAAATCCCTTTGAACATGAATCATGTACAGATCGCTTTTTCACGCGATACATTTGCCACTATTTCAAATACAGTTAATGAGAATTTGTGATCAGAAACGATTTTGTAACGTCGCTGATTATATGAGTTATAGAACCTTGTCATGACCTTATTCTCAATTTGTTTTCGCTTGAGATGCGGTAGAATAAAGAATATTCTTTCTTGTCTGTTCACATTTATACGATCAATATTTCATGTCTTACAAAACGAATAATGATGATAATCGTAAATAAATATTACTTAGGTCAGTATAGAAGACAGTCAGCAAATGAATAAAAGAAATCGTTACAATACCGACATTTCAAAATCACTCACAAGGGACTTATAAGGTTCGTTTTTGTGTTTATCCCGGAAATCTCAAAGACGCGCTGGTATTTAGTAAAGCAAAGGGAGCGTTATTTTATCTAACAAGCTGCCTTTCAACCTACATATGTTTGTTTCCTGATTCTAGGTTTGCGACAAGTCTGTGGCGGTATGCAGTTATCTATGGTATCAATTAATAGAAGTCGTCCTTATTCTTCAACTAAACCGCGCCATCTACCACTTTTAGCGCTCAAAAAACAAATCCCATTGCAACCATGTCGTCCTCACTGGCACATGCCGACAAACGGCTCATAAAAGGTAAAATTGGCATGGAAATCAGTTTGAAAACATCACCATCTTTGAGAATTTATTCTCTGATGAGCGCGGTATGGTAGGCATCTTTGAGTATGAGTGAAGAGTCGTGAACAAGCTTGTTTCATTTCTGACCGACAGAGGCGGAAATAAATCGCAAATATGAATTGAAATGATGTCAAGTAAGATAAAAGAACATTGTCTTTGGTGGGTAACCATTTATCACACAACTAGAGCGCTTTCTTTGATGAGCAAATCCTTGTATTTTCTGCACAAATATTGCAGATGAAAGAGAATAAACTGGAGTCATCAAACTGAATTTCATGTCTTGATATTTCACTAACGCGTAAACCCATTTGAGAAGCAAGGACGGAGAAATGAAAGCATAAACACACTTCTTCCGTTCCTGATAATTTGTTCATATGATGAACATGCTGAGCGATTTGTGTTAACAGTTAGACAGACACTTTATAGTACAGCGGAGCAGTGAAATTATGATGATCCACTGCGCAAATTCTCGTGTAAATGGCGCACGTAGGAACAGAAGTCCACTAATGCTTTTGTGTGTTCTACAACACAGCGAATTTCAGCTTTATAGTCTATGATTGAGACTTCTAGTACCTAATCACTAGGCTTGAAATGCCCCGGTATGTTATAAGATGGCAAGTAAATGTTATGTTAATTCTTGCGGAAAAATCATCGACTATCAAGACAGAAGGTGGAGCCAAGGTCATTCTGCCCCCTTGCAGACGCCTATTGGTGTGAGCTAAGAGCACAATAACGACAATATGATATGAATTACGATTTGACAAGAGAGAAATAAAGACTGATGTGAGATGTTGATCTAGAAAGGAGTACTTCTGCTGCATTTGATTTCAGACAGACAGAATCCGAAGACCCAAGACAATTAGGCCAAAACCCGGCCAGTTCTAGCTCTGTTCAGTTCATTCAAACCGTTATTTTCTCAGTTTTCGTGGATTTCAGACGGATTGATGATTATCGTTAATCGTAATGCTAAGTAATAATCATAAATTAATGTTAGAAATCGTCTGTCCCTCATTTCACGACAGCAGGCATTTCATTCCTCACTGTTTAGGAAAGGTTGGAAATGTAAACAGAGTAATAAATACAAATTGCATTTTCGCCTGGTGATTAACGTTGCACATGTGTAATTGGAGATGAAGCGGATTCTCGCAAGTTCATCATTAGCGCAGTCTTTGGCAATGGATGGAGGACAGATGAGAAGGGTTGTGTCTCTTCGACCACTTGTTGATGTGTTATCATTCACAGATGCCTCAAAATTGTTTCTGTGTCGAAGTCGGCGACTTACAATCATTAAAGATATTCTCTGTTCGCTAAATGGAGGGGGAATTAACAAATTTGTTTACGGAGATACTTGGTGGTTGGATTTAAACAGAGCGACAGATATCCGTCAGGTAGGGGAAAGAAAAAATGCGCACTTTAAAGGAGAGAGAGACCAAAAAAACGAACAGCGGCACTTAATCCATCATGCTCTTGCTTCTATGATTTCCTCACGTTGTGCAGGTGCGATGCCAGGAAGAGGCCCACTTTTTTTCTCGGTCCAATTTTATTTCGGCTTTTGTTTTGTTCTTGTCAATCAAAATTGTGAGGGTTCCGCGAAACCGCCTTAGCATTGACCTTATTCAGGCGCAGCTTCATCTGAACAACTCACTATCTTTTTCGTTTTACACAGCGACCGCCCGTTTCATCGGTAAAGCTGACCGGCTAGGAATACACTGCCCAGTCATCTAAATTTAAATTGACAGCGGTCGACAAGCAGCGGTGACAACACTCATGCGATGTTCTAAAATTGAGAGCGGACGATTATGATGACACTGGCAGGTCTTTTAAAATTGAGAGCGGTCATCTGATACCCGGCGACGAAAACGCGAATGATGCGCCATGATATGAATTCTTCGTCTCTGTAGGAATCGTGACGATTCAATAATTTGAAAGAATTCATAATAATCCTCAGACGATAAAATATTACTTTTCTATTCAGCCAATGCATCAAACTTCTCTTCTTACCCACTTAGTAAGGGCCTGCATTATAGTTATGTACATGGTTAGATTTCTGGCAACCGACGCGCTTATGAACAAATTATTTCTGTGATTCGTACACTACGGACCTTAGAAATCGATGGACATTATTGCGGAGGAAGCCATGACTTCGACTAATTGGGCCAACGAAACTGTGGATAGGCATGAACTCGCAATGTTGGGGCAGGACGAGCTCATCCTCTAACAACCAAAGGACCACCATAGCACTTGAAAAGTAAAATATATACCACTGAAACTCATGTCTAAAACCCTAGCACAATGAAAAAATATGCGTGTAAAAATTATTGCACTAATTAAGTATTATTTTACAAGAATTCGGCGTGGAATTCATTCGGGTGTAAATTTCCAACTTTCAGAAAAGGCAACTTGACTGCAAATGGCTACCCTGACTGAACAAAGAAAGTAATGAGATACATTCCCCGCTTCTGGTCATTAACAGTGACAATCAAAATTGTGAAGAAATGATTATTCATTGTTTTTTTAATTGCCATGTAAAATGATGCGTGGTGTTGAAGGCGTAATCCTGCCAACTTACATGGGCGCACTGCATTTTCGCCACAAGTTTTGATTATGTAAATGACAAAACTATACTTTTGTGCAATTGTTATCGAGCCACAACGCATTTGTGCCACTATACTGGCCGGTAATTAAGTTGAGGCTGTCAAATTGCATCAAAGTGTTGTATTACATGGTCAATTATGTTCTACATATCACGTGTATGTTCAAGTATGTGCATGCGTCAGCTACATTTCCCCCTCTTGGACTGAAGAACTGCAACTTGACTGCCGTGAAAGTCTCGATCTCACACGCATTTTGACGGTGTCATAAGCAAGCGACTTGTAGATACCCAAAGAATTCAGATCATTACTGCTAGAAGCTATATAAGTAGTATAAACACAACATGTGAATTTACACTACTCTTTTCGATGTCTGCGGTGCAATGGATATGATTGGCAAACTCAAATTTATAGGAGAATGCACTCACATTGAAAATCAATGAGCTTCGTTAAAAACTACTGCGCTAAAATGATTGTACAATACTGGCAATCCTTAAAGAAAAGTACTTTTCAGAACAGGTCACAAGTGTGACGCTCCAGAGAGACATATTTTTTGTGAAAAGTTTGTAAATATGCAAAATCTAAAAAGCACAAAAGCATAACTTGATCGGCTTAGCTTAAAGAGAACCAGAGCAGAAATACGACAGTGCACCGAATCGTCATCCTGGTATGGAGAGGTCTAAGGAAAATCAGATTTTCTCTTGACAATCAACAATGATACTATTAAAGCAAGCTAGCCAATAATAGGCCAGTATGTTGATAGGAAAACGATTTAGATTTCTGTTAGTGAAATAGTTTCCCATTGCTCTGTCCACATGCTTGGCTTTCATCGCTTTCAGGACCAGTGCCTGCCCGTTTCTGTTTAGAAACACTAGGCTCTTTCCGATTACATTGTGGAGCAGATTCATCACATTCAAATTCAGTTAAATCATCACTCGCTCACGACCTCGAAACTTTTTGCAGGTGGATTGTAAGGGAGAAAGAAGCTCCCTTTCTCTTCTCACCAATTTTCGGCTTTTGTTTTGTTTACGTCAATCAAAGTTTGTGAGGATTCCGCTAAACCTTTGAGACTCTGTCCTTAATGTCCTCTTTTCTTGCTCGCCAGCACGTGTGAGCGGGTCTCTTGAGGACTGTGTCACTACAGCTCTTTCTTTTTTAATTAGTTCTTTTTATTCACTCAATGCATGTTGGCGCTATGTCTTTGAGGCGTTCAAACTTGACAAGTAATGTAATTGGAAATGTGCTCTGAATTCTGGAACTTTAATTTAGCGCATTGTTTTGGCTGTGGATCTATTATCAGTTGGCTCGTCGCCACAGCGTTGAAAATCTGAAGGAGTGCAGAAATGCAGTCAAAGAAGGTCAAATGAAAAAAGACGAAATCTCTTTTGAAGCATCTTCTTGCTTGCGTTAAGCTGTTTTGAGAGTGTGGCGGTGTGCTAACAAGCTACACAGCGGACATTCTTACATCTCGGCATTAACTTTCTGAGCCTTAAAACAATTTGGAAGCAAAGTCAAAGAATTCCTCGTCTCTCTTGCTTTCACCTCGGTGGAATCTCTGAAACCGTGCCGCTTGCCACCTTCTACCGACCCATCTCACAATGCCTTGGTGAGCATCCCAAGATCAAAGGCCGAACAGCGTTTTATCATACCGACCACTTTTTCATACCCTCTCTTCTCTGCGCTGCGATTCATCCCCATTCGTAACTGAAATCCTTTCTATATGCCTTAGCGGGCCTGAAGAAGATAGAGAGCGCTGGGCGGAAGTATTTTGAAGGCGCATTCCAAAGGGAAGTGTTTCCGATGTTAGCTATTAAGTTGTCGTTAATTAGGGAGTGAATGTGTGACTTTCTCTATCCCCAACAAGAGCAAAGAGTTGCACCGCATTGAGTAGTGGGAACTGTTTGTTATCAAATTCAGAATGTCCAACAATAATATATCTTCTCTAAAGGATGAACAGTCTGCGTTCACACATACTTTCACTGCAAATTATTTGATGAGAGTTTTCCTTAAGTTTGAGGTGCTAGAGTACTGGGTTTGTCAGGTTGCAGGTTGCTGTAACTTTCTTCCACATTCTAGAATATTGAGAAAGACTTTTGAAAGATAAGTCTCAAGCATTCATTATTGAAGTTAAAATAGTTTTGTCCCTGTCCTTGCCTTCGATTAAAAAATGTTAACGTTAAGATGAAAAGTCTTTGGTCGATATATTATGCCCTACTTCCTGGTCACATAAAAATCCCCCTCCCGGTAGTTTTTGCCTATAGAGATAATGCGTAAGACAAGGGCGAATATGAGCTAGAGGTCAGTCTCCCTGTGTTTCGCACATCGTGGCCACTCAAGGATGCCGAGTCTTATCATTTGTAGATCTTTCCTACTGACTCCAACTACTACTCCGAGGCTTGATAGGATTACTGTTCCGATATGAACTGAAAACTGTGGACAATACCAGCACATTAATACGCCAGCTACAAAAGATTTTTCCTGATTAGCTTTCGTAGTCAAACGCTTTATCTTTCGCAAGTAAAATCGTGCTTTCGTAGTTAAATTCCATCTTTGGTTTTACTACCAACTTTACATGTACATGTACGCACATGCAAAACAGAGTACGAAGCTCATGATCAAAATAATGGTTTAAAAATAAACTTTGAAAACAATGTTTTGATATACTGTACGTTTTGAAAACCATGTTTGAAAAACTTGTTCTGAAAGCAGTCTTGAAGTTTAAAATATTGCTTTAAAGCAAAGCATAGCGTTAAAATTTCTACTTTTGTCCATCTGACAAAGCAGTTATTCAATTGAAATTAGATACCTAATTTTATTTAACAAGGCACAGGTAATCGCGCGACCGCTTATTTTCACTGATTAATTTTGGATGAATACAGTATTAGTGATTATCAAATTCACTTAAACACCAAAAAAGACACGCATAAACCCTTAAAAAACGGAAAGAGGCAGCTTATTTCCCCACACACTCATATGAAACTATTGAAGGATAAACAATTATGTTCCGTCATGTCATGTGTTTGAAGATTCAAAGCGATACCTCTGAATGATCGACCTTCCATAGATTCCTAGTTTTTTTGTCTAATCTGTGTAATAATATCTTTTAATGTTAGGGTAAGTTTAAACCCCTTTCCGTTAATAACGCGGAATATTTTTCACGGAAAAATAAAATACAATATCCTAAATTATTATCGTTGTATGACAATTAAGTCGCTCAGCATAAATTTATTTTTCTCGATGATTTACTGCGCTCCTACTCGTGGAAGTCTGTAGTTCATCATCTATGTTCTGACATTTCATGAATGACACTTTGAAGTGACCAGTGTAACACGAGGGTATTGGAAATGTCGCAAAAAGATGATATTGTTTTTCATCTCAATGAATTAACTTCATTATTTTCTATAATTTTTCAAAATTGTTCATTAACCTCAGATGTTAAAATTCCATAGAGATATATTCATTTATGTGTGGGTGAGTCTAGAGCGCATACAATCCTATCCCAGTCATTGTGTGCAATGGTAACAAGCGATAGAGATTGACATGGATTACTGTCTCTTTGACGTGCATGGTTGGCCAAGCATGCGCATTGCAGAAGTAGTTCGCATCAGTGAACACACGAACCTCGACGGTCAGATTGCAGGCAGGCCTGTCAAGTGAAAAGTACGCATCTTTGACTCAATCTTCCTCCGTGATAAATTCGTTACATGGAAATATAATCTACACCGTTCGACTCCTCTAGTTCGAACGATCTAGATTTGCTGATTGTGCAAGTTTTATGTGGTGTCAGCATAGGAATAAATTATTGATCTGAAGTTGACTAGAATGGAAATTGATCCAATGTCGCGGCACATCTGGGAGAACTAAGTTGGGGCATGAATGAACCTAAATTTGCGCATGTACCACCATTATGTACTGCATGAGGCTTAACGTCCATTCTCTAGGTTTTACATTGTTGTCAATTGCAGCTCTGGGTTTCATTCTTCTTCTTCGTCAGAATTCAGGCTTGAATTTGCAATGCGTTCAATGGAAAGTTGGTCTTCTTGCCCCTTGAAACTAGTTCTGGTTGTGACCATCGGTGACGATTAATGTGATCTCTAGACCAAAATACGCAGACAAGGCGATTTATCTATGTGCAAACCCCGCTGTGCCATGACAAACGCACACGCGATCTTTGTTGTGCGTGAACATCACTAACCCAGTGCTTCTTTTCCAAGCTCAGTCCGTTTTGTTCATACTTAATTTCTTGGCTGCAGAGATGGCGCGCAAATGCAATGTAAAGTAAGTCGTCTATATTTTCACGGAACCTTCCAAGTGCCCTTTGTTGTGATTGTCTCAAATGAACTAACACCACTGCCGGTGGTGTTAGACTTTTAGCAGATAATGTTCTTATTCCCCGAAAACTTTGTTTTACAGACCTCAAGTATTCTTGCTGAAGCCAGTAATCGAACTTTTGTGTATCATTGCAAATTTTTGCTCTGTTTTGAACAAATTTAGCAGAAAACAATATTATGGGACAACAACATTGGCGTACCGAAGGGGGGATGCAGGGGATGCATCCCCCCCGAAATTCGAAACTCTAAGTGGTATGAAAAAGGGAGAAACTTAGACATGCTGAGCATGTGAAAAGGTTGTACAGGAATATGCGGGAATATTTGATTCTCGATTGCGATTGATAGAATAAATTTGCATCATATTATTATCCGTTTTATTCATCCATTTTTATAATATCTATTGAATACATATAGGCTAATGAATGCATGAGAGATATGCATGTACCGGTACTATTATATGTATTTACATTCTTTTAATATATATTTTGAACGCAGTTTTACAGATTTTTGTATTGTTTGAGCGTAAGTGTATATGATATTTGATTTGGCTTGATTCAACAGGTAAATCACATGCAGCTAAATCGACTAGGTCTATTCATACAAGTTTTAAAATTTTTGATGTCAGTATTCAAATATCATCCCCCCCGAACGAAAATCCTGGGTACGCGTCTGGACAACAAGGTACCCCTTTCCTTATTTAATGAGTGAATAATGCTTCTGTTGTATAAGGGTTAAGCCAATATTTACTAGTTTGCATGGGTAAATTCTATATTGAAAGAATGTCATTACTTGCATTTGTTTGAAAGAAGCAGAAACATATTTAATTACACTGTTATTAACCTTTTATCTCCTAACGTTCCCATTTGGGAACATGATACAAAATAGCCTCAAAAAGTACTTTGCGTTAAGAAATATTTTTTCATGCTTTGTTTAGATATAAGCTTACTACGATATTTGTAGAGCAACATTTCGAAGAAATTGATATTTTCGCCATTTTGGATTTCATCTGATAGCATCTTGAAAAGGTAAGATTTTTGTGAATTTTACTACCTTTACATAATGCATCTGTAAAATATCATTATAGTATTAAAAATGAACTAAGTCAACTTTAAAATCCTTTCTCAAGTTCCTTTCTCTCTATAAACCAAATTTCAAATCATTTAGCCCGATAGTTTTCGTGCAATTTTATTTTTGCGCTGAATGTTCCCAAATGGGAACGTTAGGAATACAACGTCAAAAAAGGCCTATTTTTGTCACAAAATTTCTTTCATATGGTATCCTGATTATTGCGGCTTTGGATAAGTGTAGACTTACATAACACTAAAAATGACTCCTCAGCTACATCATGAATGTCAGGAAAAATGTTCCGTGAGAGATTCGATCTCTATACCTTGTGTAAGGCAGCCAAGCATCGTACCATTACACCATATTGTCATCCATCATTTTTGAGTCGCGCGACTTGTTTTGATACAAAGACAGAACTACTGAAATTTGTGATTATCAGCAGTGCTATCAAGATCTGGATGAAAATTGACTATACGGCATAAAATTTGAGTACGCATTGACTTCTTGAACATTGAATTTCATTCCTTTACAGATGGGCGACGGAGGTTATCGGAAGAAGCTTAGATTAGATCCACCAAAAGTGAGGAGATTTATAACAATGAGTGGGGCCTTAGAAAACGTGTCAAGTTCCACTGATCATGTGGCTGTTTTACCACCGGAATCAGGAGATCAGGATGTGCCGAGTGATGAGGAGGACGTGGGTGATGATTTTGTCGAGCCAGCTGGTGAAATTGAGATTTTCGACAGTGACAGTGACGACGATGGGCCTATTGGAAATGATGATCGAGATCAAGCAAGACGCTGGTCAAAGAATGTCGAACGATTCGATGGACAGCCTGATGACATCAATGTAGTCTGTATGGAAGATAAATACCCACTTCTAGTTGACAAAACTCCTTACGAAATATAGAGACTGTGCTTCAATGACGACATAATAAAGCATATTGTTCGTCAAACTATACTATATACCAGGAGAGACCCGTGGGATTTGAAATTTCAATTTACTGAAAATCAATTGTTGAATTTCCTAGGAATTGTCATTCTATCTGGTTATCACAGTGTACCATCAGAAACAGATTATTGGTCAAATCAACCTGATCTTCATGTTGCTGTTGTCTCTGAGGCCATGAGTCGTGATACTTTCCAACAAATCAAGAAATACATTCACTTGGCAGATAACCAACAACTGACAAAAGGTGACAAGGCAGCTAAAGTGAAAGAAGTTTACAATTTACTCAACAAGTCATTGCAGCAATTCGGATTGTTTCATGCTAACCTCTCAGTGGATGAGTCCATGGTTCCTTATCGTGGAAGGAATTCCATGAAAATATACATCAAGGGCAAACCAATACGTTTTGGGTATAAGCTTTGGATTTTGGCAGGGGCAGACGGATATCCATACAAACTCATCATTTATCAAGGGAAAGAGAGTCATCAAACAACTGAGCCTTTGGGTACGAGGGTTGTGAAATCCTTACTACAAGTAGTGGAGGATATATCGACACCATCCGACCATTATCTATTCATGGACAATTTCTTCACGTTCTATCAACTCTTGTCTGAATTGCGTCTCATGCAATTCAAAGCTACAGGTACAGTCAGGCAGAATCGAACTGGAGGAGCAGCCAAACTTCTGGACGATGACAAGGCCATGAGGAAAGCTGGTAGAGGGACATTTGACTACCGAACTGATGGCAGTATCTACATTGCTAAATGGCAAGACAATTCCTCAGTGACCATAGGTAGCAATCACTTCACCCACGAGCCACTACAATCTACAAAACGGAGAGTCAAACGCGACACACTTGATCTGACTCAACCAAATTTGATCAAACAGTACAATCTCGGTAAGTATTTATTGTTTTCATCTAGAACTGTCTACTTTTTCAGGACTAGGTTCCTACCGGACTATAGATTCATACTACGTGCAGTGCTCTAGTCGCGCTCACCTTTACAGTCAATCGCACTTTTCATGCCTATGCACCTGTATTTTATGTAGTCTACTGATGATGGAATTCTATATATGATTGAAAAATTCTATAACTATTCTGCATTGCTGTATTGGTGAAAAATATATTTCTATTTCTACGTGTATTTTTGCATGACTTATTATTTTCCAGGCATGGGTGGAGTGGACTTGTGTGATCGACTTCTCTCGTCCTACAGACCGAACATTGTGGGTAAGAAATGGTGGTAGCCACTGTTCACGAATTCCGTGAATGTGTCTATTGTTGCGGCTTGGCGATTGCATTGTCAGTTACATCCAAGTGACAAGATCAGCCACATACAATTCAGAAGAAACATCGCTCTGTGTCTTTTGAAATCGAGTCCCATGCGTCCTCAGATCGGTGGTGGTCACCACGTGGATTTGCCGTCAGATGTCCGATTCGATGGTATTGGCCACACCAGAGTCGATGCCAATCAAGGAAGATGCGTATTCTGTCGAAAAAATTGTCGACACAGCTGTTTCAAATGCAATGTTCGGCTATATACCAAGCAGTGTTTTGATTTTTATCACAGTAGGGAAAGAAAAGGTAGACTCTGTCAGATTGCATTTGTTTTTTGCCTTATCATTGGGTAAAATAGTGTTTAAAAACTTGTTATAGTAATATAATGGAAATATAGACTGCTAGATTGCACGAATTTTGTTGTTTTCACTTGAACATAAAAATAGGTAATTTTTGTACCTCAAGTTCCTAACGTTCCCATTTGGGAACATACCATTTAAACACTATTGGAATATGTATATCAAGCGTTCAATCATGAAAATACTTTCAAGGGGATATCAAATGGTTAATCATCTAAAAAATCTTTGCTCAACTCTTTCGTTTTCATGTAGCCGGAGATAAGAGGTTAAAGATCATGTTAAAACATGCCATGCTATTTTGAACACTTTTCATGACCCTGACTCTGGTCAAAATGACAGGAGTTCGACTGCAAGTCACTGATGGTCCCTTTAGAAAGTGAGTCATTTTCGAGGAGACTCCGGAGTTTCGAGACCAGCTCTTAGAGAGAAAACTGCCCAAAGATGTAGAAATAAGAAGGAAAAATTTTGGCCTGTGTTAGCTTTCGGGTGCTTGCTTCCAAAGTAAACTTTGAGTGCAAAAACTTGACACATCCAAGATGGTCATAGCTGTTTCTATATTTCTTCGATTCGCATTTTTCTCTTGAGATCGCACTTTCATAAAATGTGTTAGCAGTCTTAATACGGACACTGATCAAACAAAATTGTTTGACTCAACTTTTGCTGCTTATAATACACAGGTCTACAATGCCAGTTTCCACACATGCAGATATGATTCTGTATAGATAAATACAAAGTACATGTATGTTTGGATTTGTTTGCATGTGAGCCTATTTATAGAAGCTCATGACAATCGGAAAAAAGTCTCGTTGGAATAGTTTATTGAAGATGACTCAATTAAACGCAGTAATTATTTCAGAGACTTTTGTTACACCCATAGAGTACGAGTAGGTATATTAGGTAGAGTGGTAACTCCGCATTTATTAAATCCCCAATGTGTATACACTTTCGATTTTATTAAATGAACTAAGGGGAGATACAGGTGGCAATGTCACCAAATGTGAGATATGCAAGTTTTTGCAGTTTTGAAGAAATTACAACGGAATTGAGTGATCATGATTGTAATGCAGAAGGAATGATGGTATTTCACAGGTTCTCATGACAGCCTTGGAGATTTAATGTTTGCTAATTTAACAATTCGATGGGTTCCTATTACTTTCATGCTCAACCTCAAGAGTATTTTCTTAAGCGTGATCATATCACAGGCAACCTGCCAGTGGCACAGCAAAATCACATAATCAAAGACAATGAGTTCATTTAACTTTGAAAGATGTAAATGGTTCCACATCACTATTCAGATTCAAGAAATAAAACATGAATTTAGTGATCGAATCATAAAATCATGCCGGTGAAAATTGAATTGAAAACTTGAAATTTCAGCCAAGAAAGCACGAATAAGATCTCGACTTTTTCATAAAGACTTTCATACGGATCATGAAATTCCTTTGATAATTAATCAGCTTGATTTCCGCTTAGTTAGGATCCTTATTATCAAATATTCATTCCTTTTGATATCCAACTTGTTTCATACTACTTATATAGGAGAGTCATCTCGGTAGTATATAAAATGGCTAATTTTGACTTTCTTCAAAAGTGCTCAAATAATTTTTTGGACCACGGGAACGTAATATCCGCAAAAAACTGAATCTTTTGATGCAAAACTTTTCACTGTATACAGATATTTTTTGAGTCGACAGTCTACCTATGTATCCCTACTCTATGGTTACACCTGAAAATTGTTTTTCTTATTCAGTGGGAGTGGATAGAGGTTTCCGAAAGTTAAACAAACCCCGTGATGAGCATTTGCTGAATACTTGGAAAATTTGCTCCGAATTCAAGAAGTTGTCGGATTTTGTTGATTACAAAATATTCATGAAGATGGAAAATAGCTTCAATCGTCAGCTTCCTAAATTGAAAAATAATAAGCTGATATCTGATGATTTACACAACACCATTCGCAGCAGTGGCAGATCTCCGCCTCGATTATATGGACTCCCTAAAGTCCATAAAAATAAAGACAACCCTCCATTTCGCCCCGGTCTGTCTATGTGCAACTCATATAGTTGTAACTTAGTGAAATGGATATACAAACTGCTTTTTCCTTCCAAATGATTTTTCTATTAAAGACAATTCTTTAAGCAAAAATCAGGCTATTACAGCAGCATAATTTGAGTGACCAAAAATTTTGTAGTTTCCATGTCACCAGTCTATCATTCCAATAGAAGAAACTATTGAGCACATCCTGAATATCGCTGAAAACAATCAAATCCCACTCTGAAACAACTCTGAAGCAAACTCTGAAACAGCTCTTATTGTGAACATGTAAAAACGTTCCTTTGATATTCAACAGTAATGTGTACGAGCAGTTTCAAGGTTTAGCTATGGGTTAAATATTTTTCCCCTGTCCTGGCTCAGTTTGCTATGAATCTTATTGAAAAAGGAATAACTAACTACAAAGGTCAAAAGCCGCTTATCTACATGTGCTATGTAGATGATGTTATTGCTTGTTTTCAAAATGATACTGATTGTGACTAATTCCATTCATTCATCAATTCCATCTACCAAATTTACTATATAGAACGTGAAGACAAAGTTATCGACTTCCTTGATATGAAGATTTTCATTGTTGATAATTGTATTCGTGTCCGCTGGAAAATCAAAAGCACTAATGCTGGTCTTTATATTCCAGCCTCCTCGCATTGTCCGTACAAATACAAAATTTATGTTATGAAGTCTTTGATTAATAGAGCTATATCAAACTCTGTAGTGATAGAAGCGATGTTGACGAATGTAAATGATCTGAAGCAGATTTTCATTTGTAATGGCTATAATGAAAATGAATTCTATGAAGCATTTGATAGTGCTTGTCGATCTCTTGATAATCCTAGTACTTGTAGTAGTCAAGAACCTGACAGACAAATTTTATATCTCATAACTAATTATAACTCTATATTCTACAAAGAATTCTGCCAAAGTGTTAGACAAATAAATTCTCGTCTTCGGAACTCTCGTATCCGTCCATTTTTCAAAACGCTGAAAACTAACATGATTATCTCTAACAAAGATAAAATTCCTAAAGATCTTTCCTCTTCTATGGTCTACAAATATTCATGTGAACATGAGAATAAATGTTACATTATGGAAACTAAAAGGCATTTTATCATTAGAATAAATGAACACATAGAAGACAGTCTGAGATTGTCATGCAACTGCACTTTCCTGTCGTCAGTAATTTTCCAGATCATGTATCATACCAAACCGTGGCTAACCAAACTGGCAAAAGCCTTATTCATCAAATAATTCAACTCCGACGACCCATTGAATGTCCAGACCCGAACTACGCAATTGGCTTTGTGGTAATCAATTCCGACGATTTTAACTATGTATATAAATATTGTGATGAAAAATAACCTTCTGCGGATACTAAATTGATTTATTACGATAACCAATATTTCGCCTTGCGGCTTTGTCAAGGTTACAATAAGTAAAGCAGAGAGTGGTAAAAGGTGGGCCTATTTAAACAAACTTTGAGTGCAGCTAGAAGAGAAACATTAACTTGGATGAACCCGTTACATGACAGTGTCTATATCACGCTTCCATTCCGGATACGAGGATCACCTGATTTATTTGGAATATATAAATATTGAAAAATTTATTGTTCTTTCTCTCATTTGTAAACTGATGAAGGGTGGTGAATCCACCAGAAGCATGCATGGTTGTTACCACAAGGTCGTTCCACAAAATATGAATCTGGGCACTATTAAAATCTATCAAATCTATCAATCTATCAAAACTTAAAAACTTTCATTTATACACCAATGTCATAGTTACTAAATTGAACACAGCAAAATTGCATCTTGGAACTTGGACTAACTGCTTCCGTAGCTGAATTGAAAACTGTGAAAGTAACTGACTATTGAATATGAAGGTCAAAATCATAGAGCTAGGCTATGATTTATCATTGCCTTGTGCTGATAACTATGGTATAAATTAGTTGTACCATATTACTTAGTTATATCATCTGTCTATGGTATAACTAATACATATACATGTTATAAACATACAACATAGCAAACTTACGAATGTAATCATTTCCACGAAGATTAAAAAGTTAACTTTTCAGTACGAGGATCGATATCGTTGTCGGGAGAGCGCAGTGATCCAGACAACGCTATCGCTCAGAGTGCTGAGAAAGACTTTTTAATCGAGTGAAGGCATAGAGAGTAGTAAGGAATCCTCCCAACTGCGCACAACGCCCCCCCCTCTGGAGCGTGAGATGAGTTGTTGTGGCTCTGAGTCGACCATCCGTGTGTGTCGTGGTCGACCTTCGTAGTTGGTCTTGGGCGGTGGTCTATGTTTTTGGTGTGTAAGAGTGTTTGTAGATGTGTTCTGTGTTTAGAGTTGGCTTTCTGATGAAATTCTGCGTCGACATGTTGAGTTTCATGGGTGTAGATGTGGTTTAGATGGGTTTTTGAGGGTTTTTGAGTGAGAAAATGGCTGTAGCGGCTAAACGAAGCCTCGTACGTGAAAATGGACGGCGGATTTGAGCTTTTTGGTCAATTTTCGGACTAGAAGAGTTGTTTCCAGCGTCATAGGGCTAAAACGAAGAACTTCGAACCCCCCTCGGCAGCGTTCTTCCAACTTTGCTTCTAGAGATCGTAGAAAGTCGTGCAATAGCTCGTTTGAAAGCTAGGAGTGCCACAAATTCATTTGAAAGCACAGTTTGGCCCTACCTTCCTTTGCTGAGGCTTGAGAGTGACATTGAGACTTTTGGTCATGCTAGAGAGCCGTCAGAGGTTGAGGTTTGTGTTTTGGACTCCAGCGGGCGAACGAAGCATCGGACGAGAAAACTGAGACCATATTTGGAATCAGCGTCAAATTTTGGATAACAAATGTCTCTCCCTCTCTTATTGATTGCATATTCACATGATATATAAGTACGAGTCCGGGAGAGGAATCTCACTAAGTTGAGAAACTGACTACAGGTAAGTCGTTTCTCTTGAGCTCCGATATAGGACTTCTGACTTTTAATTGCTGATATCAGCTAAGGAGTCAGACTTATAGGTTAGTCAGTATGGCATGACTGACCATTTGATGATAGTAGGCCGAAATCTTCAAACTGCTATAACTTTGCTTCTACAATTCCTTTAGACTTGATTCAAAAAACGTTTGACAGCTCATGATGTGCTGTAGGTGACAGACTACTTATAAACGTTTTATGAGTAGTACTACAATACTGAAAAATTCAAATTCGTATTTAATGATGATGATTAAAGTTTTTGAATAAATAGCAGTCGTTTATGAGTCTCTGCGACTTGGGACGTTTCCTCTTGTAAATAACTCCACCGGTTTTCATGTCAAAATTGGTGCCCGGATACGAACACGGTGACGTGACGCACGCTCTGTCCGCCCGAGGTTGGATTTGTGGATCGAGGCCTTGGAGCTGGGATAACATCCCCTCTGAGTAATGCCCGTAACGGATTCAGGAGCCTAACGCCTAGACGACTGCTATCAAATGTTTTTGGACTTAGTCTTTCAATGTATATCAGCAAATAGCATCCTATAAACACTTGCTATCAAATTTTTAGTATATCTTTACAGAATCATTGCTATGACTAAAATGATTGACGCAAGGATGCTCATCGGCAAGTGTAGCTGTCGCCGTATTGCCAGAGGCAACCAACTAAAGAAACACATTAAAGAGGGGACGGTGGGCGGGCATGTGAGGAAGGTGTTGTTGAGGGGGTGTGTGCATCACAAGGTAGTATGTGAGGATTGGAATGATGGAGAACTCATCAGGAACCATAGCCAGTGCCCTAGTGGCAATATTAGTATGCATGGGTTTAAGTCGTGGTTTGAGGGAGTTTTGATGGATATGGAAGACGTGAGAGTGGCAGTGGCGACGATTGAGGGTGCGGTGGGAAAGAAAGTTGTAACCAAGGCGACTGATGAGGGTTTGAGTGAAGAAGAAGTGGAGTTGAGAGAGGACATCAGGAAGCCTGATGTTGATGTTGATTTGGATGACGTGTTTGAGGAGTTGTTTGGGAACATTAATGATCTTGAGGAGAAGGGGAAGGATGAGGGAAAGGAAGTGGGTAAACCGTTGGCAGCACCATCACCTCGGAGGGAGGAAGGGAACACAAGGGATGAATATGTGAGGATGAAGGAGAAGCGGTTGAGGAGAAGAATAAATTATTGGTGATGCGGAATGAGAAGTTGACTGCGAAGGCTGAAGGGTATAAGGTGACGAGAGAAGAGTTGGAAAGTATGAGGCAGAAGGAGAAAGAGTGGATGGTGGAAAGGAGTGAGCTGATGAAGAAAGCAAGGTTGGTTGAGTAGTCTGCAGTCGAATTTGTTGAGGAAGGATGATGAGATAGATCGGAGATAGATTCCTGTCACTTGGAAGAAATTGTTTATGAGAACGATTCCAAAATCGGAATCTGCTGATCTAGAACATCTATCCTCATTCAGAATGATGAGTATGATTCCAGTCTTTTCGAAGCTTTTAGAGAGAACCGTTGCCTCACAACTTTGGAAGCACGTCAATGATAATCGGCTCCTGCCTGCTACTCAGTCCGCTTATCGCACTGGGGAATCAACGGAGACGACATTGAATGCAACATTCTCCGATCTACTCACTGCAATGGATAGAGGCCTGGTGTCTCTAGTGGCAACTCTTGACCTTAGCGCTGCATTTGATTGTGTCGATATCGGTATCCTACTTCGTCGTCTCCGATTGTCAGTTGATCTGTCGGGAGTAGTTTTGAAGTTCTTCGATTCATTTCTCAATGATCGCTATACTGGTGTTAATCACAAGTCATCCTTCTCAGCATTAAAGCGAAGTGTGTGGAGTGCCACAAGGCTCACTACTAGGTCCTCTTCTATTTTTAATATACACGTCTGACATTTTCACAACAACTCAGAGCTTTGGGCTCAGTCTTCATGCTTTTGCTGATGACATTTTCATTTACGGCTCCTCTTCGATCTCAAACGTGAATGTCCTGCGAGATTATGTTTCATCCTGCATTGATTCGGTGAATGTATGGCTATCTTTGAATGGATTGCTCCTAAATGCATCAAAATCACATGTCATGTGGTTTGTATCTCCTAGGCGGAAAGCCACATTGGAATCTGTGGGAGTGTGCGATGTACTTGTGGCATCAGAACAAAGTATTCGCTGTTTGGGAACTGTCATCGATTCTGGACTGTCAATGAGACAGAGCATTTCCCAAACAAGTTCTACCTGCTTCTCGGACTTCCCTGGACAGACTTCGGTCTGACTGAATCCATCATACAACTATAAAATAATATCACAAAGTTGTATCCGCTATCACTCAACTTAACGTTGCATGTTAAGGAGGATTTCGGTATAATTCTTCCTGTTGGTGGGCGATCTCTCTTGAGATAGCGGATGATATCGTAGTGATAAGTGTGGCAAGGGACTGTGTCATATTTTAGATCGAAACCTCTGGGGCAACTCATGTTGGGCATTTGACACAGTTCACAACGTAGCACTTTGAACGCCAATCGGTTGAGTCTTAGCTATCTGCCACAGCTTACTTTTTAAATTCTCCATTGCCAACGTTATCTGAGAATGAGCCATGAGTTCTTTTAGGAACTGCCTCTATCATTGAGGCCAAATGATGAAGGGATGAAATGGGAGGTCACTCTTACACCACACATATACAAAATCACTTTCTATCTTCTCTAATGGTGCGATCTCTTTTGATAGAAAAGTAGACCGATAATAAATGTGATGACTAACCCCATATCTAAATTCCTCCATTTATTTCCATTTCTAGATTTTCTAGATTTCTACATTGCAAAGCAAAGAAATGTAGTATGTAGGTTTATTTACAATTGAAGCACATATACTTTATAGCGAGGAAAAGTCAAGTGGAAGAACCTTTAAGTCATTGTAGACTTTGTAGCACCTTGGTCGTTTTGAGGCATCTGGCGCTCTTCTCACGCGAGTTGTTTTTGGTGTAAAATCACCATTAATCTATACAACGTGCACAATCTTGCCTTTATCGCAAGTATCCCTCTGATCACAGCCTTCATCCCACTCGTCGACCACTTCAAAGATTTTGTTGAAGATCTCTAAGGCGGGAGATGTACCTTCCATCATGAGATAGATAAGAATGAGAAGTGTTTCAATTTTCTTACTTTTATATGTTTTTCAAAAACGAATTCCTCAACAACCAATCAGAATGATTCTAATTTAGATGAAGACTACATAAGTCGGAAGATTGTAGCACTCTTATTCACATTATACGAGCTAGCACGCAAAGATGACAAACTCAGAAACACCATGTAATATTCTGATCGTCAGTGAGTGGTGTGATGAAGACAAGTGTGATCAGAAGGAGACTTGCGACAAAGGCAAGACTGTAATAATTGTCTGGATAAATGAAGAGTGGACACCGAAAACAACGCGCATGAGAAGAGCGCCAGATGCCTCAAAACGACCAAGGTACTACATAGTCTACAATGACTTAAAGGTTCTTCCACTTGACTTTTCCTCGCTATAAAGTATATGTGCTTCAATTGTAAATAAATCTAAAGAACTACATGTCTATGTTTTTGATATTCAATCCCTCTATCATTTATCCTCAGTGATAGAGGTAGTACTTGGGAAAAAATGATTTTATCTATCATCAACTGGTATGATTTATACTGAGCTGTGAAATGATCAGATGTTCACTATGATGTTAATGATTATGTATGCTACATTGCCTAGAAATAAGTGAAAACAGACAGATGAAGCAAATAAACATTTATTAAGAAATTTACAAATAATTCAAAAGTTCCTCGGAAGTCACATTGTCCCATAAATTCTCACAACCACTGCAGTTGCACTTCAACTGCCGTAATTGTTCGTCTGCTGCGATCAACACACCGTAGATGTAGTTCCATTCCACTTTATTCCGGAGTTGGGATGATGGACTGTACCATCTCCGTATATCATGGAGAAGGTTAATGTCAGTTTCCGTTTTTACATCTTCCTGATTGTGAAGCAGGTATTTCCATCGCGCATACATCATTTCTAACTCTTCTTGCTTCGTTAGATCTGGTAATTCAAACTTTGGAATATCATCCAGTCTTCTCTGCTTCTCCACCTTTGCCAGTTTCGGAGCGGGAGGACAAGTTGGAATGCTTGATGCAGACACTGGAGATTCATGCGAGAGAGTTGATGGCGAATCCATGACTTTGAAACGTATGCCATAAACTTGATTTCTTGGTGCTTATGTATAAGCAAGCAACCAATCAAAATGAATAGCCAATGAATGTTGAGTATGGGAGTATATAAAAGGGAAAAATAGACTAGATTTCATTCGATATTTGAGACGTATTAGCGCCAAGTGAACATTTCTCACCACTCAAATACATTCTAACGCTTCTAACGTTTTTTTTTGGTTTGAGTCAATTGCTACATTCTGACTATCAATATATCAGATTTTGACTTATTTTTGTTGAAATGGTAAGTTAAAGATTTCATCACTCATCTCCCTTAAACGCTAGGTTAATAGCATCTTTCTTAATTTTATGCATCTACTTCATCATCAAAGCGCTCCCTTCTCGAGGAAGCTTTACAACTGTTGAGTGAAGGTAGGTTGTAAAAATAAACTACGACTTCAATAGAGATGACAGAATGATTTCTCCTCCAGATGATGACAGTTCCAACTCAAGTGCGCAGTCGCGGGAAGCATCCAAAACATATGCTGTTTGTGGGCATATATATCTTTACGAGGAAGCGCGATCTCACCCGACACATCAGACAACGTGTGTGTCAACCCAAACCATCATCAATCTCCCGAGGTGGGGATGATTCTATTCAACATGTCTCCTTTACTTGTGACTTTTGTTTCCAATCTTTTGAAACAGGTTTTGAATTATCTTCACATAGACTTCACCACACACACACAAATGATAGTTATAGCAACAGCACCTCCTCTATTCGACTAACTGAAGTATCGCTCAATAATGTAGTGAGAAATTACCATATGGAATCCTCAGAAACTATTGCTGACTTTTCGGAGTGGTTCCATCAAAATTCAACATCGATAGATGCGCTCTTTCATAATTTAGAGCAGTTTAGAATAAAAGCGGTCATCTACCTTAAAATAAAATATGTTAAAGTTGATTATCATACTGGTGAAATAGTACACAGGTTGGTGTTTTACATACCCACTTCTCCTGCTACAGAGGTAGTCGATAAAGAAGCTTGGTTAAATTTTCATATCCAAGGACTAAAATCAAATATTGACAAATTTAACGGGCGCGATAGTGGTCTAATTTTTGATGGCATAGAATCTGCCAAGCTTAAAATTACTCTATTAGAAAATTACCGTGGTCGAGGCTCCTTCAATCTTCCAAAAACGTTAAGAGCTGAGAATGCAGTCATTTCTGTTGATTGTGAATCACAGTATTTTAAGTATACGGTATTATCTATTCTCCACTATCATGATGCACAGAACAACCGTTTCCGTAGAAGCAAATGTCATGAATGGGAAAATGAATGATGACTGCAATAGCGAAGACATGAAGTTTAAAGATATAGAGAAATTTGGAAAACTAAATAAAATTAAAAAAGTTGTTCACATCTGGCAAGAGGGGCTTAAGGGTGTGCGTTACAACAACCGTTAATCAACTGATGATCGGGTAGTCAATCTCCTGCTAGTATATCAAAATGATAGTGAAAATTGGCATTACTGCGATATTCCTAAAAATGACTCGACTATATTCCCACTTAACATCCAGAAGAAGAGAGTATTTCATATGTGACCGTTGTATGCGCCCCTTCTGGTCAAAAGAAAAATTTGAAACACATTATGAATGGTGTAAGTGAGGTAAACTGCAAATAGAATGCATGCCCAAAGATAAAGAGTTTTTATAAAGAGAGAAAGGTGATGAATTTAGTCCTCTTCGTGTCATCTATGCTGACATCGAATGCTATATTGATGATAACATCCATAAAGCGGCAGCCATATCATGTTATGAGGTATGACATGATTACCTCAAAAATAAAAATAATAAAATGCACGTCTGGCAAGGTGAGGATTGTATACATAAATTCTTACAATTCCTCGAAAGCGATGTCAAATTTCAGCAAAAATATGATAGTGAACTCCAACGCAGATCATTGAATATGTCAGCAGATGATCAAGTAAAATTTGAAAGTTGTAAAGTCTGCCCAAAATGTAATAAAACGTTTGATGAAGATAAAATCAAGAAAGTGCGCGACCATGATCACATCACTGGTAAATTTAGAAACGCGCTATGTACAAGATGTATTTTTCACTGAGACTGAAACGGCGTACTCTACCAGTTATTTTTCATAAGTTCAAAGTATATCAGTGATATGATAATAAAAGGGGGTTAGGAAAAATGAGGGAGTGGAAGTTAAGTGTGATAGCTCAAACGAGAGAAAAGTTCATGGGCATGAAAGCAAAAGTAGCAGTTGACAAAACTAAAGAAAATTAGACAGTCTATTTTGATATAAAATTTTTAGATTCCTATCAATTCATGGGTTCATCACTAGCATCTCTCGTTCAAAATCTTAAGTCTCTTCCACTAACTCAAAATTTGAAGAAACAATATCCTAACTTGACAGATGAAGTCATCACACGCAAAAGAGTGTTTCCATATGCATACTTTGATAACATTTATAGAGTCAGTGAGACTTCTCTTGCATCAATAGATAAATTTAAAAATGATTTTACTGCTGTAGAATGTAAGGTAGAAGATTACAATCATGCTCAAGTTGCATGGACAAAATTTGACTGTCAAACGTTTAGCGATTATATGATCGCCTATCTAAAATACGATGTATTTTTGCTGGCTCATGTGTTTCAGGAGTTTCGACGAGTGACATTAGAAGAAGATAAATTAGATCCTGTCCACTTTGTCAGTCTTCCAGCCATGTCATTCCAGTCTGCTTTTAAAATGACTGGAGAGACCATCCATCTTTTGCAAGATCCAGAGATGCATAATTTATTTGAACGAGGAATTCGCGGTGGTCGCACATTTGTAAATAGGCATAAAATAAATTCAAAAATAGTAGATGATGATCAGATTCATCTTAAGTACTATGACAAAATAATTTATATGGTAGTTCACTGTCCAAACCTCTACCTCACTCTGAGTTTGGCTGGTTGGGTGATAATGAAATTCAGCATTTCTCCAACCCTTCAAACATACTAGCTATTCCAGATAATGGTGATTGGGGATATTATTTTGAGATAGATCTTATCTATCCAAATAGTATCAAAAATAAAACTGTGGATTTTCCACTTGCACCCGAATCAGGCGAAGTGACTGAAGATATGTTTTCGGACTTAATGAAACAATTTCATGAAGATTTAGAAGGGAGCGGACAGCCCAAGCATAAGCCTTGCCGTAAACTTTTGCCTACTCAATTTGATAAAGAGAATTATTTAGTCCACTTCTCTATCTTAAAATTTTATTTAGAAATGGTGATGATTTTAATAACAGTTCACCGCATTATCAAATTTAGACAGAAAGCCTTTCTGAAACCTTATATTGATAGTAAGAGCCAGAAACGTTCACTAGCCCAAAATAATTTTCAAATGGATTTCTATAAATATAAGAATAATAGTCTTTTTGGTAAGACGATGGAGGACGTTAGAAAGCGTACTGACTATAAACTTGTGAATCATAATGATAAATTTCAAAAGCTTGCGACATCACTTTTCTTTATTGATGGAGATATTATAAATGATGAGTTGATTGGTGTTAAAATGACAAAATCAGAAGTAGAGTTGTGCAAGCCCATCTACATTGGACAAGCTGTGTTAGATTATTCCAAGCTTGAAATGTATCAACTCTTCTATAGAATATTAAAACCATGCCCTCTAATTTTAAGACGTGCGTTTGCTGGGCGGTCATGCCGACAGTTTCTTTTTAAGTATCGCTGCTCAGAAAGAGTTAAGTTTTAATGGAGTCGGAAAATCTTTAGAAAAATATTTTGATACATCAAATTATCCTACAGATCACCCACTATACTCTACTAAAAATAAAGCAAATAAAGATGAAATGGCAGGAAAGGAAATTAAGGAAATGATTCTTCTTCGTCCTAAAATCCATTCTATGAAACCAAAAGACTCCAGTGACAGTATTAAGCGCGCAAAAGGCATATATAAATCGATTGTTGTAAACATGAAACATAGGGTCTGTAAGATGGCCTACATAAATAAGAACATAACGTTTGTCAACATGACCGTCTTAAAATCAAAGACACATGAGGTAAAAACTGATACATTTAGAAAGCGAGCACTTTCAGCATGGGAGGATAGGAGGTGTTGGATAGGACATAACATATCTCTTCCACATGGACATCCTGGCACAAATATATCACCACCCAAAAGAATTAAACTCACACTACTACATTCAGGAGATGAGTAGATAGATTCATTCTTAAATCAGTACTTTGATGATGTTTTCTGTTGATATTCATTCTTGCTTTATGTATCGCTTCAAATTGCACTTCCTTGTAAATATATGCCTACAGTCAGTTCATTCCCACTATATCTGTGAAAAGACTTTCCCACTTTGTCAATGCTTTTTCAAAACACTATTTCATACATATCTTTTTATTTCAATAAAATTTTACAATGACTTTACTTTGTTTTCCGAAACACTAACGTTATGAGGGATTTAGTATCTTTCACATGGATGCACTCATGTAAACCATTTGTAATTTTGAGAGAAATAGACGGGATAGTTTGCTTGATAACAGGATGGTAGAAAATAGATTTAAACATCTTTTCAACGATTCCATAGGAAGCGTCTTTATCATGAATGAAATTACGAAAAATGTATTCCTTTTTCTCACCAACAGAAATAGGTGAAATCAGATCACTTTGAATGTAGAGATTTTGTTCATGTTTATCAAGTGTCATTGGTATTCCTACACCAATTGCGTATGAAGTAGCAAACTTACCTTGTAGCAATGAAAATTCAAAGAGTTTTTCAAATTTTTACTCAATTGACATTGAATGTGATCACCCAGCTTCAGAACAGCACTATGATTTTTTATTGAAAACGAAATGTGATGTGCCTTTGCATCATATCTACTTTTTAACACTTTCTTCAACTTATGTTGTATATATGGATTTATGACACGAATAAAGTTTTCAACCGTATTGTATAGACGCGGCACCAACTTTAGTTCTTGATAAGATTGGTAAATTTTCTTGATGCGATCACCATAGATGTCCACCCACCATTCATCATTAACTTAATCAGCTTTGGTGTGATATTCATGAGAACCATACACCACACCGCTTCCAATAATAGGTGTATAATGTCTTACAAAATGACGCAAGGTTGGAGAGAAATAAACTGTAAGTTTGTTATTATATTTCTGAATAACCACCTTATCCTTCCGAGCCATGACTTTCTCTCCATACGTCTTACCCACAGTCTCATTCCATCGTTTTACTAACTCAATAAGTGACAAAGGCTTGACACCACACTTTTTCAAAATGATGCGTTCTTCACATTCTACAACATCTTCATAAAATATTTTGAATTTACAATGAAATTTGTTTATTCGGTTTGAATAGATTTTTGTAACATCTGCAATAGCCATTGATGTCAGATGCAGACTGTGTCTAAAACCGAGATGTGGATAGAATTCATTATCCAACCTCAATGTAAGACCTTCAGTAAAAGAATGAAAACGATAGAAGTGTCTCCCGTGCCATTCATAGATAGTAAACTCATAAGCTTTCTGATCCTTATTTTCCATGATAGAAGCATTGCCACTATTGAATGCCTTAATGATTTTATCTTCATCTGATGATCCATAATAATCTAATTCTAACTGATTCCATTCATAATTCCACTTTCCATCTGATGTTAAATTGTATGGAAACTTGAATGCATTATTCATCGTTATTCCATCATGGGTGCGAGGAGTCAATACCATTTCTTCCAAGTCATTCACATTCTGAATATTACTATCATAGCAAATGCTGAAAACACCTACTTCCCATTCACCTTCTAGAAGTAATGGACGATTTAATTCTACTCGATAGTCTAATGGTTTATTATTGGGAAATTTATTCATAGAAGCATTACTGGGTAAGTAAATTAGAAACGAATCCTTATTTTCACTTTCCGTACTAATCACATTGGAAAAATACATTAGCATACTTTTGACTTAATTCTTCATTCGAAGATGGAGTGTGATACTTGTCACAGCATCTTTATGAAAAGGAATCAACGCACCAGCATCGTCATAAATTGCAATATCAATTTGTGGTATATAGTTAGATTTCAAGTTTGTATAATGCACTTTCTGAAAAGTATGCTCAGATAGAATACTATTGCTTTTTGGTTGGTAGGGTATCATTGCTAGAAGTGGAGTTTCAACATCTCCCACACGTACATCTTCACCAATATTGGAATATATCTGAAAGTAGTTAATACGACGCCATAACAATATGCTCTGCCTAGCTTTTGTTACAGTACCACTTTTTAAAGTATTTTGATCAAATTCAAAATATTCGTTAGGGTATTGTCCATAATCAGCTCAATATTTTTCCCACTTACACTAAGAGACAGAACACCTTCTTTTTCAGAAAAAGAAATATGCTTTTCATTAATCACTTCATTCAACTAATTTATAGCCAATTTCACTGAAGTGATAATGCGAGGTGTGAACACTCTTGTTTTATGTAAGATACCACCTAAAGGATCTATACACTTTCTGCATAAAGATACGGTCCATTCTGTATCAAATTGATTTGAACTATTATATTCCAGATAGCGCATATTAAATTTTCCATGAAGAGCTGCAGAGCGATGTCGCAAGAACTGATGAAAATCTTTTGAACAAACCAATACTTGATCATCATCATTTAATTTATTGATTACGATATTATTAGACACTTTGTTGTGAGTTAATGTTGCCACTTGTTCACCATCTACTCGAAGGAGATAAATAAATTTCTTCAATAATGCTTCAGGAGTCATGTTCGTCTTTCTTGCCTTAATTACAATCTTCTTCACCAACGTCTTTTCATTATTCGAAATAAGATCCACATAATAGGTTTTCTCTTTATAAATTAAATTTTTGCAACCTCTCGGATAGTAATTAGCTTTATAATTATCATAGCTTGTCAAGGCGCTAGCAAAGTAACCAAGATAATTTCTTAAACTCGGACTCAAAGCAACAATCCAATCTTTATTAACTGCATGATGCATATGATGATATACACCATTGTGGGGAGTAAACTCGACAATGTGTCTACAAGTTGAGAAATCTTTCTTCGGTCATTTCAGAATGTAAACTCGACATCCCTCTTCACACTGATAGGCATCTGTACGTCTCATATTAATAGTCATCACTTCATGATCAAGAGTATAGACATAGTTACTGTGAACAACTTGGGTGACGCCTACTTCTCACTTTCCATTCAGCTGCTATGTATTATCAATGGGAGTAGAAAAGATAGCAGCTCGATTACCAACAAATCTATTTGTTGCCACATTGCTAAGCAAAACATGATAGAATGACATTTTCATTTCGGTAATCTATACATTACCAATTTGCATAACATCATGAAGACGTGGATTTTGGACTCTCTACAATATATTAAAGTTGATCGCGATGGAAACGTTCATTTCAAGAATTCTTGTGGAAATTCATCGAAGGGAATTACATTAGCATGGCGACAATTTTTCAATCTTAATGATATCATGAGGGATTTGGAATATTTCAAAACGTTTTTAAATTCATCTCCTTGGGTAATCAAGTTTGGCTTCAACATCACAGAAATGAAATTCAAATCTATCATTCTCATCTCTCCATCTATTTCTCATTTCGCAAATGTAATTGGGAAAAATATAAAAGATGTGTACATCGCTCCATTATGTCATTCATTCGACGCGAGTTCTTCACATTGCTACGCAAATCTTAATCAGACACTATCTTCAACACAATGTCACACTCTATCATGAAGACTTGAAATTGAATTTCCTACAATATGTTGAGATTGATCATGAACGAAACGTACGTTTCAAAGATTATACTGGAAATGTAAGAAGAGTATTTGCTTTATCACATCGACATTTTCAGTCTCTAAATCACATTATGAAGGACTTGAAATACTTCTATATGAAAAAACATTCACGCATAGGAAATCGCATATGGTTGCGAGTCAACAAACAGCGAATTCAAATCTATCATTCATAACTTTCTACCTACTTCACATTTCATCAAAGCAGTTGGGAAAAATATAAAAGGAAGATACATCGCTCTATTTACTCATTTTTTCATCATGAAACGTAATCGCTACACCATCGTCAACAGTCTCCGACGCATCAGACTCTACACGAAAATCGATCTCGCAACATTACATCAACAAATTCCAAACAGCAAGTATTATCCGGGTCGGCCGCAAATGTTAGTGGTGAAGATGAGCAATTTACGGAATCTTCAACTCTTCCCAGATGGAATTGTTCAGATTCTCGGCGCCCTTTCTCATTCATCAGTAGCGTTCATTTAGCTTGATGATGATTTATTTTAATTTTGGTGTATTATCGAATGGAGGGCTGCAGGCGCCTATATGGACGGGCCGCTGCTGCTGTAATATCTTCCACATGAATTTTAAATTTCACAACTGAAGCAAATGCATTCAACAAAAATTCAGGCTTATTCAATGCAAGTTTGAGTCTCATACTGGTAAGAAGTCTAAATTAAGTGGACCATATAGCTGACATACTTTACTATCTTTAATCAAAGCAGATCGCTTTACAAAACCAGTGTTTGTCTCACTATCAAATAGTGCTGCTTGATCTCTATACCATCCCATTGCTTCCATATGACTCTTTTGAGCTGTTGGATGAAACTGTGATAGAGCATTCAAATATGCTTTATAGGGATAATCGCTTTGAACACCTTCCACCTGTTGCTCTCCAATAGTTAGAGAAACATCGCGAAATAATGTAGCCAGCGGTAAATTGTTCAGACCAACTTTATGTGCATCTTCAATTTTAGTTCTATCTTCTTGTTGAATTCCAAACCTCACATCAACCATCGCATAACTTAAATCAATGTAGTCATCACTACCACCAGGAATGGCAAATTCAATTGGGCCAGTATTCTCAGCAGTTCGAGGATAATAATCTACAATACTTGAACTAAGAATGTCTGTCTGTATTGCCTGTTGATCAAACAAACAAAACCTGGAAGTTTTACACTCCATGATTAGAAGTTATAGCAGCGTCGTCGTTTAGCGCCTGATGAATGATTAGAGCCTCTGCGACGTTTGCGTGAATGCCTTTTGACTGAAGATCGCACCTTACCAGCTCCGCGATGTTTCCTCCTTCCTTTATTCATTCGTTTAGGTGATTACTTTCCTTGAGTAACACCAGCAAAGGTCTGCTTCAATGTTTTTAAACCACGTTCCTTCCCACAATTCAACAAACTGCTCTTAAAACTTCTACCTCTGGAAAGATCACTAGCAACATCACCAGCAAAGCCAACGGCATTACTTAAAATATTTCGTTTTAAAGATCTACCGACATTGGATATGAGAGGTGCTACAACAGATTTCAGCGCACCATGTATGCTACCTCCAAGTTGGCGGCGAGCGCCGATGTAAATTTCTCCTCCACCACTTACATAGGAGGGTCGTGAATAAAATGAGGCAGTTGGATTCATAGCTCAAACCCTAAACATTGTTAGTTACAACTTTGCATGAATCACTGAGGATCGCGTAGATGAAAGTTGTCTGCACGACGCATCCAAGAGTTCATACTTGAAGGATAACAGGTCCATTTAACAAGACACCATTCTTCACCTTGCCGTTTTTTACTTCGAATGATTTTCACTACTAAGTATGTTTCACTTTGAGTGACCAACTCAATCTCAGCACAATAAAAGCTACCATCAATTTCTACATTATCGTAATCTTTCAACTTGTAAGTTGTTGGGGAGTCTTTTTTATTGATACTTGAAACTGTGAAAATTTCTTCTGTCCAATTCGGGAGATAACGTTTGGCAAAAACACTTTACTTTTGATATGCGAACTTTATCACCTATTTTCACATCACTTTTGCATTATTACGCTTGCGTTGGAATGTTTCACGCACTCTATCTACGTTGTCAGCTTTCACATCCGCTGGTCTGAGTCCAATAGAACGATGAATAGAGTGATTGTAGGCATGTAGCGTTTCTTGTAGAACCTTCGTCCAATTTTGTGTTAAGTTGGCAGTGAAATGACGCCACAAGCAATTTTTTAATGTGCGATTAAAACGTTCAACTAGTGCAACCTTATAAGCACTCTTTACGCTAAAGAGCTCAATATCATATCTCTTAAATAATCTTCCCACATGCTGATCTTCGAACTCTTTTCCTTGATCACTCTGAATTCTCTTTGGAATACGACCCTCTCGGAAAATTGACTGGAATGCTTTTGCTACTCGTTTACCTTCTTAAGTTTTTAAAGGCTGAGCCCGCGCATGACGCGAGAAAATATCAATTGCGGTTAAGATAAAATTGTGTTTTGAAATAGCGGCAACGTCACACAAATCTGCTTGCCACTGTTCATCAATGTCATGAGCAATATAATGACGGGTCCGGTACTTCTTTTTCGCTTGCTTGTGGAGTGTATATGTAGCTTGACCCTTTAACTATTGTTTGACTTGTGAGTGTGGAAGACCGCTCGCTTTTGACAGTTTCTTTATAGATGCAAATCCTGCAGGATGTTTTACATCATAATATATTGACTTTAAAAGTTCATCCGATGACGACTAACTCTTTCTCCTTCTTCTCATGTTTTTCCTTTCTTACCTTTTTGCATTTACAGCAACCACAGGATTTATGGCATTTACGTTTACATTGCTTAGGAGTCTCATTGTGAGAGATGGCACAGCACGCACCGTACAAGGTACAGTTACATTTACTTTCGGCGGTTCATTACATGGTAAGCAGCACATCTGCTTCATATTAATAGTCTGAGAACATGTATTTCTTTGGAGTAGTTCTTCTACGTCGTTCTCTTCCCCTTATTTGCTTGATGGGTGTGGGAGGGGATTTAAAGGTGATCTCTTAAGCCAATTCTTTGGCATTTTAATTTTACTGTTGACCGGTGAAGTCGATGAAGTAGCATCAACTGCTGGAATAGAATCAAGTTCTTTCAATGTTTCTTTATTCAAAGCAAATTTTGGAACATTGTGCCTTTTCAATAGTTCAAGAAAGTAAGACCAACCAGGTGGGACATAGCCTTGACCGCGCTTTCTGCGTGTCGCATACTGAATCAAGTCTTCATAACGTGAAGCGTTAATAATTTCATTTTCATCTGAAATGATTTCACCTCTATCATTCACAGTGAGACATGGTTCAATGCTGTTGAAAAGGGACATTGCATGTGCGCGAGATGCTAAAGGTGTAGCAGTCAAAACAGAGTCACGCATCTTATTCTTCAAACTTTTTAATTCTTCGACAGTTTCTGATTGCAATAAAACTGCGCGATATGGATCTTTAATATGTGGATTTTCCTGCTAATCCAGTTCTTTCTTATAAATTTGATTTGCTAGAGGTTGCTTTACTTGCTGCAAAGCAGTCAATTGCACATATTCATCCTGAGGAATAACAACCATGCGAGAATAAGAACTCATAGTTTGTAGATAATCATAGGCTTTTTCAAAATATCACTTCAAAATCTAAATTCTTCCGGACACTCCTGTGTAAAATCAATAAATAAGTAACCGTGTGGTTTTTCAGTTGCTGCTTGAAAAATTTCAATAAAGGCTTTTGAACCTCTTGGCGCAACTTGTCGCGCTAAAATTTCAAATTGACTTCTATCTCGTGGATTCTTAAAAATAGCGTGATAGTGTGTATTCAGGTTTCGTGTGCGGGCTTCTTTCCGATCAGGAAACAAATTTTGCGTGATATAGATTGTAAAGCATCTTTTGTGATGTCATGCGCGAGTGAACATATGTGTAACATCTTTAGAATTCTTGCTTTCTTTTAATAGATCATCCAATACAACGACATCATTGAACTGAATCTTATCCACTGGAATAATTCCTTCATTTCGAATAAAGTTACGACGTTGAAAATTCCTGAAAGAGTGACGGTTGATAAATGCCATAACACCAAATCACTCGATTGATAGGTTCCCTAAACAACTCTTTTCTCTTATCTAGCAAATTCAGAGTGAAAACAGTTTTACCTGCATGGGATGGACCTGATACAGTCAGAACTATATCCCATTGAAGTCTGAAATCCATTTTAATACTTTGGGATTCAATATTTGCATAATTAACGCTTAGGATTAATGATCCTACCCAATAGGTTACCTACTACAGGAGCTAACAGCGGAAGTAACACTGAAAAGAAAACGCCCTTTTGTGTTAGAGTTTTCCTCTTTCTTTGAAGAGTAACTTTAGGATTGGAGATAAATCGCAATTTTGTGGTATGTCGCTTAATTAACTTTCGTTGTTGTGGTGATAATTTCTTTGTCCTCGGACTTATCACATGAGAAACAATTTCTCGAATAAATTCATCATTAGCATGTCGTATGGCATTATATCGCTGATTTCCTTTCATTCGTTGAAGAGCTCGAATGGCCTCAGAAAACTTTGAAGACTTTCGACTTTTGCGTTTCGCCACTTTTCTCTTGACGATTGTTACAACTTGATTTTTCCACATTTGCATAGGTGCCAACTTCAATGACAGAAGTGACACTCAAAATGAGCTATATAACAGTGACTACATTGACAAAGTTGAATACAGTATCGTATGAAACAGCGCTGGCAGAAAGTATGCTTACATCTCTTAAAGATGCGTTTTTCACTTCCATCCTTTCGCTTACATACATCGCACATATTTTCACTCTTGCTAACAACTTCTAAAGCAAGTCTTTTTGAAGACATGAACTTGCTAGCCTTTTCTAAATAATAGACACATGTGCAGAAGGAATATACTTCGAGAGTAAGCAGACACAACTCGAAAACCAATTGTGCTACGATCCAGTACCATTGCATCTTTAAGTTTCTTTTATACAAAGTTGAATGTGAATATGTGAAATCGCTTCAATCATTAGACTACTACCATGATGGTTAAATGCATCAAGACATTGAGCAATTTTTCCCATATGTCTTTCAAAAATTCTTCGGGATTATCTACAACTTCCATCGAATAAGAAGCAAAGTGGAAGAGACGATCTTCTACCTTTTCTTTCCCAAAATGACTGAAATGAATTTTTGCAACTAATCTCGCCATTACAATTCTATTAGAAAACGTATCCATTAACTTCAAAAATATAGTGCTAGTATCACCAATAACTGATTTGATGTTGATCTCATCTTTCTGAAAAGTTATCACATAATCTTGAATAGTTCCCTTTAAGCTTTGTCTATGAAAACTTAATGTTCCACAATCATTTGAGAAAGACATTATCATCCTTCATCTATCCCACCCGTTGCATGAAAATAACAAATCTCTTCATAAAGCATTTATTGAACGACTTTAACAAGCATGCATTACAAATTTTGGGTTTGAAACATATAAAATAGATACAGTTGGCAGCTATCATATAAAGAGCAATGATGACCAAACATTACTTTAGCAGTGTTGAGAGATGGAGGAAAAAGCATTGATTATGAATGTAGCGACTACAACGAACATTTAAAATAGGAACACTCAATTCCTTAAAACGTTTAGTGACTTCATGATAGTGTTGATTAACTCCACTATCCCAAGGTGGAAGTAGAATATGATCAATGATTAGATTTGGAGATAATTTCTTCTCCTTAGTAGGATCATTGCAAAATATGCATACAACATTAAAGGCTGCTAGCCATCTTTTAAAGTCAATAAGAAGAGCACATTCAATAGAAAAGCCATAGTCTTGCAAGTATTGCTGACTAAGTCCATGGATGTGTTTTCTCGCCCAGCTATCAGCGTTGGGATCACACTTGGCATGTTGATGGTAGACACTAACAATTTGATACGACCAATTGTCCATAGCAATAGCACTGAGCTCCTGTACAGGTTCACCCTCACAATCCATAAAAATGATGATATATGACTAAAAAGGAAATTACAAATTTTTACTCATCTGATGAAGAGTCCTATAACATATTACAAAATGATGAAGTACATCGATGCTGTTCACGAAAAAATACACAAATAACATGATGGCAGCGAAGAAGTAAAATGTATCTGATAAGTCCACGTCTACGACACTCAAAGCACATGAGCGAATTGTCATAAGGTAGAGATAGGTAAGGACTGCTGATTCTCCTTTTTTGGCTTGCGTTTACCGGCAGCATTCTTCTCTGACTTGCGCTTTGTACCTCTCTCGTTGAGGATTTGATCAATAATGTCATGAACGTCTGGTTGCTTTGGTATATATAGGATGGATTGAGCATGGATCGATATAGAGGCTAATTTGTTATTCTGGTGATAGCCATAATATATTCCACTGATAGTAAAACCAATATTCTAAGTGCCTTCTGCGAGGTCTTCACATCTGATGGGTGTCACTTGATCTCCATCCTTTCTATAGTATGAGCACCAATGCGATAGTGGTAAAGATAGCTATTTACCATCCCATATCTTTCTATATGGAGTATCATTGTCGTCTCTCGTCTTCCATTCCTTGCTAAGGGGAGTAGGGATGTCCATATTTAGTGTTGCAAACTCTTCAATAATATCGAGTTGGCGACGAATGTATGGATTCACAGGAATGACTACGTAGTGCCCATACTGATTGTTTAATATTTTCACTTCAGTGGAAGGAATCATTTCCGTTTGCAATACTATACTATGATCGTAATAACGTATGGCTTGTCTAAATTTGCGCTGTAGTGGGGTAGGATTATGTACCTTTGTTGTCTCTTCTACTGGCCTCAACATAAGACGATCTGATTGTAGAGATCCTTGTAACGTATGAACACTATCTTGTCCTGTAAACGTAGTAGATGTAGCAGATGCCTAAAAATAAAAGAGATGCTATTAAGTTAACACTCAAGGAAGGAGAGGAAGGAAGGTTCCGACTTCCCATTTCAGTTGGATAATATAATAGGAATGTAGAGGGAGAACGTGCGTCCGACACTTGTGCGACTCAAAGATAGATTTAATTGTCACTCTGAAAACCTCATTATTTATAGAGAAATGCTGGATTTTCATTGTATGTGCTCCTCATTGGCCAATGACATCAAGCTGATTCCAAATATGGTCTCAGTTTTCTCGTCCGATGCTTCGTTCGCCCGCTGGAGTCCAAAACACAAACCTCAACCTCTGAAGGCTCTCTAACATGACCAAAAGTCTCAATGTCACTCTCAAGCCTCAGCAAAGGAAGGTAGGGCCAAACTGTGCTTTCAAATGAATTTGTGGCACTCCTAGCTTTCAAACGAGCTATTGCACGACTTTCTACGATCTCTAGAAGCAAAGTTGGAAGAACGCTGCCGAGGGGGGCCGAAGTTCTTCGTTGTTTGGCCTACGACTTTGGAAACAAGTCCTCTAGACCCAAAATTGGCCAAAAAGCTCAAATGCGCCGTCCATTTTCACGTACGAGGCTTCGCTTAGCCGCTACAGCCATTTTCTCACTCAAAACCCCTCTGACGGCTCTCTTACATGGCCAAAAGTCTCAATGTCACTCCCAAGCCTCAGCAAAGGAAGGTAGGGCCAAACCGTGCTTTTCAATGAATTTATACCACTCTTAGCTTTCAAACGAGCTATTGCGCGACTCTCTACCATTTCTAGAAGCAAAGTTGGAAGAACGCTGCCGAGGGGGGGGTCGAAGTTCTTCGTTTTTAGCCCTCTGACGCTGGAAACAACTCTTCAAGTCCCAAAATTGACCAAAAAGCTCAAATCCGCCGTCCATTTTCACGTACGAGGCTTCGTTTAGCCGCTACAGCCATTTTCTCACTCAAAAACCCGCCTAAACCACACCTACACGCATGGAACTCAACATGTCGACGCAGAATTTCATCAGGAAGCCAAATCTAAACACAAAACACACCTACAAACACTCCTACACACCAAAAACATAGACCGCTGCCCAAGACCAACTACGACGGTCGACCACGACACACACGGACGTCGACCCAGAGCCACAACAGCTCATCTCACGCTCCAGAGGGGGGGCGTTGTGCGCAGCTGGGAGGATTCCTTACTACTATAGAGGTCGTATTATTAGCTATCTTTGTCATCTTTGCATAGAGAGGACGCAAGACATCTCCAACATACATCTTTACAATATGCTACAAGTTGATTACAAGCTATTGATGCTTATGTCCTTATGGGCTCTATGGTCGACTTAGCCTAGTACTCCAGCGTGCAAACGCAAGAGCACTTCTGTTAAGGGTGGAACATCAGATAAGTAACAGCGATGTCCGCAAATCAGATGCACCCTGGTTTCTTCTAGTTCATTGAGTTACTAGATTTTGGTAGCATTCACGCATGTTAGATCTTAGTCAAAGTATCTCTGCACATTTAGTAAGGTCAAAGTAGTCTAATTTGCTTGTATGTTTGATTTTTGTTCTGATTTTGCTTATGAATCCTTTTTGCGCTCAAATAAATTCAGATTGCCATATGTCCTCTCCAGGCTTAGATAGCTTTGATATTTCCGACCTCTATGAGTGAAGTTAATTTATTTTTATGCATGCATCTCCATGGACATAGACTTCTTAATGTTAGTATCTGGACAGGAGACATGTTGAGGTGTAACACGTGAGGGTATAGTCATTAATCACTTAGCAATTGCCTTCTTAATATGAACTTGAACTACTATTAACATGAACTTGAATTCGGTGATTACATCCAAAGGTCAAAACTAAATCATAAGCTGATTCAAAATCTTCCGTCGTTATCATGTATTTTGCATAATTTTCACCAATGACTATCTAGACGGAAGTGTAGATAGAATTTGCGTTGCATTATGAGACTGATCTAATCATGAATTATCATTTCACTTTTGCCACAAATAACCCTACGTGACTCTGCCATCTAAAACATCAAAAATGAATATAAAATTTTGCATTCTATTTCTAGATAAGTTAATTTAAATTTCTGCTGAGCAAGATATCCATTCATTTATCATGTCCGATTTCTAGATACTCCTTCTCAATCTGTTATTCATAGAACAAAGATGCATTCATAGTACATTCAATATCGTTATTCTGAGATTCAATTTCTGGAAGATTACGTGTGGAGCTTCTGGACATTGTCACCTTCATCTCACTCTTTCGTCTAACCGGGAGTGTGTCTGGCATTATACTCACTCGTATGTCTTATATTAGCACGCAGAGTGACGATACATGTGATGACACCAGACTTAGAAAATGCACGAGTATAGCGCAAACTGCTCGAGATCGTCTGATAGCGGCTTGACAATCCGAGTCAGACTACTTGCAGCATGCAGATCAGTTAGGCATTCATAAGCAAAATGCAAGAGGCATGATAGCCAATTTTTGAAAGACTGAAAGCGACCATCTGATGAGCACGTACTTATACAAAGGTGAGTGAATCGATGGTAGCCGCATTGGTGAGATCAGTGGAAGAGAAGTTTGTTATCACCTTCTTGGAGATCAAAGAAAAAGTACAGCAGGAGTTTTCACTAAGCCCATCTATCTGCGTCCAAGCCATAAGTCGAGGCTTGGAGGGGAAACTTGTTATCGAGAAGCAGTTAAGATCGGCGCCTATCCAATGGAAAGAGCCGAACATCAAGCAAGAAGGCAAGGCCTTTATACAATGGCTTGTATACAGTGACATGCAGACATTAGTCTTCCAAGATGACTGGGCGAACACGTGGACATTATTCATTCAGCATGATTGAAGGCGGAATGATGACCAATACTTTCTGACTTTTTATCTGAAATCAGTGAATTTCTCTTTGAAGAAGAATTTATGACTGTAATTGACAAGGCATTATCGCAGCCAGAAGCGGATTTACACTATGACGCTATGTCGAGAGGGATCGTGCAAATCCTAGTATCCAAGAGCAGTTAAGTGGCCATGAAATAGCAAAAACACGTAAAATCCGGAAAATCATCTTCCATTGAACTTTTCTTGTCTTTCAGATTTTCATCCTACTTTTAGGGATGAATGTTGTCAATCTCGAATAAATTGTCTTTGCGCAACATAGTCATCTTATATTAATCAGAAATAGGAAATAGTATGACGAAAATGAATCCACTAAAATCCATGAAAGTTGCCATAACATAGGCATAGGTATATGGATAGGAAAAAGTCAGCAGAAATTGAATTCACTTATTCGAAAATAGAAGTCTATGATCTGGAAGATGTTAGATATCTTAGCTTCCTATTTGTCAGCCATTCCATGACACTAAGAAGTATATGGCAATATTTAGAAATCATGGACTCCTAGATATATAACTAGGAGTCCATGTTACAGAAATGCTCAATATTTCTATCCATGGACTAGGAATAGACATAGGCTACTTAACATAGCAAAAGAAAACTTTTTGAACTTAAATTTGATCAGTATTGCACCTTAATGTCCACTATTTGCTGCATTCTATTAATTAACCAAATAACGACTTAAAAATGAGGAGAAGCTCAGAAATGATAAGAAAGAAAATAACAGTAGTAAAAGATACGAAGCTAATAGTAAATATAGGAAAATCGAAGGAGTCAATTTTATCAAATATTGTCAGCTATCTGACAGAAAACCAAAATACCGGTAATGCTGATAATTGTGCTAATCATAAATCTTTTACCAATTTGATATTTTTGATTCTGCATTAAGTCGACATGATCAATTGAACACATTGTAATGCTCCTATTTTTCAAATACTAGATTTAGGCATTCAACGTAATTTCAATCAAATTCATACATAGAGAAAATAAAATCATGACGTAAATATATTTTGCAGTAGTTTACGAACTACAAACTGTTGACTACAACGACTGCAAAGTTGAGCAGGGTCTGTAAAGTACCGACCAAGGACTGTTAAGTTGAACAGGGACACTGTGAAGTAATCCTCATGCGATCTGAGGGCTATGATACTATCAACTTTTCAATGCATAGTAAATAACATATTATCGACATTGCAGATGCTATATTTTTCACGTCAAAACAGCTTTTGAGATAGTCGACACATCTAGGTTGCACAGATGAAAGGAAACTACATGTATGTAAATTGCTGGAATGCAAATATACAGAAATAGTTTTTAAACCTTTTTTCACATGTGATGCACGTGGCGGGCTTTACCCCGATTACAGTGTTCAAACTTTTCTCGGAAAGTTTTCCAAAAACGGAAAAAAATGAAGTCAATGACATTGACATATACTATCGGCGAGCAATATGCAGCGGTGGGGCTTACATTTTTGAATAGCGGTAACAGAGAAATGAGATGATCAGAAAATAGCGCCTGTAGAGTCAATAGCACATGCTTTTTTTCATCTAATTTTAAGTGAATTTGCAAATCCTCGGCCGGCATAGCAATCGTAAATCTGCTGTAGTACGGGCATCGTACGTAATGCCTTTACTACAAAGATCGCTTTAGCATGAACAGTGAACGCAACATTGGTCCAAGACTCTGGCTAAGCTCAACGAGCTAGGAAATGTGTTGTTCTGCTTTAAATGGCTTATAGAGATAATAGTCTCTATCACATGTACACATGCACTAGTAGGCTTAGTAACCAACTGACTCGAAACTGCAAAGTTTTCTTTTCTTTTCAGCAATCCCGAAATTGACCCTTAATTGGTCCACCAACGTAGGCCTAAAGCGTCTAGCATATCGTGCTTTACTGTCCTGTTATATTTAGCAGCCCCACATCGACCGGCTGCTTGAGCACTCACACTGCAATAGGACTCCTATTCGGCTTAATCGTTAGGACAGTAAAAGACCACATTCTGGACGTGTTGTGTGATGCCTTTTATCTTCCATCATTGCTCTTCAGTTCTTCATTGTTCGCAGAGAGATTTTTAGTCGACCTTCCACATCCTACTGTTGCATTTAAAGGATATCTTTAAACCCTTTCGCTACCAATGCTTGCACAGCACGTACCTATGCACATGAATTGTTCAAAGTCACTGCGATTGGGAAGGCATCATTAGCGCATATTTGAATTGTGCGTGAAGTGCACGTCAAGGTGACTTCCGACAATAACAAATTTCACTTCGGTCGCGAATGAGTTTAATCATAGAGTTCGAATCTACAACGCATCCCATAGCTATGGGTTTAATGAAGACATGATAGAATAAGTGCTCTTCATCGCAGCTGATCGCGTGCAGGATAGTACCGGTAGTCTAGTGAACTCAAAACGTGGTCAGGAATGCATTCGCATCAATTTACAAAAATGTCCTGGTATTTACTAAATTATCAACAGCTATAAATATTTTAATTGTTTCACTGTATTTTTGCAAAGCGTTTAATTATGACGTACCCCTTTAGCGATCATTGTACGCGTAGTATATAAACAAATAAGCTTATGCGCAATTATATATATATAAGCGCAGACTGCGGAAACTTGCTGGTTACTACAGCTACTTCTGGAAAGATGTTTTTTATCAAAATTAACGACAGTTTCTTATGACTGAGGGTAAAATATTGAACTTAAATCACTCTAACACTTAAGATATTCATTTTAAATACTTTGAGAAATCTGACATCATAATGCGGATTACTTTTTCAGAGTAACTCAATTAGTTTTGCTCATTTATCCTTAAAAGTGGCGGAAAGCTTTCTAGGTTAGCTATTACTGCCCGTAAATCCAATAAGGTAATGGAAATTTAATTGGAATCTTTTATTGTCTATCTTTGTAGCCTTTGTAAGGTTAAGCTGACAATTTGTTCTGGATTTTAATCTATAAACAAATAATGACTTCTTGATGCCAAAATTTATTTATTACGATTTTAACCTAATGCGGAAATATCTTCATGGGTGATGATCATGGAATTTCTTATAGTTCAGGTAAATTCTGGAAATATGACTCCGCTCGATGATTCCCAGAATTTGAAAGTTCATCCACAGAATAAGGAAATTGTTTAATCATATATTCAAGTTTCATTGCATGAATTTCGTCGATTTCATACAATGACTGTGTTTTATTTGTATAAACTTCTGTTCATCGTTGTGTACATGTTACGATGAGAACCAACCTCAACAAATTTTGAGAATCACACCGACAGAAACTAGAGGCAGAAATATCTTTCTATGACATGCGCAAACCACGGTCCGTAGAGCCTACATGTACAATAACTATTTTAATTAAGCTGTAACAAAGAATTCTACGCGTTTTGGAACATCTCCTAAAATAAGTTATATTGTGTTTTAGACATCTCGGTGGATTTACTTTTTAAAAATATTCAATTATAAAAAAAGGAAAATTTTGAAAAAATGGAAAATTTTCCATTTTGCACATTGCCTGAGTGTAATCTAGAATGAGTGAGAAGTAAGACGGATCATAACGGAATAGGTACCATAGCTGAATAGTTAGCATCATAACGAGGTTGCATGTAATTTGTCAGTCACAGTAAGCACGGAAGTCGTCTGACGCGTAGCATCGCTTAAAGAGCGAAAACGCTCTACAGATCGCATTTCTGAAGCGCTAACTACGAAAACTTGTTCAATTCTGGCTAAACTTTCAAACTAGAATTCTGCTTGTATCCAAATTCAAATGTATCAATGAATAGGAAACCATTGAATCACTTTTTTCTCATTCCTATTTAAAGATAGAAGGATGATTTTCGACCATTATCTCTTCCCACTCTCTTCCTGTACATAGACAGCGGAATAGAACAGGAGCATCGTTCTCCAACTCGAGTAGCTTGGGCGACGGATACCGGTGTGTTTGGATCAGATTGAAGAGGGTCGAAGAGGGGCTGCCAACGACAGGTCATAAACGTTAGACGAAGCATCGAATCGTGTCATCTTTCGCCGACACAGTGGTCCGCTTTCCTTTTCTTCGTCTTTGACGCGGAGCTGAGTTCACTGCTCTCAGGCGCTGATGCGTCTCCGCTGACCCTACGACCCGACTTCTGTCAACCACTTGTCTGCCTCTGAGTTCTCATCTTTGCCGCATATCTCCTTCTCTCAGGGCTTATCTCCTCACCTTCCCTCCTCTTCTCTTTTCCTTTTGTTGATTCAATGTTTCCGGTGAAGCTCGACGAGGGGAGTTCGCACAGTCGAAGTCACCAGTTGCGGCAAACGTCTTTGATCCAACCGCTCCACTGACGCCCGACTTAAAACAAAAGTCGCCAATTTTGGTGAAAGGAAAGGTGCGTGAGCAAGTCTGCGGTTCTTTCTGAAATGCGAGAGGATTGAGAGTTCGGCGGGAGCAGTCTGACCGTCATCGACAAGATAATTATCCATTAGGAAGATAGTAGTGGCTAGCTGCCAAGGTCTTGGCGGATAGTCAAAGACAGGTTGAAGAAGATGGCCTAGGCTATTCGGTTTAGCAATATTTTTGATGAACCGCGATGTGGATTTGGACGGAGCTTTGTTCTAGGACAATAGGATCATTGGCAAATTGCTCAATGTGATACGTGTTGATACAATGTTGGCAAATATTCTTTTCTTAAAATAATTCTATATACTTACTATGTAAGTTGCATTCGTATTCTCTCTCTCTAGCTGAAGAGCAGTTTTGTAAAGGCGATTATGATTCTTCGATAATCGATTTTGGATTTCGTATCTAGACGTGTGATTAATCGAAAGATTATTTCATCGTAGTTATCATTCAGAGTGTTGATAACGATGACGAATGTCTTTGAAATTCTGCTTCTCATGCATTAATTTCTACGTCATAGCTACATCATTAAATTTTCAATATTTCATTTCAGTAATTGTGCAGAGCAATCAATTTTTTCAACAAATTTTCTATTCACTCGTCCTAGACCCAAACATGGACTACTAGATTGCCTGGATTCGCGCTAGAAATGATCAGGCCATTATAACCAATTAAAAATATCGAAGAATAGACGTAGATATTAATAGAATTCCATTACAAGGCCAAGGCCCACGGTGTGTCATAAGGGTCGAGAAATGTAGAAAAATATACCTGTTGTATGAACTATGTTAAATGGAATGTGGTATGATATCATTTAACATAGTTCATACAACAATACCATGAGCGAAACCAAATTTTCTGAGATCTGTGACCCTCTGATGATTGAAAATCGCCAAAAATAAAATGTTTTAAAACGCCAACTTTTTTTGCAAACCGTTCATCTTCAAAATGGCTGTCTCTTTGTTAAAAATTTGAATTGATGTATGTTACAAATCATATATTCAGTTCTCTCAACTGCCTCAAGATTTCTTTTAAATATAATTATAAAATGCAAGAAAGTAAGTAAAATAGACCCACATACATTATACATATGCAGGTTTTGTTCATAAGTAGTATCTTAATTGCATAACCTCAATTTTAGAAAATGGAAAATATTTCTTTAATTTTTTACTCGCATGCAAGCCCAATTTCTATTAATCGCGGCACTTCCAGACAGATCTCCTGTGACATATATAATTTGATTAAATTAATTGATAAAGGTAAGTGCACATGACATCCAAGTTTTGCATCAATTAACTCTAATCTAATGAATGACTATGATCATTTCAGCAGATCATTTAGTCACCGATTTAGGTCAATGTTGCTAGATCTTAAGAAGAATTAAATTTTTGAAGCATGCATAATTTGTAGATTCTAGCCACTGGGCGATCTATTGTAAATTATTTTATCAAAATACTCTTATATTTTGAGAGAAATTATAATAATCGTGAATATTTACAAAGTACACTGATAAGCTGCCGGCGCCTTCAAATTGACAGCATCTATGTCCTAGTTCATGTCCTAGTCCTTTATTGTATGCAACATGCTATAGCACAAGCGAAAAAGTTTTACGGTATATATGGATCAGCAACAAATGATGAAAATAAACAACTTTGACGACTGCGCATGTTGACGACGCATTGATGTTTTCCATGTGTGTGTGGCTTCGATTTTCTCTGCAAATAGGATAAACATTGTGAACAAGCACACTGCGAACTACGATTGACATGTGACCACGGTGTAGTGCTGCCTTTTGTCCTAATCGTGCTATGGTATTCAAATTCGCTACTTAAGAACGCGTGCAGGAACGCAATTCTTTCATTCAAACACGCCGTCATCAAGGAAATGACCGTTACTGCGCTTTAAATTGATTGGAGAGTTGTATTCAGGGCCAGTCAAGGGTTTTGTTTCAGCTACAGCATTTATGATCATAGTTGTGCAGAAGTTGGAATATTGTTGTGTATCATTGTTTGCATGTTGTTTTACATCATTACAATCACAATTCTTCAGTTATAGTTCCAGTCGTCGTGCAAGTCAAGGAGCGTCAAACATCGCAAAATTCCATTTGCTTATGTAGATCCATGTGCTTCCAAGTTTGGTGCACTTGATAATGTTATGATCTAATATTCATTTAATCACTCAAAATAAGATTTGTCATTTTTATGATTTTGATTGCACTTTATGACATACATCTTCCAGAGTAGCAGAAAGGTGGCATTCCTCGTAACCGCTAGCTTGGCCGAATTGCCGTTAAAGATTATGAAAACGTCATGACAACCGATATCATTGTTGCAGATGAACAAACAGACTGTCCTAATCATAAAATGATATTCACAGAATTCATTTCAGGTACAACACGGTTTCAGCAAATTGATTCTTCGTAAGATCTAGCAACAACTACATTTACCTATACCTCGTACATCGGTGTCCGACCGATCAATTGAAACTACCATCAACAAGCGTCTGGAACTGCAGCTTAAGCATTATCGTTTTACCGATGTTGGGTGACAATCTGCGAATTAAGAATAATGAGCAGCTCGTGCGCGAATAGGAAGAAAGCGTCGGTAGCTCTCGCACTAACTATATTGCTTATTCTGCGTGCCTCCTGGCTTATAATGAAAGATGTTGCAAATACAGGATTATATAGCATTTATTTACTTTGCTGCATGTTCCTATCATTACTTACATTTGCCGGAAGCAAATCAGTTTCTTAGAGATTTCATTCGCCTCTAGCTGTGAATAAAACACCAAGGTGCGTCAACATGTTCATGCCATGTTCATCAACTATCGGGATCTCTTGGCGTATTTTAAAAACGTGTCTACAAACTCGATTTTACAAATATGATTGAAACACATGTATGATTATGGCACATATGATTATAGTGATGCTTGTGGCACAGTACTTAAGTACTTGGCGTAGCGATCTTTTGGTCTGGAGGTTGAGCTCCGAAAGTGTCATTGGAAGTCGCCAGGAAGGGCATTCGGACTAAAAGATTCCAACGCTCCATATTAAAGTCTGACTATATCAACAGCGTCCAACCCCCTAGTATGGGGAGTAGCGACGTTAAACCATCATCCATCATCTCATCACTCATGAATATGATTGAAAGCACGATTTCAAAACCATTTTGAAACAATGTACAAAGCATTGCCGTTATAGAATTCTGATTTTAAAACTATTCTGATTCTATTTCCTTGTTGCTTTGAAAATTCAGCTATTCAGTAGATATTGGAATATTATCTTCAGGTAAAACACACTTTGCGGCGAGTTTGATTTCCGTTGTTCTGTAGGACCAATTTGAGACAGCGAACGTTATTGCGTGAAAATATAACTAGAGACAAAATAATTCATACACGCACCAACTATGGAATAAACAATATGTCTTCAGACTTGAACAACTTAAGCACGAAATTCTGTGCGAGCCGTAAACACTGCTTTTCACTTGTACTGCATGGAAACAGGCTGAAATGATGCTCAACAATCTTGATGACAACTGCCAGCAAAAGAAACTTATTGAAATTGGTGATATGCATCAATTCCAATGCACAAAAATTTATCACCAAAAATTTTATCTTTTGTCATTATTAGAGAAATGTAATGATTAATGATAGTTACATGCTTCAAGTGTTGTCTTTAAACAAGCTATGATTTTTCTTTGACCTTTTAGGCGGCAAATCTACAATTTGTTCAAGTTTAAGACAATTCAACCATGCAATCTCAATTCTCATGTAGCTTTGTGTGAGACTTATTGAAATGGATTTCCGTGTAAATATCTTGAAGCAATAATCTAAGAGAAAAATAGTGATCATCAAAACACAAAACATGAAAATAATCTTAAAATCCTGTGGTTAATAATAAAAGTTCCCATGCACCGTCTATGAAGCGATTCTCAGCTGCTACATTCAAATAGCGACCTGCATTGTGCATCGCTCTTGTTTGAATAGGCTAATTGGTGTATAGTGTTACATTGTAATGTTTGACTGTTCCATCAATTGTTAAAATTGTTTGTTCTCCCTTGAATTGAAACGATTTGAACAAGATCGGAGATTGGACATTGAGAGAGATAAAATGCCAACTGAATGAGAGATGTAAAGTTGGCATTTGTTGAGCAGCTGAATACATTTCTGCTAGCATTTGTCAGTATTTGAGCACTAACATTTCTTAGAGACTAAGGGATTATGCCAATCTTCTATAAACTTCTCAAAAATGAATTTGAGCAGCTAAATCTCGTCATTCAAGTCATTTGTTTGTTGACGAGATTATATAACAGAAATTTGGTACTTTCAAAAACAGATGTACTTCAGAAACATCTTAAAAAGGATCAGATTTGAGTTTACAAGAACTACAAACAATGTGGAGAACGCATTGATAGCTAATTTGAAACCGATATTCACACTGACAGTTTTCAGGGATGGAATTCCGGAGCTTAGGAACCAAAACTTCAAATGTATTTTGAGCCACATGACGTTTAGCAATGGGCTGATAGAGGAAATGACTTTGGTGCGAACGAGGTAAAAAGGTTGAGGATTAAGAATCAGGGAATAAGGTTAGTTCTCAGATTAAGAAGGTGCATTGCCATGTACACATTTATGCACCATGCAACAAATCTTGAACTGAAACCTTTTACGAATTGGTAGCCAATTTACAGCATGAATAACAGGAGATGTAGGCTCACAACGAGGAAGATTTTTCGCTAAACGAGCACAAGAGTTCTATATTTGTTGAAGTTAATACGGTAGGAAGTCCAAAGACTCAAAATTGAATTGCAATAATCAAAATGATAAAAAAACATAAGATGAGGAAACTAAAGCACAAGATTTTTCATCAATTATATAACTAATTTCATACAAATTTCTGAGGAACCTGAAGCCAGTTTGACAAACTTTTGGTATATGTGTATCAAATGACAGATCTCAATCATAGTTAACGTTGAATTCAATGGTTTTACCCACAATCATCGTTTTATCGTGTGTGCTGTGAAACGATGATTGTGGGTAAACCATTGAATTCAACGTGAACGGTGACATTAAACATTTCAACATAAATTCTAACCTCAGCTGCTACTCCAGCAATGTGATATACGTTATCCGTTGTAAAAAATGTAATGATTATTACATTGGTCAAACTGGAGGCTGTTTTCGAAATAGACTTACTGTGCATAGACAACAGATGTTTAGACCGCAATACATGTTGTTGGATGTAAGTCGCCACATATCTAGGTGCGCTGCGAATATCACTTCACCATGTAATAAATTTGAGGCCGCACCCATTTTCAAAATGTCTCCGACATCCACAAGGATTGATCGGGAACATAAAGAAAAATTGTTTATTTCTATGCTTCAGCCCAAGCTGAATAGAAGTTGATTTTATGTATCTATGCCTAATTTCGATAATTTTGAGATATATTTCATTCCCATGACTAGCCTCATGAAATGAGGTGAAACCGGTCGGGAATCAAGATCCTTTTGTTTTTCCTGAGTTGTATTGGATTTTCTTATATATATATATATTTATATATATATATATATATATATATATATATATATATATATATATATGATAAATCAAAACGAATTAACTTCTGATGCACTACATGTTTCAGCATGTGCACATGCCATCTTCAGGTGAACAAAAGACTGTTTGACATTTAATCACTTAAATACAAAATCGAGACATATCGGATGATGATCACTTTTCATACAATTCAACATTTATGGCGTCACGTTGTCTGGTCTCTTGCGTCAAGTCAAACAATAAAAGCAGTGAAATACAATAAAACAATAAAACTATTTACAGCTATTTACAGATTCAGGCATAGAGATATGGAGCTTCCCCGTTCATTCATCAGGTGGTCAATATTTGATTTCTTCAACAGGATAGATTCTAGAATTCTTGGATAGTACGTGCTAGAGACAATTTTGAAATTTCCTTTCTGAGGAGGATGAATGTGCATAGTGATTTCAGTGGGCGTTGGATAGCCCTTCAGATGCTCATTCATTCTCGTCACCAGATGCCGAACTGAACTACCGATGTAGCACTTGTCACAGTGCTCACACATGTATTTGTAGACAATGTTAGATTTGAGTTCGGACGGCACTTTGTCTTTATTGGAAAAGAACATGCTAGCTTTCATAGTTTTGAAAACAGGACGAATTTTGACATTCGGAGGAATAATTTTTTTGATCTCTTTGATATGATTCAAAAAACTGTTCTCGCCTTCAGCAATGAAGGGGAAGCTCCAATTGAGTATGCGACACTCTAGTGGATCTGAATTTTGAGTGAGAGTCCGGTTCTCATGTCTCGCCTCAACATCTTTGCGAACGCGAGTAATTTCATATTCAGTGAAGCTTTTTTTTTTTTTGAAAAATATTGCTGATGATAGAAACGGAATTTTGATAATTTCTGACGTTGGAATTTATTTTCAAAGCACGGTCAAAAAGAGATCTCATGGCGGCGAAGCGGTATCGCTTAGGTGAATATGCCGAATTAGGAGTATAGATACCGGTATTGGTTTCTTTCAGCTGCCAGGCAGTATGGAAACCATCATCATCAGCTCTGGTGACAATGGTGTTAAGAAATTCAAGATTATGATTGACCTCTTCTTTGAAAGTAAAATCAATGTCAGAATGCAGATCATTTAAAAAAGAATGAAAAGCATGAATATCAGCGTCGGCCTCGAAAATGCAGAAGATATCATCCACATATCTTTTGTAAAAGACAGGGGCTGAACCAGAAAACTTGTTCAGTTGTTTTTCAAGCATATCCATGGCGAAAGAAGCCATCGTTGGGGCGAGACATGAGCCCATGGACATCCCATCCACTTGTAGATAGAGTTCGTTGTCGAAAGAAAATAAAATGTTGGTGCATGCCAATTTTAAAAGCTCACGCAAGGCCCGCTTTCCGATTGGAATTTCATCTTCAGATATCATGGAAATGATATGATTAATAGTATCGTCGACCGGGATACTGGTGAACAAATTCTTCACATCAAAACTGACCATTTTCCGATTTTTGGAAGATTGCTGACCTTTGAGAAGATCAACAAACTCAAAAGAATCCTTCAAAGTGAAATTTTTCGGAATCATTGGCTTTAAAATGCTATCCAACCATTGTGCTAAATTGGATGGATAAGCATTTATCATACTAAGGATTGGGCGATACGGAGGATCATTTTGGTTCCTATGGACTTTTGGGAGTCCATACAGCCGAGCCGGTTGAGAACCGACCGGTTTAGTAATTTTGAAAATAGACTTGGAAATCAGGCCTTTGCTTTTCAATTGCACAAGTTTACGAACAAATCTATCCTCTTCCAGAATGAACGAATTCTTCTTTGATCGAGCACATGAAGAATACTTTTTGAATTTTGATTCGTTTTCGAGAAGCTTTTTCATTTTGGAAACATATGCGGTGCGCTTCTCAATAACCACCCCATTGCCCTTATCAAACTTGCTGATATAAAGATGTTTGCGCGAAGAGAGATGACGAAGAATTTTGATCTTGGAGCGCCAATATTTAGAAACTTTGTGGCGAGAAAAGTAAGACTTGAAGGCACTGCGAAATTTATGTTTGAGAGTGCTGATCTTGTCCTCATGGAGAGAACCAAGCGGAATTTGGCTGAAGATCAAGGTTTTGAGTTTTTTCTCATGTACACTCCGAATAGATTTACTCAATTTTATCAGATGATTTTGCATGATCGACTCATAGAGAATCCGTTCTTCATTAGTAAAATTCAATAATGATTCTGACAAACTTTTGTCCTTATCATCGAAGTCACTTTTAGCTTTGATGATTTCTTTATTTAAAGCTTTAAGTTTTTCTTTATTGTTTGACTTGACGCAAGAGACCAGACAACGTGACGCCATAAATGTTGAATTGTATGAAAAGTGATCATCATCCGATATGTCTCGATTTTGTATTTAAGTGATTAGATGTCAAACAGTCTTTTGTTCACCTGAAGATGGCATGTGCACATGCTGAAACATGTAGTGCATCAGAAGTTAATTCGTTTTGATTTATCAAATTTACGGGCATTGTTCACCAATATATATATATATATATATATATATATATCATGTCTGATATAGAAAGTAAGTGCATTTCAATAGTCACTAATCCCCATTGAAACATTCATAACGGAGTATGATGTTTCGGGTCCATTGTAAAGTTAAGTACCGTGTTTTGAGTCATATAACGCACAACAACAACGCATCTTTAATATGTGTCTGATCGCAAGGGCCGGAGAACATTTACATAGTCAATTATCGAGAAAATGATGCCTACTTCTTTAAAATATACGTGGTACGATATCTAAATATGCACTTATACTTTGCAAATGATAATAGGCATATTCTTTTAACTCACCTGTAATGTAATTGTGAAAATTATGAGTAGTGAAATTGTACGTGATCCGGCCCCTGTGTCTGACGCGTTTTGATTTAGCACAACGACTGAACTTTTAGTTCTCTTGCATTGCTGCACTGGAGCACAGTCAAAGAGATGATCAATGCAATAATCAAAATCGACAGGCTTCTAGAGCTCAATTATTAAACAGAGCTGCAAATACAAATATCATCAGCATACATATGATGCAGTAAACCATAATCACAAATAATCACAAATTATTTGAGTAATGCCCATTGCAAAAAATGAAAATAGACAAGGGGGCAATGCAGAATCCTGGGGTTCACCACAAACTGACGAAATGGTGTTGTATATCCTAATACGTTGCGTGTGATCGACTCAGTAGAAAATCTTTTAAGCAAAGAAAGAGCTGCATCTCTGAAACCATGCTGTGAGAAGAGTCGGTTGACTAGAATTTCATGATCAATCAATCAAATGTTGAACTATGGTCCAGTGAAACCATAGATGAATATAAGTTTTGAATTTGATTAAATGCAAGTTTATTCACAAGATGTTTGATAGCAGTTTCGGTAGACTGGTTGTTGCAATATGCTGACTGAAAAGGCAAGATTTAATCATTAGAAATAAGATGTTTTGAATTGAAGCTAGAGGTTTTTAAATGCAGTGCTGACCAAAAGTAGCGCAAAATATAAATAAGCTGCAATTTTCTGATTCTGCAGCATTTTGCCTTGGATAAAGTATCAGGGGCACCAAAATGCTCGAAGAATTTTAGAATGATTGTAGAAAGTGATAAAATCATATAGCCCACATTCTAAAACTACACACATGCACACGCACATTAAAATAAATGAAATGATAAAATTGATATTTGGTGACAGCAATCAATTGTTTGTAATTATTCATGGTCAGCATTTGAATAAACCAATTCCTGATGCTAAATTTCCGAATTATGCGTGTTTGTAGAGAGCCTAGTATGTAGAGAGCTGAGTGATGAGCAGATGCTTTGCATGAAATGCAGCAATCAATAATCACAGCTGAATGTGAATATTGATGAATTTAATTACAAACTTTACTTCTTATATCATAATCAATTATCGAAACAAGTGAACGAAATAGCAGAAGGGCTTATATCGCAGAAAATAATGCTTTACATGTAAGGGTTGTAGAAAAAGTATTGTGTTTCGCAAGATATAGGACTAAATAGGTCATGCAACAGGTGCTTACTCTACATGTAGCTGTCAATTTGTGATAAGAAATGTTTAGTAGTATTTCAAAAAACGTTTAATCTCACTGACGTTGCGATGTTTTAGTTTTGCCCTGTGGTTGTGGCTGATAACTGCATTGCAAGTTGAGCACTCAAGTAGCAAACTTAACTATCACTTCAAATCAATTCATGCTTTCAACATCATAACATTCCCCAATTTCAATGCATTTTCAATGGAGATGCGATTTCCTATTATATCCTTCATTTGTTGCATATCTATTTGATTGGGCGGGCTTTATTGAGACGAATCACATTTCAGACCAGAATTCTTCCTGTCTGCAGATGTCTAGAGATCTCCAAATCCGACTTACCTAACAGCGATCATGCAAATAAATGAAAAAAGTTGTTGAACAATTTCTTTGAAATTTAAGTCACCTTAAAGAATATCTAATTGACCAAAGCATTGGTTTCTATATATCTAGAAAAGTTTTTGACTTCCACAATTTTCTGCTACCCGGGTAATTTTGACTGAAAAATCTATAAGATATCTATACTTTTTTAATATAGATATCTACAATTTTATTCGTAAGTAGAACATCACAGAATTCTTAAAGAGAGAAGTGAGAAAAACATGATAGTCATTACAAATGACTAGAGAAACCTAACTACATGTACATGTTAACAGTCTTCATTGAGAAGCTCACTAAAAATCCAGGGATATTAGTGTTCCATCCGGTTTATGGATGCTAATCCTTTTTGGAGTCAACCCCAGAGCGCGAAATTCAGAGGAAACCTCCTCCGAATGTGATGATCCTGCACTGTTGGTAAGGACATGGGAAATCAATTTCATTTTTTTGGTAGTTGTGCTATTGTAAACCTCGACACAATCTGATCGATGCCCGGTTACTTTTTTGGCTAATTGTCTATCACCTGTTGCTTCAATTTTTCGGGTAGCACTTGTCCGACGTCCACTATGGTTGGTGAAATTCCCATCTTCTCCTGCTGCTTCCATCAATGCTCGGATTATCATCGTGAGTGAGTTATGGCCCAAGGGAGAGTTGTTATACCATTTGTTGGAAGAGAAATTGGCTGCAGGCTGCAAAAACAACGCTGACGTTGTGCAGAAACTTGGACGTTTTGAAATCAATTTTTTGTATAAATTTATGATTAGCGATCCGGTTTGTCAGCAGGCCAAACTTGCACAAGTTTAGGCTCTACATGGTGATGATTCAGACCGTGGTTATTGGTTTCAGAATAGAGCTCATCATATTCAAGGATTGCGGCATCATCAACAGTTTTCATCGAAATTGCACTTTGTTCTCCAAGTCAAATTTCGCAGTTCTTGACCACCACGCAAGCCACAGTTAATAGATAGCAGAAACAGAACTGTGCGATTAAGTTTTTTAGGATTGTCAGAACCGAGATATCCTCCCATCCAAAGCTGTTCTTCTTGCTCGGTGGAAATCGGAAGAGCTCGCTTGACTCTGCCGTTATTGCCGTCTTTTGCAGACTTCTTCATGGCTGAATCTAGCGCTTGGCGTGCCATCTCAAAGTCAGGGTCTGTAAACAGTTTCCAACTCTTTCCGCCCTCATGGTTCAACCAGTAATTGATTCCAGCGTAAAGGCTTCTTGAAAAGTTACTCGGATACGATTGGAAATTCTTCTTCTTAACCTCGAAGAAAAAGTACTGCAGGGCTGTGTTCAAGGAGTCCTTAGTCAAATCAGCTAGTGTTGAGTGACTGTCGGAAGACAGAAACATGAGATCGCTAGAACCCGAAGTCAATATTTTTTGGTTTCGTTCTTCCAACCATCCATCGAAAGTTTCTTTGCCCATTTCGCGTGTCTTTTGGTTGTTTCAGGGATCTGGGAAGATACTTGTGCATTCAGTTGTTCACTTGATAATGGAATTGAGTGGCGGCATGTTGTTGTTGATATCATTTCAGTCTTGTCGGCAAAAATATCATTCAACAGATCATTATTGAAGTCTAAATCAGTCATAAGATCATTAAAGTCTACGTCAGTCATAAGATCATTAAAGGCTGCGTCAGTCATTTTGGCTTGAAAGTATTAGAATTCATGGACACAAGATTTCAAAGATATCTGTTAATATTAGTCAATCTTACCTGGTCAAATTTGCCTCGTCATAGATAGTCAGTTAGCTATTCTTTAACACATTTAAAGGATGTCCTAGAAATTTGTAACTGAGAAATATCTCGGTATAGAATATAGTCAAAATCCCGAGGCCTACGGCCTCGGGATTTTGACTCAATTCTATACCTCGATATTTCTGGTTAAAATTTCTGAGCCATCCTTTAACCTTTACTAAATGCTACACATCAATGGTTATTTCACTTCAACACCAATATTTGCACATAGACATAGTATTTGCGATAGATATTTTGCACATAATTTTGTCACAGATCTATGATAAAAGTAAATATTCATATTATTAGCGAGCTTAGATGTCATTTTCTAATGCATGCAGTTCCAATGAGTTCTACAGGACTCAAATGATAATAATAGACATTTAAGGCCGCTGAGAATAGACTTCTCGTTCTGCATATAATAATAACCTTCTAAATCGGACTTTAATTACGAAATCCCACGTGTCCTCCTCAGATGGTTATTATTCCTATATTGATGCCTTCCATCTTCATATATCTATTTTCAACATGATCCTGTCAATGCTAATGTGCGTTGATCGGCATATACGGTATGTTTCACGTCACAAAATGTTGTTTTGTCCATGATAGTTTAGGCACTGAATAAAATTATAGCTATCTGTCGTCGGGCACAAATTAGAAGACATCCTCGTGCGTAGCGCGATTTATGCTCTCAGATAGCTATAATTCCTGCATTAATCAATCAGTTGAAATCATTGACAAACAGTAATCAATTAATTGCAATTATTTGATGACAGTAATGAAATACGTTTTTGATAACTCCTGGACTATATCAGGAGACCTATTGGTTGAACTTGATCATTTGACCCGCACAGATTTCCGTTCCTTCTCAGAGCTGAGACCCATGACCATGAGAGTATTGTGACTAAATTCTCATTTAACAAAACTGTCGATCAAACATGTAGTAACTTGTTGTGCGGCAAAATCTTTCTGATCTGAGACAATTCACACCGCAGTAATTATTCTCTTCAGAAAGCAAATAGCAATGAATCTTTTCAGTTTCATTTCAGTTTTGATTGAAAATGTCAAATTAGCGGCTCTTTACATCTCACGATTGCCTTCCGCTTCTTCGTCTAGCAGATCTGCTTCGTCCACGCCTTGAATTTTGTCGTAAATGTCGGATTATCTTTGAAGCAATGCTATCTCTGCGTCTTCAAACTCATTGACCTCAGGACTCAGCATCTCGCATGCCGTGCCGGATGACAATGTATCAAATGACCTCGTCAATATTGCACTTTTTCTTCTGCATACTTGGCTGAGAGTCGGGATTATGACAAGGTGAAAGTGAAGATAATTTGATCGAAGCTTTAATACTTATTATGGAAACTTTTACACGATGGAAACTCTCTTTTAACATTGAACATTTCCGTGCTGAAGAGCAGCTTTGATCCACCGCCACCAACTAAAGACAATGAAATAAATCTGTTTTGATGACGTCATAAGCATGATGACAATGTGCAATCATCATTGCAACAATTAGATTGTCTTTGTGAAGTATCTGCAATATCGGAAAGCAATTTTGATACTGAGGATGAATTTCTGGAGTTTTTAATTGCTGTATTGTGTGGTTCCATTGATGATTAAAATGGGAGAAATTCCAAGATGCTTAGAACCATGGGTTTGGATTGCTGCTATCAAAAGTTGCAATTAATTGAGAGGGAGGTGCCATAGAATTATCTTTATTGTAAGCAGTGAATAGTGACTTGCATGACTGTTCATTCACTTGTCTCTGTAAGCATCACTATAATTGGGTTGCGTGAACTAATGGGCTCTGCAGCCAAATTTATCAACATTCACGTTTAATTAAGAATGTAGCCATGCAAGCACGAGTGCATGTATTTCATGTAATAGGTATGCTCACTTCTCTTAGTTCTCCACTTAATCCTTTCATTTGTATTGTGTCCATTTGGCAGCATTTCGACACGCATCTTTTGGAAAAACATTGCGCGTTGATCACATAACGGCAAAAATTTGTAACCAAGAGAAATCAGAGAGAAAAGAGATCAATGCCATTCTAATGGCACCACTACCAGCCTCGATGCCAAGAACGCCCGCAAATTGAACTTGATTTTTTTCAAATTTACAAATATTAATTTTTTCATAATTTATGCATGGAAGAGTTAAAGTGATTTAACCAAAGCTGCAAGTTTAGTCAAATGCGTTGAAGTGAAATTCGAAAATTCAACAACAAGAAATAGACGTGTGTGAAGTTGACAGAGCCACCCACCGGAACCGTTTTTTATTACAGCATGATTCTGTTCGAAACAACTTCCACTTTATCAATTTCAGCCTCTTTAACACGAATTTGTGCTCAGATTCTACAAATTCACAGTCGTATTTGAGAAATTCAACTTTTCAGATAGAAGTGGTTCCGTTGTAAAGTTAGCGGAACCAACTTCTTGGTTTTGTTGATAGGCGCAGTAAATCAGTTTTCTTTTGTCATTACCAATTTGTTGCGCTGATCATAAATAGATGTTTCATTTTCACAACAATGTTGGAAAACAATATTAAGAACGGAAATATCGCAACATATTCATGTGCGTGTGTGAAGTTAGCGGAACTTCCTAGCGGAACCGTTTCTTATTACAACGTGATTCTAATCGAAACAACTATTACTTTATCAATTTCAGCCTCCTGATCATGAATTTGAGGTCAGATTTCATAAATTAGCAGTTGTTATTGAGAAAGACAATTATTTTTATACTTTATTAATTATTTTATAAATTATTACTATTTATAGATTGCCGTCATAAAGTAGGCTTAGTAGTCGCTAACTCATTGCCTCCTGAGGCAACTGAAACCCTTCGATGGCTTATCCCAATTGGAATGTACTATAGAATATTTTTCACGGGCTTTTGAAGGTTCGTGACAGATAATCTCGATAACTTCTATGGTACAAAGATGGAGGGATGCCGATCACGAACTTTTGAAGAGCCGCATGCAGTGACTGTGGACAATGGAATGATAATTCATGTAATTCATTTCCGTGGGTTTCATGCCTACAAAATGATTTATGTTAATCTACTTATTTTTTTGTTCCTCACGCTTTATGTTTGCCTATTGAATTCACTGTATTTATGTCATTTCTTTATTTATCTTTTCTTAACCGCATGTCTTGATATGAAATCTGTAACATTGAAAGTGTAACTTTATGTTTATCAGTTTATAAATAGACGCTACTACTATTACCACTACTACTACTACTACTACTAAAATCCATAGGGCAATTAGGGAAAAAATAATTAAGAAGCGGTGCTTTTTATGGAAGAACATGTAGAATCTTCTGCAAATTATTCGGATTTCCAAACAAGTCATAATACCAATTAAAATACCAAGGCCTACGTTTTTGTAGCAATCATGAATTTTAGTGAATTCAGTCAAAAAATAGTAATTTTTAAAAATTAATTTTTTCAGCACCCAATGAGATATCTGCTGCAGATATTCCAATCAGATAGCTCACTCATCTTTGAAAATCACCAACACTACTTCACAATTATGAGAATATTGTTCTTTTTCCAACTTAAAGCAATTCAACTTTCCAACTCTCAAGTCATTTCATAGAAAACACAACATGCTCTTGTTTATTTATTCACAAAATAATATTTTGAAAGCCCCATTTAATTCAGTATTAATTTCCCAGATTATAAATAATCTTCAGCTATCTTTACATTTGATTAACTCTGCTAATTCGCTTGAGCCATATATGAACATTTCCTCAATAATCATGCTTTGTAATGCTTTCAAAATGCTGGTCAGAAGTGCACATTGCATCAGAATGGTGGAAAATGAATCACTACACACATGATATTCCTAAAATTGTAAAGAGAATGATGAAAATGTTTGAGAAAATCAATAATAATTTAAAGCACTGTTGTGAGCCAGGCTGTGATATGCCAATGGTTGGAAGGCCATGATAGCACTATCATCTCGATTGCCTCGATACACTGAATGCTTTTAGAAATAGCTTCAACAAAGCATTCAGTGTATTTCCTAGTGCTGCAAGTGATTTTCACCACACGAAGGATTCCGATACGCTCTCTGAAGGACAGATTGCCGCTTTTCTCCGCATCAAATGTAATTTATCAATTTCATTGCACCTGTGGAAGCAAGTAGGTTGGGAAGACGGTAGGATGTCTGAATGAGAGAGTTTCGGATCACCTTCCTAAGTGGTTAGCCAACCCTTTCAGAGCCCACCAAGGTACACTGCAATTCCACCTAGCAGTATCACAAGACATTTATAAGTCTGTAATAATGAGAGACAAACTGCTGTGAACAATTTTAGCATTTAGTAGCACATCAACAACAAACACACATTAGGAATCACAGAATCTCTCGTCATTTTGCGCGAGAATCCCGACTTATGTTCGCAAAAAGATTTTGTTTCCACCCTTTACTCACCTTGGTAGCTTTATCTCTGTTTTGTTTCTTCTGATATCCAGATTATTTACTCAATTGTTATTAGTTCATATCTCTTAAGTCTGATAGATCATAGGTTTGCATGCTCTCAATTTTGCTCATAGATTTATTATTGTAGAAGTAAATGATTTCAGATTTTTTTTATATTCAGTCCATGTTTGCACTTGAATAAGAGTGGACGAAATGCATTGTGCAAGAATTAGTTTTTAATTTAATCAAAATGAATTTAGTGGCTTTATTTATTTATAAAGTACATATGTATATCATTCAATAGTATTACACTGCGTAGCTACTTGAATGAATTATATTAATGAAATATATTGCTCAACAAATTAGTCTATCTAAAGTAGTAAAGTCTATCTTTATATCATCTATCTATCTATCTAGGTAAAGCTTTATTTTCTCACTAGGAGAGGCATGCAATTGCAAATAACTCAGAGTGTACAAAATTCATAAAAACGCATTACAATCGCGAACTGAATAAACAAAAGCAGATAACACAAAATAAAAGAACACTCAAAGTTAACCAAGTCCAATATACCATGCTATAGGCAACAAAAGAGGCAACGCCGATAAAGGAAAGGACATGGATAACAACCGAGAGATGAACTCACGTGTGGCTCAGCCAACCGCACACCAAACAGTGGTGGACACCGCCCCAAAAATGAGGAGGGGGGCCTAGCAGACAGATGAGACGACTATCTACCCTCGAGGTGTCACACTACCAGTCTATCTATCTATCTAAAAAGGATAAATTCAATCATAGTGGGAAACTTTGATCTTTGATAGGGCTTTGGGTATTGTTTATCATTGAAGTCTCAAAAAGCCGGTCTAGCAAACCGGCAACGGTACTAGTCAAGAATGCTGCACCGGATCCAACTCTCACATGACCTGCATGCGTTGAAAGGACCGAACTTACTGTAAATATAAGGAAGGGGTCTAAACAAAAGAGAATTGAGTCTTGAGTCGTCGTCCGCCACTCAAGACAAAAAATAGAAAAGGAGCTCGTGGTAAGTCGTTGATGCATGTAAGTAGTTCATGGGCACATTGCAGTCACAACATCCAAGAAAATCAAGGCTAGGTCTCTATAGCAGACATGACAAGCTATTTCGAATCAAAATAAATGTCACACTATATCGGCTGAACACCGGAAATCATAGAAACGGTACATAGCCGACTGTTGTCCATGACGGATGTAACCACACATGTTCCTCGAAACACTTCATTTGTAACGAAAAATCACCGACAAGAACAACCTGACCATAGGCCTACAGGCACGCAGATATGTGGGGACAGCTAGTAGAGGTTCTATAGATAGTAGTAGTAGACCTTGTGTATGAGATAGGATAGATAGATAGATGCCTATATTTGTAGTTTTGTAAAAGTGCTTGGCACATGCACTGAATATGAAAGGCGTTGCAATTGATCTTCAATCGTCAGCTATGAATGATGAATAAATGTCAAATGATTGGATGAGAATGTCAGTAGCCTCCGTGGCGCAATCGGTTAGCGCGTTCGGCTGTTATCCGAAAGGTTGGTGGTTCGAGCCCACCCGGGGGCGGACTCTTTTCTTTTTGTTTGAAGTCGTCTGATATTGACAGGATGAGTGAGTGTGGCACGGACTTAATGCTCATCATTTTTCATCGATCTACTCATTCGTCACTTGCTTGACATAATTACATTTTGATTAACGCAAGTCGCTTGAAGTAAGTTGTGCTGTGTATACGATGGTTCAAATGCAATCTTTTAACATGTCTACTTTGCTATCCTAAAAGACTGTGACACTAAAAGCTTTCTTTCAGTGATCATTGATGATGTGGATAGACGATGTAAAAATGAAGCGATCTTATAATCGGAGGTTGGCAGGCGGTCTTGAATCAGTGATTTAAAATCGTTGATTCCAAAAGATGTGCCCCGGGTGAGGATCGAACTCACGGCCTTCAGATTATGAGACTGACGCGCTACCTACTGCGCTACCGAGGCATCTGACAGACATATCGCTACTTCTGAATCTATATTATCACCCACCATTGCACTATCGCGTGATCTCATCCAAAGGCTGCGAAGCTCCACTTATTGCTTATTGCATTCAATGCAATGATTTGAGTCTCTGCAATTAGCGTGGAGAAAGAAAGAAAGAAGTGTAGTTAAAAGTCAAACAACTCCCAACTTCGTCTAAAATATGCAGCCCACGCCGTTCTATTTGTTTCACATTTATATGACTGTATATCAGATTATTTGCAATAACAGTTGCCTAACTTATGTCTAGAACATAGTACGAACCTGTCGTTTTCAGTAGTCTATGTCCAACTCATATCTCATGCTTTATTGGTAGTAGGGTACAAATTTGGTGATGAAAAATTTCATATCCAATCACGTTTGTCATGATGAATTTTGCAGCAATCTCCATGATGATAAACGATTGATAAATTTATTATATGAATAATTTAATAATTCAAATGAATTGATGCGAAAGTTGTAAGTATGCCCTGTACTTGTTATTAGAAATGAATTTGACACTAATATACATGTAGGCCTAATAAAAAATCCTTATCGTGTAGCATATATTTGAGACATATTTAATCGTATGTTGTATAATCACATGTATGCCAATATGAATGATGCTGGTAGTGATCTTGGTTAGCTTATGATGATCATAAATTCTATCACTTTTAGGATATAATGCATTGAGATTAGCATGGATTGATAGTAGGTCAAAAGTAGTCCATACACATGGCGTCAGTTGTATATGGCCTACGTGGTCTATACCAAAGATAGTGTAAGGAAGCGGTTTGAAAAAGATCGAGGATTCCTCCGTATCTAATTACAGAGAATGTCATCATCAATACATTGATAGAGCATGAGATAAGTGGGAAGCAGATTAGCTTTAAAATGGTACGGTACATCAACCAAATCCATGATTGCTGCATCTATCTTCATAGTATGGAAATACCCTTCATGAACAACAGTCGGCTACACCTTTGTATGACGTCAAGCATTTCGGCTATGTAATGCAACAATTGGCTTGATTTGGAATAAAATAGCATTGCTAGGCCTTCTTCACTTAGCTGTAATATACATGAGCAGGCAAATTATAAAGCGGTCAATTGTTCATGATAAGTCGCTGATGCTTTTTCAATAGCTCACACATTGCAGAAGCAAATTGTACATTCTATTGCCTCAATGCTTTCGCATCATTTTTCTATCGTCTATAGGTATGTCTGCACGAACTTGAAATCGCCGACTAGAACAATATGGACATAGGCCTACAGGCATGTGGATATGTGGCGACAGCTAGTAGAGGTTCTATAGATAGTAGTAGTAGACCTTGTGTATGAGATAGGATAGATAGATAGATGCCTATATTTGTAGTTTTGTAAAAGTGCTTGGCACATGCACTGAATATGAAAGGCGTTGCAATTGATCTTCAATCGTCAGCTACGAATGATGAATAAATGTCAAATGATTGGATGAGAATGTCAGTAGCCTCCGTGGCGCAATCGGTTAGCGCGTTCGGCTGTTAACCGAAAGGTTGGTGGTTCGAGCCCGCCCGGGGGCGGACTCTTTTCTTTTTGTTTGAAGTCGTCTGATATTGACAGGATGAGTGGGTGTAGCACGGACTTAATGCTCATCATTTTTCATCGATCTACTCATTCGTCACTTGCTTGACATAATTACATTTTGATTAACGCAAGTCGCTTGAAGTAAGTTGTGCTGTGTATACGATGGTTCAAATGCAATCTTTTAACATGTCTACTTTGCTATCCTAAAAGACTGTGACACTAAAAGCTTTCTTTCAGTGATCATTGATGATGTGGATAGACGATGTAAAAGTGAAGCGATCTTATAATCGGAGGTTGGCAGGCAGTCTTGAGTCAGTGATTTAAAATCGTTGATTCCAAAAGATGTGCCCCGGGTGAGGATCGAACTCACGGCCTTCAGATTATGAGACTGACGCGCTACCTACTGCGCTACCGAGGCATCTGACAGACACATCGCTACTTCTGAATCTATATTATCACCCACCATTGCACTATCGCGTGATCTCATCCAAAGGCTGCGAAGCTCCACTTATTGCTTATTGCATTCAATGCAATGATTTGAGTCTCTGCAATTAGCGTGGAGAAAGAAAGAAAGAAGTGTAGTTAAAAGTCAAACAACTCCCAACTTCGTCTAAAATATGCAGCCCACGCCGTTCTATTTGTTTCACATTTATATGACTGTATATCAGATTATTTGCAATAACAGTTGCCTAACTTATGTCTAGAACATAGTACGAACCTGTCGTTTTCAGTAGTCTATGTCCAACTCATATCTCATGCTTTATTGGTAGTAGGGTACAAATTTGGTGATGAAAAATTTCATATCCAATCACGTTTGTCATGATGAATTTTGCAGCAATCTCCATGATGATAAACGATTGATAAATTTATTATATGAATAATTTAATAATTCAAATGAATTGATGCGAAAGTTGTAAGTATGCCCTGTACTTGTTATTAGAAATGAATTTGACACTAATATACATGTAGGCCTAATAAAAAATCCTTATCGTGTAGCATATATTTGAGACATATTTAATCGTATGTTGTATAATCACATGTATGCCAATATGAATGATGCTGGTAGTGATCTTGGTTAGCTTATGATGATCATAAATTCTATCACTTTTAGGATATAATGCATTGAGATTAGCATGGATTGATAGTAGGTCAAAAGTAGTCCATACACATGGCGTCAGTTGTATATGGCCTACGTGGTCTATACCAAAGATAGTGTAAGGAAGCGGTTTGAAAAAGATCGAGGATTCCTCCGTATCTAATTACAGAGAATGTCATCATCAATACATTGATAGAGCATGAGATAAGTGGGAAGCAGATTAGCTTTAAAATGGTACGGTACATCAACCAAATCCATGATTGCTGCATCTATCTTCATAGTATGGAAATACCCTTCATGAACAACAGTCGGCTACACCTTTGTATGACGTCAAGCATTTCGGCTATGTAATGCAACAATTGGCTTGATTTGGAATAAAATAGCATTGCTAGGCCTTCTTCACTTAGCTGTAATATACATGAGCAGGCAAATTATAAAGCGGTCAATTGTTCATGATAAGTCGCTGATGCTTTTTCAATAGCTCACACATTGCAGAAGCAAATTGTACATTCTATTGCCTCAATGCTTTCGCATCATTTTTCTATCGTCTATAGGTATGTCTGCACGAACTTGAAATCGCCGACTAGAACAATATGGACATAGGCCTACAGGCATGTGGATATGTGGCGACAGCTAGTAGAGGTTCTATAGATAGTAGTAGTAGACCTTGTGTATGAGATAGGATAGATAGATAGATGCCTATATTTGTAGTTTTGTAAAAGTGCTTGGCACATGCACTGAATATGAAAGGCGTTGCAATTGATCTTCAATCGTCAGCTACGAATGATGAATAAATGTCAAATGATTGGATGAGAATGTCAGTAGCCTCCGTGGCGCAATCGGTTAGCGCGTTCGGCTGTTAACCGAAAGGTTGGTGGTTCGAGCCCACCCGGGGGCGGACTCTTTTCTTTTTGTTTGAAGTCGTCTGATATTGACAGGATGAGTGAGTGTGGCACGGACTTAATGCTCATCATTTTTCATCGATCTACTCATTCGTCACTTGCTTGACATAATTACATTTTGATTAACGCAAGTCGCTTGAAGTAAGTTGTGCTGTGTATACGATGGTTCAAATGCAATCTTTTAACATGTCTACTTTGCTATCCTAAAAGACTGTGACACTAAAAGCTTTCTTTCAGTGATCATTGATGATGTGGATAGACGATGTAAAAATGAAGCGATCTTATAATCGGAGGTTGGCAGGCAGTCTTGAGTCAGTGATTTAAAATCGTTGATTCCAAAAGATGTGCCCCGGGTGAGGATCGAACTCACGGCCTTCAGATTATGAGACTGACGCGCTACCTACTGCGCTACCGAGGCATCTGACAGACACATCGCTACTTCTGAATCTATATTATCACCCACCATTGCACTATCGCGTGATCTCATCCAAAGGCTGCGAAGCTCCACTTATTGCTTATTGCATTCAATGCAATGATTTGAGTCTCTGCAATTAGCGTGGAGAAAGAAAGAAAGAAGTGTAGTTAAAGGTCAAACAACTCCCAACTTCGTCTAAAATATGCAGCCCACGCCGTTCTATTTGTTTCACATTTATATGACTGTATATCAGATTATTTGCAATAACAGTTGCCTAACTTATGTCTAGAACATAGTACGAACCTGTCGTTTTCAGTAGTCTATGTCCAACTCATATCTCATGCTTTATTGGTAGTAGGGTACAAATTTGGTGATGAAAAATTTCATATCCAATCACGTTTGTCATGATGAATTTTGCAGCAATCTCCATGATGATAAACGATTGATAAATTTATTATATGAATAATTTAATAATTCAAATGAATTGATGCGAAAGTTGTAAGTATGCCCTGTACTTGTTATTAGAAATGAATTTGACACTAATATACATGTAGGCCTAATAAAAAATCCTTATCGTGTAGCATATATTTGAGACATATTTAATCGTATGTTGTATAATCACATGTATGCCAATATGAATGATGCTGGTAGTGATCTTGGTTAGCTTATGATGATCATAAATTCTATCACTTTTAGGATATAATGCATTGAGATTAGCATGGATTGATAGTAGGTCAAAAGTAGTCCATACACATGGCGTCAGTTGTATATGGCCTACGTGGTCTATACCAAAGATAGTGTAAGGAAGCGGTTTGAAAAAGATCGAGGATTCCTCCGTATCTAATTACAGAGAATGTCATCATCAATACATTGATAGAGCATGAGATAAGTGGGAAGCAGATTAGCTTTAAAATGGTACGGTACATCAACCAAATCCATGATTGCTGCATCTATCTTCATAGTATGGAAATACCCTTCATGAACAACAGTCGGCTACACCTTTGTATGACGTCAAGCATTTCGGCTATGTAATGCAACAATTGGCTTGATTTGGAATAAAATAGCATTGCTAGGCCTTCTTCACTTAGCTGTAATATACATGAGCAGGCAAATTATAAAGCGGTCAATTGTTCATGATAAGTCGCTGATGCTTTTTCAATAGCTCACACATTGCAGAAGCAAATTGTACATTCTATTGCCTCAATGCTTTCGCATCATTTTTCTATCGTCTATAGGTATGTCTGCACGAACTTAAAATCGCCGACTAGAACAATATGCACATAGGCCTACAGGCATGCGGATATGTGGCGACAGCTAGTAGAGGTTCTATAGATAGTAGTAGTAGACCTTGTGTATGAGATAGGATAGATAGATAGATGCCTATATTTGTAGTTTTGTAAAAGTGCTTGGCACATGCACTGAATATGAAAGGCGTTGCAATTGATCTTCAATCGTCAGCTACGAATGATGAATAAATGTCAAATGATTGGATGAGAATGTCAGTAGCCTCCGTGGCGCAATCGGTTAGCGCGTTCGGCTGTTAACCGAAAGGTTGGTGGTTCGAGCCCGCCCGGGGGCGGAATCTTTTCTTTTTGTTTGAAGTCGTCTGATATTGACAGGATGAGTGGGTGTGGCACGGACTTAATGCTCATCATTTTTCATCGATCTACTCATTCGTCACTTGCTTGACATAATTACATTTTGATTAACGCAAGTCGCTTGAAGTAAGTTGTACTGTGTATACGATGGTTCAAATGCAATCTTTTAACATGTCTACTTTGCTATCCTAAAAGACTGTGACACTAAAAGCTCTCTTTCAGTGATCATTGATGATGTGGATAGACGATGTAAAAATGAAGCGATCTTATAATCGGAGGTTGGCAGGCAGTCTTGAGTCAGTGATTTAAAATCGTTGATTCCAAAAGATGTGCCCCGGGTGAGGATCGAACTCACGGCCTTCAGATTATGAGACTGACGCGCTACCTACTGCGCTACCGAGGCATCTGACAGACACATCGCTACTTCTGAATCTATATTATCACCCACCATTGCACTATCGCGTGATCTCATCCAAAGGCTGCGAAGCTCCACTTATTGCTTATTGCATTCAATGCAATGATTTGAGTCTCTGCAATTAGCGTGGAGAAAGAAAGAAAGAAGTGTAGTTAAAGGTCAAACAACTCCCAACTTCGTCTAAAATATGCAGCCCACGCCGTTCTATTTGTTTCACATTTATATGACTGTATATCAGATTATTTGCAATAACAGTTGCATAACTTATGTCTAGAACATAGTACGAACCTGTCGTTTTCAGTAGTCTATGTCCAACTCATATCTCATGCTTTATTGGTAGTAGGGTACAAATTTGGTGATGAAAAATTTCATATCCAATCACGTTTGTCATGATGAATTTTGCAGCAATCTCCATGATGATAAACGATTGATAAATTTATTATATGAATAATTAATAATTCAAATGAATTGATGCGAAAGTTGTAAGTATGCCCTGTACTTGTTATTAGAAATGAATTTGACACTAATATACATGTAGGCCTAATAAAAAATCCTTATCGTGTAGCATATATTTGAGACATATTTAATCGTATGTTGTATAATCACATGTATGCCAATATGAATGATGCTGGTAGTGATCTTGGTTAGCTTATGATGATCATAAATTCTATCACTTTTAGGATATAATGCATTGAGATTAGCATGGATTGATAGTAGGTCAAAAGTAGTCCATACACATGGCGTCAGTTGTATATGGCCTACGTGGTCTATACCAAAGATAGTGTAAGGAAGCGGTTTGAAAAAGATCGAGGATTCCTCCGTATCTAATTACAGAGAATGTCATCATCAATACATTGATAGAGCATGAGATAAGTGGGAAGCAGATTAGCTTTAAAATGGTACGGTACATCAACCAAATCCATGATTGCTGCATCTATCTTCATAGTATGGAAATACCCTTCATGAACAACAGTCGGCTACACCTTTGTATGACGTCAATCATTTCGGCTATGTAATGCAACAATTGGCTTGATTTGGAATAAAATAGCATTGCTAGGCCTTCTTCACTTAGCTGTAATATACATGAGCAGGCAAATTATAAAGCGGTCAATTGTTCATGATAAGTCGCTGATGCTTTTTCAATAGCTCACACATTGCAGAAGCAAATTGTACATTCTATTGCCTCAATGCTTTCGCATCATTTTTCTATCGTCTATAGGTATGTCTGCACGAACTTGAAATCGCCGACTAGAACAATATGGACATAGGCCTACAGGCATGTGGATATGTGGCGACAGCTAGTAGAGGTTCTATAGATAGTAGTAGTAGACCTTGTGTATGAGATAGGATAGATAGATAGATGCCTATATTTGTAGTTTTGTAAAAGTGCTTGGCACATGCACTGAATATGAAAGGCGTTGCAATTGATCTTCAATCGTCAGCTACGAATGATGAATAAATGTCAAATGATTGGATGAGAATGTCAGTAGCCTCCGTGGCGCCATCGGTTAGCGCGTTCGGCTGTTAACCGAAAGGTTGGTGGTTCGAGCCCACCCGGGGGCGGACTCTTTTCTTTTTGTTTGAAGTCGTCTGATATTGACAGGATGAGTGGGTGTGGCACGGACTTAATGCTCATCATTTTTCATCGATCTACTCATTCGTCACTTGCTTGACATAATTACATTTTGATTAACGCAAGTCGCTTGAAGTAAGTTGTGCTGTGTATACGATGGTTCAAATGCAATCTTTTAACATGTCTACTTTGCTATCCTAAAAGACTGTGACACTAAAAGCTCTCTTTCAGTGATCATTGATGATGTGGATAGACGATGTAAAAATGAAGCGATCTTATAATCGGAGGTTGGCAGGCAGTCTTGAGTCAGTGATTTAAAATCGTTGATTCCAAAAGATGTACCCCGGGTGAGGATCGAACTCACGGCCTTCAGATTATGAGACTGACGCGCTACCTACTGCGCTACCGAGGCATCTGACAGACACATCGCTACTTCTGAATCTATATTATCACCCACCATTGCACTATCGCGTGATCTCATCCAAAGGCTGCGAAGCTCCACTTATTGCTTATTGCATTCAATGCAATGATTTGAGTCTCTGCAATTAGCGTGGAGAAAGAAAGAAAGAAGTGTAGTTAAAGGTCAAACAACTCCCAACTTCGTCTAAAATATGCAGCCCACGCCGTTCTATTTGTTTCACATTTATATGACTGTATATCAGATTATTTGCAATAACAGTTGCATAACTTATGTCTAGAACATAGTACGAACCTGTCGTTTTCAGTAGTCTATGTCCAACTCATATCTCATGCTTTATTGGTAGTAGGGTACAAATTTGGTGATGAAAAATTTCATATCCAATCACGTTTGTCATGATGAATTTTGCAGCAATCTCCATGATGATAAACGATTGATAAATTTATTATATGAATAATTAATAATTCAAATGAATTGATGCGAAAGTTGTAAGTATGCCCTGTACTTGTTATTAGAAGTGAATTTGACACTAATATACATGTAGGCCTAATAAAAAATCCTTATCGTGTAGCATATATTTGAGACATATTTAATCGTATGTTGTATAATCACATGTATGCCAATATGAATGATGCTGGTAGTGATCTTGGTTAGCTTATGATGATCATAAATTCTATCACTTTTAGGATATAATGCATTGAGATTAGCATGGATTGATAGTAGGTCAAAAGTAGTCCATACACATGGCGTCAGTTGTATATGGCCTACGTGGTCTATACCAAAGATAGTGTAAGGAAGCGGTTTGAAAAAGATCGAGGATTCCTCCGTATCTAATTACAGAGAATGTCATCATCAATACATTGATAGAGCATGAGATAAGTGGGAAGCAGATTAGCTTTAAAATGGTACGGTACATCAACCAAATCCATGATTGCTGCATCTATCTTCATAGTATGGAAATACCCTTCATGAACAACAGTCGGCTACACCTTTGTATGACGTCAATCATTTCGGCTATGTAATGCAACAATTGGCTTGATTTGGAATAAAATAGCATTGCTAGGCCTTCTTCACTTAGCTGTAATATACATGAGCAGGCAAATTATAAAGCGGTCAATTGTTCATGATAAGTCGCTGATGCTTTTTCAATAGCTCACACATTGCAGAAGCAAATTGTACATTCTATTGCCTCAATGCTTTCGCATCATTTTTCTATCGTCTATAGGTATGTCTGCACGAACTTGAAATCGCCGACTAGAACAATATGGACATAGGCCTACAGGCATGTGGATATGTGGCGACAGCTAGTAGAGGTTCTATAGATAGTAGTAGTAGACCTTGTGTATGAGATAGGATAGATAGATAGATGCCTATATTTGTAGTTTTGTAAAAGTGCTTGGCACATGCACTGAATATGAAAGGCGTTGCAATTGATCTTCAATCGTCAGCTACGAATGATGAATAAATGTCAAATGATTGGATGAGAATGTCAGTAGCCTCCGTGGCGCCATCGGTTAGCGCGTTCGGCTGTTAACCGAAAGGTTGGTGGTTCGAGCCCACCCGGGGGCGGACTCTTTTCTTTTTGTTTGAAGTCGTCTGATATTGACAGGATGAGTGGGTGTGGCACGGACTTAATGCTCATCATTTTTCATCGATCTACTCATTCGTCACTTGCTTGACATAATTACATTTTGATTAACGCAAGTCGCTTGAAGTAAGTTGTGCTGTGTATACGATGGTTCAAATGCAATCTTTTAACATGTCTACTTTGCTATCCTAAAAGACTGTGACACTAAAAGCTCTCTTTCAGTGATCATTGATGATGTGGATAGACGATGTAAAAATGAAGCGATCTTATAATCGGAGGTTGGCAGGCAGTCTTGAGTCAGTGATTTAAAATCGTTGATTCCAAAAGATGTACCCCGGGTGAGGATCGAACTCACGGCCTTCAGATTATGAGACTGACGCGCTACCTACTGCGCTACCGAGGCATCTGACAGACACATCGCTACTTCTGAATCTATATTATCACCCACCATTGCACTATCGCGTGATCTCATCCAAAGGCTGCGAAGCTCCACTTATTGCTTATTGCATTCAATGCAATGATTTGAGTCTCTGCAATTAGCGTGGAGAAAGAAAGAAAGAAGTGTAGTTAAAGGTCAAACAACTCCCAACTTCGTCTAAAATATGCAGCCCACGCCGTTCTATTTGTTTCACATTTATATGACTGTATATCAGATTATTTGCAATAACAGTTGCATAACTTATGTCTAGAACATAGTACGAACCTGTCGTTTTCAGTAGTCTATGTCCAACTCATATCTCATGCTTTATTGGTAGTAGGGTACAAATTTGGTGATGAAAAATTTCATATCCAATCACGTTTGTCATGATGAATTTTGCAGCAATCTCCATGATGATAAACGATTGATAAATTTATTATATGAATAATTAATAATTCAAATGAATTGATGCGAAAGTTGTAAGTATGCCCTGTACTTGTTATTAGAAGTGAATTTGACACTAATATACATGTAGGCCTAATAAAAAATCCTTATCGTGTAGCATATATTTGAGACATATTTAATCGTATGTTGTATAATCACATGTATGCCAATATGAATGATGCTGGTAGTGATCTTGGTTAGCTTATGATGATCATAAATTCTATCACTTTTAGGATATAATGCATTGAGATTAGCATGGATTGATAGTAGGTCAAAAGTAGTCCATACACATGGCGTCAGTTGTATATGGCCTACGTGGTCTATACCAAAGATAGTGTAAGGAAGCGGTTTGAAAAAGATCGAGGATTCCTCCGTATCTAATTACAGAGAATGTCATCATCAATACATTGATAGAGCATGAGATAAGTGGGAAGCAGATTAGCTTTAAAATGGTACGGTACATCAACCAAATCCATGATTGCTGCATCTATCTTCATAGTATGGAAATACCCTTCATGAACAACAGTCGGCTACACCTTTGTATGACGTCAATCATTTCGGCTATGTAATGCAACAATTGGCTTGATTTGGAATAAAATAGCATTGCTAGGCCTTCTTCACTTAGCTGTAATATACATGAGCAGGCAAATTATAAAGCGGTCAATTGTTCATGATAAGTCGCTGATGCTTTTTCAATAGCTCACACATTGCAGAAGCAAATTGTACATTCTATTGCCTCAATGCTTTCGCATCATTTTTCTATCGTCTATAGGTATGTCTGCACGAACTTGAAATCGCCGACTAGAACAATATGGACATAGGCCTACAGGCATGTGGATATGTGGCGACAGCTAGTAGAGGTTCTATAGATAGTAGTAGTAGACCTTGTGTATGAGATAGGATAGATAGATAGATGCCTATATTTGTAGTTTTGTAAAAGTGCTTGGCACATGCACTGAATATGAAAGGCGTTGCAATTGATCTTCAATCGTCAGCTACGAATGATGAATAAATGTCAAATGATTGGATGAGAATGTCAGTAGCCTCCGTGGCGCAATCGGTTAGCGCGTTCGGCTGTTAACCGAAAGGTTGGTGGTTCGAGCCCGCCCGGGGGCGGACTCTTTTCTTTTTGTTTGAAGTCGTCTGATATTGACAGGATGAGTGAGTGTGGCACGGACTTAATGCTCATCATTTTTCATCGATCTACTCATTCGTCACTTGCTTGACATAATTACATTTTGATTAACGCAAGTCGCTTGAAGTAAGTTGTGCTGTGTATACGATGGTTCAAATGCAATCTTTTAACATGTCTACTTTGCTATCCTAAAAGACTGTGACACTAAAAGCTCTCTTTCAGTGATCATTGATGATGTGGATAGACGATGTAAAAATGAAGCGATCTTATAATCGGAGGTTGGCAGGCAGTCTTGAGTCAGTGATTTAAAATCGTTGATTCCAAAAGATGTGCCCCGGGTGAGGATCGAACTCACGGCCTTCAGATTATGAGACTGACGCGCTACCTACTGCGCTACCGAGGCATCTGACAGACACATCGCTACTTCTGAATCTATATTATCACCCACCATTGCACTATCGCGTGATCTCATCCAAAGGCTGCGAAGCTCCACTTATTGCTTATTGCATTCAATGCAATGATTTGAGTCTCTGCAATTAGCGTGGAGAAAGAAAGAAAGAAGTGTAGTTAAAGGTCAAACAACTCCCAACTTCGTCTAAAATATGCAGCCCACGCCGTTCTATTTGTTTCACATTTATATGACTGTATATCAGATTATTTGCAATAACAGTTGCATAACTTATGTCTAGAACATAGTACGAACCTGTCGTTTTCAGTAGTCTATGTCCAACTCATATCTCATGCTTTATTGGTAGTAGGGTACAAATTTGGTGATGAAAAATTTCATATCCAATCACGTTTGTCATGATGGATTTTGCAGCAATCTCCATGATGATAAACGATTGATAAATTTATTATATGAATAATTAATAATTCAAATGAATTGATGCGAAAGTTGTAAGTATGCCCTGTACTTGTTATTAGAAATGAATTTGACACTAATATACATGTAGGCCTAATAAAAAATCCTTATCGTGTAGCATATATTTGAGACATATTTAATCGTATGTTGTATAATCACATGTATGCCAATATGAATGATGCTGGTAGTGATCTTGGTTAGCTTATGATGATCATAAATTCTATCACTTTTAGGATATAATGCATTGAGATTAGCATGGATTGATAGTAGGTCAAAAGTAGTCCATACAAATGGCGTCAGTTGTATATGGCCTACGTGGTCTATACCAAAGATAGTGTAAGGAAGCGGTTTGAAAAAGATCGAGGATTCCTCCGTATCTAATTACAGAGAATGTCATCATCAATACATTGATAGAGCATGAGATAAGTGGGAAGCAGATTAGCTTTAAAATGGTACGGTACATCAACCAAATCCATGATTGCTGCATCTATCTTCATAGTATGGAAATACCCTTCATGAACAACAGTCGGCTACACCTTTGTATGACGTCAAGCATTTCGGCTATGTAATGCAACAATTGGCTTGATTTGGAATAAAATAGCATTGCTAGGCCTTCTTCACTTAGCTGTAATATACATGAGCAGGCAAATTATAAAGCGGTCAATTGTTCATGATAAGTCGCTGATGCTTTTTCAATAGCTCACACATTGCAGAAGCAAATTGTACATTCTATTGCCTCAATGCTTTCGCATCATTTTTCTATCGTCTATAGGTATGTCTGCACGAACTTAAAATCGCCGACTAGAACAATATGGACATAGGCCTACAGGCATGTGGATATGCGGCGACAGCTAGTAGAGGTTCTATAGATAGTAGTAGTAGACCTTGTGTATGAGATAGGATAGATAGATAGATGCCTATATTTGTAGTTTTGTAAAAGTGCTTGGCACATGCACTGAATATGAAAGGCGTTGCAATTGATCTTCAATCGTCAGCTACGAATGATGAATAAATGTCAAATGATTGGATGAGAATGTCAGTAGCCTCCGTGGCGCAATCGGTTAGCGCGTTCGGCTGTTAACCGAAAGGTTGGTGGTTCGAGCCCACCCGGGGGCGGACTCTTTTCTTTTTGTTTGAAGTCGTCTGATATTGACAGGATGAGTGAGTGTGGCACGGACTTAATGCTCATCATTTTTCATCGATCTACTCATTCGTCACTTGCTTGACATAATTACATTTTGATTAACGCAAGTCGCTTGAAGTAAGTTGTGCTGTGTATACGATGGTTCAAATGCAATCTTTTAACATGTCTACTTTGCTATCCTAAAAGACTGTGACACTAAAAGCTCTCTTTCAGTGATCATTGATGATGTGGATAGACGATGTAAAAGTGAAGCGATCTTATAATCGGAGGTTGGCAGGCAGTCTTGAGTCAGTGATTTAAAATCGTTGATTCCAAAAGATGTGCCCCGGGTGAGGATCGAACTCACGGCCTTCAGATTATGAGACTGACGCGCTACCTACTGCGCTACCCAGGCATCTGACAGACACATCGCTACTTCTGAATCTATATTATCACCCACCATTGCACTATCGCGTGATCTCATCCAAAGGCTGCGAAGCTCCACTTATTGCTTATTGCATTCAATGCAATGATTTGAGTCTCTGCAATTAGCGTGGAGAAAGAAAGAAAGAAGTGTAGTTAAAAGTCAAACAACTCCCAACTTCGTCTAAAATATGCAGCCCACGCCGTTCTATTTGTTTCACATTTATATGACTGTATATGAGATTATTTGCAATAACAGTTGCATAACTTATATCTAGAACATAGTACGAACCTGTCGTTTTCAGTAGTCTATGTCCAACTCATATCTCATGCTTTATTGGTAGTAGGGTACAAATTTGGTGATGAAAAATTTCATATCCAATCACGTTTGTCATGATGGATTTTGCAGCAATCTCCATGATGATAAACGATTGATAAATTTATTATATGAATAATTAATAATTCAAATGAATTGATGCGAAAGTTGTAAGTATGCCCTGTACTTGTTATTAGAAATGAATTTGACACTAATATACATGTAGGCCTGATAAAAAATCCTTATCGTGTAGCATATATTTAGACATATTTAATCGTATGTTGTATAATCACATGTATGCCAATATGAATGATGCTGGTAGTGATCTTGGTTAGCTTATGATGATCATAAATTCTATCACTTTTAGGATATAATGCATTGAGATTAGCATGGATTGATAGTAGGTCAAAAGTAGTCCATACAAATGGCGTCAGTTGTATATGGCCTACGTGGTCTATACCAAAGATAGTGTAAGGAAGCGGTTTGAAAAAGATCGAGGATTCCTCCGTATCTAATTACAGAGAATGTCATCATCAATACATTGATAGAGCATGAGATAAGTGGGAAGCAGATTAGCTTTAAAATGGTACGGTACATCAACCAAATCCATGATTGCTGCATCTATCTTCATAGTATGGAAATACCCTTCATGAACAACAGTCGGCTACACCTTTGTATGACGTCAAGCATTTCGGCTATGTAATGCAACAATTGGCTTGATTTGGAATAAAATAGCATTGCTAGGCCTTCTTCACTTAGCTGTAATATACATGAGCAGGCAAATTATAAAGCGGTCAATTGTTCATGATAAGTCGCTGATGCTTTTTCAATAGCTCACACATTGCAGAAGCAAATTGTACATTCTATTGCCTCAATGCTTTCGCATCATTTTTCTATCGTCTATAGGTATGTCTGCACGAACTTAAAATCGCCGACTAGAACAATATGGACATAGGCCTACAGGCATGTGGATATGCGGCGACAGCTAGTAGAGGTTCTATAGATAGTAGTAGTAGACCTTGTGTATGAGATAGGATAGATAGATAGATGCCTATATTTGTAGTTTTGTAAAAGTGCTTGGCACATGCACTGAATATGAAAGGCGTTGCAATTGATCTTCAATCGTCAGCTACGAATGATGAATAAATGTCAAATGATTGGATGAGAATGTCAGTAGCCTCCGTGGCGCAATCGGTTAGCGCGTTCGGCTGTTAACCGAAAGGTTGGTGGTTCGAGCCCACCCGGGGGCGGACTCTTTTCTTTTTGTTTGAAGTCGTCTGATATTGACAGGATGAGTGAGTGTGGCACGGACTTAATGCTCATCATTTTTCATCGATCTACTCATTCGTCACTTGCTTGACATAATTACATTTTGATTAACGCAAGTCGCTTGAAGTAAGTTGTGCTGTGTATACGATGGTTCAAATGCAATCTTTTAACATGTCTACTTTGCTATCCTAAAAGACTGTGACACTAAAAGCTCTCTTTCAGTGATCATTGATGATGTGGATAGACGATGTAAAAGTGAAGCGATCTTATAATCGGAGGTTGGCAGGCAGTCTTGAGTCAGTGATTTAAAATCGTTGATTCCAAAAGATGTGCCCCGGGTGAGGATCGAACTCACGGCCTTCAGATTATGAGACTGACGCGCTACCTACTGCGCTACCCAGGCATCTGACAGACACATCGCTACTTCTGAATCTATATTATCACCCACCATTGCACTATCGCGTGATCTCATCCAAAGGCTGCGAAGCTCCACTTATTGCTTATTGCATTCAATGCAATGATTTGAGTCTCTGCAATTAGCGTGGAGAAAGAAAGAAAGAAGTGTAGTTAAAAGTCAAACAACTCCCAACTTCGTCTAAAATATGCAGCCCACGCCGTTCTATTTGTTTCACATTTATATGACTGTATATGAGATTATTTGCAATAACAGTTGCATAACTTATATCTAGAACATAGTACGAACCTGTCGTTTTCAGTAGTCTATGTCCAACTCATATCTCATGCTTTATTGGTAGTAGGGTACAAATTTGGTGATGAAAAATTTCATATCCAATCACGTTTGTCATGATGGATTTTGCAGCAATCTCCATGATGATAAACGATTGATAAATTTATTATATGAATAATTAATAATTCAAATGAATTGATGCGAAAGTTGTAAGTATGCCCTGTACTTGTTATTAGAAATGAATTTGACACTAATATACATGTAGGCCTGATAAAAAATCCTTATCGTGTAGCATATATTTGAGACATATTTAATCGTATGTTGTATAATCACATGTATGCCAATATGAATGATGCTGGTAGTGATCTTGGTTAGCTTATGATGATCATAAATTCTATCACTTTTAGGATATAATGCATTGAGATTAGCATGGATTGATAGTAGGTCAAAAGTAGTCCATACAAATGGCGTCAGTTGTATATGGCCTACGTGGTCTATACCAAAGATAGTGTAAGGAAGCGGTTTGAAAAAGATCGAGGATTCCTCCGTATCTAATTACAGAGAATGTCATCATCAATACATTGATAGAGCATGAGATAAGTGGGAAGCAGATTAGCTTTAAAATGGTACGGTACATCAACCAAATCCATGATTGCTGCATCTATCTTCATAGTATGGAAATACCCTTCATGAACAACAGTCGGCTACACCTTTGTATGACGTCAAGCATTTCGGCTATGTAATGCAACAATTGGCTTGATTTGGAATAAAATAGCATTGCTAGGCCTTCTTCACTTAGCTGTAATATACATGAGCAGGCAAATTATAAAGCGGTCAATTGTTCATGATAAGTCGCTGATGCTTTTTCAATAGCTCACACATTGCAGAAGCAAATTGTACATTCTATTGCCTCAATGCTTTCGCATCATTTTTCTATCGTCTATAGGTATGTCTGCACGAACTTAAAATCGCCGACTAGAACAATATGGACATAGGCCTACAGGCATGTGGATATGCGGCGACAGCTAGTAGAGGTTCTATAGATAGTAGTAGTAGACCTTGTGTATGAGATAGGATAGATAGATAGATGCCTATATTTGTAGTTTTGTAAAAGTGCTTGGCACATGCACTGAATATGAAAGGCGTTGCAATTGATCTTCAATCGTCAGCTACGAATGATGAATAAATGTCAAATGATTGGATGAGAATGTCAGTAGCCTCCGTGGCGCAATCGGTTAGCGCGTTCGGCTGTTAACCGAAAGGTTGGTGGTTCGAGCCCACCCGGGGGCGGACTCTTTTCTTTTTGTTTGAAGTCGTCTGATATTGACAGGATGAGTGAGTGTGGCACGGACTTAATGCTCATCATTTTTCATCGATCTACTCATTCGTCACTTGCTTGACATAATTACATTTTGATTAACGCAAGTCGCTTGAAGTAAGTTGTGCTGTGTATACGATGGTTCAAATGCAATCTTTTAACATGTCTACTTTGCTATCCTAAAAGACTGTGACACTAAAAGCTCTCTTTCAGTGATCATTGATGATGTGGATAGACGATGTAAAAGTGAAGCGATCTTATAATCGGAGGTTGGCAGGCAGTCTTGAGTCAGTGATTTAAAATCGTTGATTCCAAAAGATGTGCCCCGGGTGAGGATCGAACTCACGGCCTTCAGATTATGAGACTGACGCGCTACCTACTGCGCTACCGAGGCATCTGACAGACACATCGCTACTTCTGAATCTATATTATCACCCACCATTGCACTATCGCGTGATCTCATCCAAAGGCTGCGAAGCTCCACTTATTGCTTATTGCATTCAATGCAATGATTTGAGTCTCTGCAATTAGCGTGGAGAAAGAAAGAAAGAAGTGTAGTTAAAAGTCAAACAACTCCCAACTTCGTCTAAAATATGCAGCCCACGCCGTTCTATTTGTTTCACATTTATATGACTGTATATCAGATTATTTGCAATAACAGTTGCATAACTTATGTCTAGAACATAGTACGAACCTGTCGTTTTCAGTAGTCTATGTCCAACTCATATCTCATGCTTTATTGGTAGTAGGGTACAAATTTGGTGATGAAAAATTTCATATCCAATCACGTTTGTCATGATGGATTTTGCAGCAATCTCCATGATGATAAACGATTGATAAATTTATTATATGAATAATTAATAATTCAAATGAATTGATGCGAAAGTTGTAAGTATGCCCTGTACTTGTTATTAGAAATGAATTTGACACTAATATACATGTAGGCCTGATAAAAAATCCTTATCGTGTAGCATATATTTAGACATATTTAATCGTATGTTGTATAATCACATGTATGCCAATATGAATGATGCTGGTAGTGATCTTGGTTAGCTTATGATGATCATAAATTCTATCACTTTTAGGATATAATGCATTGAGATTAGCATGGATTGATAGTAGGTCAAAAGTAGTCCATACAAATGGCGTCAGTTGTATATGGCCTACGTGGTCTATACCAAAGATAGTGTAAGGAAGCGGTTTGAAAAAGATCGAGGATTCCTCCGTATCTAATTACAGAGAATGTCATCATCAATACATTGATAGAGCATGAGATAAGTGGGAAGCAGATTAGCTTTAAAATGGTACGGTACATCAACCAAATCCATGATTGCTGCATCTATCTTCATAGTATGGAAATACCCTTCATGAACAACAGTCGGCTACACCTTTGTATGACGTCAAGCATTTCGGCTATGTAATGCAACAATTGGCTTGATTTGGAATAAAATAGCATTGCTAGGCCTTCTTCACTTAGCTGTAATATACATGAGCAGGCAAATTATAAAGCGGTCAATTGTTCATGATAAGTCGCTGATGCTTTTTCAATAGCTCACACATTGCAGAAGCAAATTGTACATTCTATTGCCTCAATGCTTTCGCATCATTTTTCTATCGTCTATAGGTATGTCTGCACGAACTTAAAATCGCCGACTAGAACAATATGGACATAGGCCTACAGGCATGTGGATATGCGGCGACAGCTAGTAGAGGTTCTATAGATAGTAGTAGTAGACCTTGTGTATGAGATAGGATAGATAGATAGATGCCTATATTTGTAGTTTTGTAAAAGTGCTTGGCACATGCACTGAATATGAAAGGCGTTGCAATTGATCTTCAATCGTCAGCTACGAATGATGAATAAATGTCAAATGATTGGATGAGAATGTCAGTAGCCTCCGTGGCGCAATCGGTTAGCGCGTTCGGCTGTTAACCGAAAGGTTGGTGGTTCGAGCCCACCCGGGGGCGGACTCTTTTCTTTTTGTTTGAAGTCGTCTGATATTGACAGGATGAGTGAGTGTGGCACGGACTTAATGCTCATCATTTTTCATCGATCTACTCATTCGTCACTTGCTTGACATAATTACATTTTGATTAACGCAAGTCGCTTGAAGTAAGTTGTGCTGTGTATACGATGGTTCAAATGCAATCTTTTAACATGTCTACTTTGCTATCCTAAAAGACTGTGACACTAAAAGCTCTCTTTCAGTGATCATTGATGATGTGGATAGACGATGTAAAAGTGAAGCGATCTTATAATCGGAGGTTGGCAGGCAGTCTTGAGTCAGTGATTTAAAATCGTTGATTCCAAAAGATGTGCCCCGGGTGAGGATCGAACTCACGGCCTTCAGATTATGAGACTGACGCGCTACCTACTGCGCTACCGAGGCATCTGACAGACACATCGCTACTTCTGAATCTATATTATCACCCACCATTGCACTATCGCGTGATCTCATCCAAAGGCTGCGAAGCTCCACTTATTGCTTATTGCATTCAATGCAATGATTTGAGTCTCTGCAATTAGCGTGGAGAAAGAAAGAAAGAAGTGTAGTTAAAAGTCAAACAACTCCCAACTTCGTCTAAAATATGCAGCCCACGCCGTTCTATTTGTTTCACATTTATATGACTGTATATCAGATTATTTGCAATAACAGTTGCATAACTTATGTCTAGAACATAGTACGAACCTGTCGTTTTCAGTAGTCTATGTCCAACTCATATCTCATGCTTTATTGGTAGTAGGGTACAAATTTGGTGATGAAAAATTTCATATCCAATCACGTTTGTCATGATGGATTTTGCAGCAATCTCCATGATGATAAACGATTGATAAATTTATTATATGAATAATTAATAATTCAAATGAATTGATGCGAAAGTTGTAAGTATGCCCTGTACTTGTTATTAGAAATGAATTTGACACTAATATACATGTAGGCCTAATAAAAAATCCTTATCGTGTAGCATATATTTGAGACATATTTAATCGTATGTTGTATAATCACATGTATGCCAATATGAATGATGCTGGTAGTGATCTTGGTTAGCTTATGATGATCATAAATTCTATCACTTTTAGGATATAATGCATTGAGATTAGCATGGATTGATAGTAGGTCAAAAGTAGTCCATACAAATGGCGTCAGTTGTATATGGCCTACGTGGTCTATACCAAAGATAGTGTAAGGAAGCGGTTTGAAAAAGATCGAGGATTCCTCCGTATCTAATTACAGAGAATGTCATCATCAATACATTGATAGAGCATGAGATAAGTGGGAAGCAGATTAGCTTTAAAATGGTACGGTACATCAACCAAATCCATGATTGCTGCATCTATCTTCATAGTATGGAAATACCCTTCATGAACAACAGTCGGCTACACCTTTGTATGACGTCAATCATTTCGGCTATGTAATGCAACAATTGGCTTGATTTGGAATAAAATAGCATTGCTAGGCCTTCTTCACTTAGCTGTAATATGCATGAGCAGGCAAATTATAAAGCGGTCAATTGTTCATGATAAGTCGCTGATGCTTTTTCAATAGCTCACACATTGCAGAAGCAAATTGTACATTCTATTGCCTCAATGCTTTCGCATCATTTTTCTATCGTCTATAGGTATGTCTGCACGAACTTAAAATCGCCGACTAGAACAATATGGACATAGGCCTACAGGCATGTGGATATGTGGCGACAGCTAGTAGAGGTTCTATAGATAGTAGTAGTAGACCTTGTGTATGAGATAGGATAGATAGATAGATGCCTATATTTGTAGTTTTGTAAAAGTGCTTGGCACATGCACTGAATATGAAAGGCGTTGCAATTGATCTTCAATCGTCAGCTACGAATGATGAATAAATGTCAAATGATTGGATGAGAATGTCAGTAGCCTCCGTGGCGCAATCGGTTAGCGCGTTCGGCTGTTAACCGAAAGGTTGGTGGTTCGAGCCCACCCGGGGGCGGACTCTTTTCTTTTTGTTTGAAGTCGTCTGATATTGACAGGATGAGTGAGTGTGGCACGGACTTAATGCTCATCATTTTTCATCGATCTACTCATTCGTCACTTGCTTGACATAATTACATTTTGATTAACGCAAGTCGCTTGAAGTAAGTTGTGCTGTGTATACGATGGTTCAAATGCAATCTTTTAACATGTCTACTTTGCTATCCTAAAAGACTGTGACACTAAAAGCTCTCTTTCAGTGATCATTGATGATGTGGATAGACGATGTAAAAGTGAAGCGATCTTATAATCGGAGGTTGGCAGGCAGTCTTGAGTCAGTGATTTAAAATCGTTGATTCCAAAAGATGTGCCCCGGGTGAGGATCGAACTCACGGCCTTCAGATTATGAGACTGACGCGCTACCTACTGCGCTACCGAGGCATCTGACAGACACATCGCTACTTCTGAATCTATATTATCACCCACCATTGCACTATCGCGTGATCTCATCCAAAGGCTGCGAAGCTCCACTTATTGCTTATTGCATTCAATGCAATGATTTGAGTCTCTGCAATTAGCGTGGAGAAAGAAAGAAAGAAGTGTAGTTAAAAGTCAAACAACTCCCAACTTCGTCTAAAATATGCAGCCCACGCCGTTCTATTTGTTTCACATTTATATGACTGTATATCAGATTATTTGCAATAACAGTTGCATAACTTATGTCTAGAACATAGTACGAACCTGTCGTTTTCAGTAGTCTATGTCCAACTCATATCTCATGCTTTATTGGTAGTAGGGTACAAATTTGGTGATGAAAAATTTCATATCCAATCACGTTTGTCATGATGGATTTTGCAGCAATCTCCATGATGATAAACGATTGATAAATTTATTATATGAATAATTAATAATTCAAATGAATTGATGCGAAAGTTGTAAGTATGCCCTGTACTTGTTATTAGAAATGAATTTGACACTAATATACATGTAGGCCTAATAAAAAATCCTTATCGTGTAGCATATATTTGAGACATATTTAATCGTATGTTGTATAATCACATGTATGCCAATATGAATGATGCTGGTAGTGATCTTGGTTAGCTTATGATGATCATAAATTCTATCACTTTTAGGATATAATGCATTGAGATTAGCATGGATTGATAGTAGGTCAAAAGTAGTCCATACAAATGGCGTCAGTTGTATATGGCCTACGTGGTCTATACCAAAGATAGTGTAAGGAAGCGGTTTGAAAAAGATCGAGGATTCCTCCGTATCTAATTACAGAGAATGTCATCATCAATACATTGATAGAGCATGAGATAAGTGTAAAGCAGATTAGCTTTAAAATGGTACGGTACATCAACCAAATCCATGATTGCTGCATCTATCTTCATAGTATGGAAATACCCTTCATGAACAACAGTCGGCTACACCTTTGTATGACGTCAAGCATTTCGGCTATGTAATGCAACAATTGGCTTGATTTGGAATAAAATAGCATTGCTAGGCCTTCTTCACTTAGCTGTAATATGCATGAGCAGGCAAATTATAAAGCGGTCAATTGTTCATGATAAGTCGCTGATGCTTTTTCAATAGCTCACACATTGCAGAAGCAAATTGTACATTCTATTGCCTCAATGCTTTCGCATCATTTTTCTATCGTCTATAGGTATGTCTGCACGAACTTAAAATCGCCGACTAGAACAATATGCACATAGGCCTACAGGCATGTGGATATGTGGCGACAGCTAGTAGAGGTTCTATAGATAGTAGTAGTAGACCTTGTGTATGAGATAGGATAGATAGATAGATGCCTATATTTGTAGTTTTGTAAAAGTGCTTGGCACATGCACTGAATATGAAAGGCGTTGCAATTGATCTTCAATCGTCAGCTACGAATGATGAATAAATGTCAAATGATTGGATGAGAATGTCAGTAGCCTCCGTGGCGCAATCGGTTAGCGCGTTCGGCTGTTAACCGAAAGGTTGGTGGTTCGAGCCCACCCGGGGGCGGACTCTTTTCTTTTTGTTTGAAGTCGTCTGATATTGACAGGATGAGTGAGTGTGGCACGGACTTAATGCTCATCATTTTTCATCGATCTACTCATTCGTCACTTGCTTGACATAATTACATTTTGATTAACGCAAGTCGCTTGAAGTAAGTTGTGCTGTGTATACGATGGTTCAAATGCAATCTTTTAACATGTCTACTTTGCTATCCTAAAAGACTGTGACACTAAAAGCTCTCTTTCAGTGATCATTGATGATGTGGATAGACGATGTAAAAATGAAGCGATCTTATAATCGGAGGTTGGCAGGCAGTCTTGAGTCAGTGATTTAAAATCGTTGATTCCAAAAGATGTGCCCCGGGTGAGGATCGAACTCACGGCCTTCAGATTATGAGACTGACGCGCTACCTACTGCGCTACCGAGGCATCTGACAGACACATCGCTACTTCTGAATCTATATTATCACCCACCATTGCACTATCGCGTGATCTCATCCAAAGGCTGCGAAGCTCCACTTATTGCTTATTGCATTCAATGCAATGATTTGAGTCTCTGCAATTAGCGTGGAGAAAGAAAGAAAGAAGTGTAGTTAAAAGTCAAACAACTCCCAACTTCGTCTAAAATATGCAGCCCACGCCGTTCTATTTGTTTCACATTTATATGACTGTATATCAGATTATTTGCAATAACAGTTGCATAACTTATGTCTAGAACATAGTACGAACCTGTCGTTTTCAGTAGTCTATGTCCAACTCATATCTCATGCTTTATTGGTAGTAGGGTACAAATTTGGTGATGAAAAATTTCATATCCAATCACGTTTGTCATGATGGATTTTGCAGCAATCTCCATGATGATAAACGATTGATAAATTTATTATATGAATAATTAATAATTCAAGTGAATTGATGCGAAAGTTGTAAGTATGCCCTGTACTTGTTATTAGAAATGAATTTGACACTAATATACATGTAGGCCTAATAAAAAATCCTTATCGTGTAGCATATATTTGAGACATATTTAATCGTATGTTGTATAATCACATGTATGCCAATATGAATGATGCTGGTAGTGATCTTGGTTAGCTTATGATGATCATAAATTCTATCACTTTTAGGATATAATGCATTGAGATTAGCATGGATTGATAGTAGGTCAAAAGTAGTCCATACACATGGCGTCAGTTGTATATGGCCTACGTGGTCTATACCAAAGATAGTGTAAGGAAGCGGTTTGAAAAAGATCGAGGATTCCTCCGTATCTAATTACAGAGAATGTCATCATCAATACATTGATAGAGCATGAGATAAGTGGGAAGCAGATTAGCTTTAAAATGGTACGGTACATCAACCAAATCCATGATTGCTGCATCTATCTTCATAGTATGGAAATACCCTTCATGAACAACAGTCGGCTACACCTTTGTATGACGTCAAGCATTTCGGCTATGTAATGCAACAATTGGCTTGATTTGGAATAAAATAGCATTGCTAGGCCTTCTTCACTTAGCTGTAATATGCATGAGCAGGCAAATTATAAAGCGGTCAATTGTTCATGATAAGTCGCTGATGCTTTTTCAATAGCTCACACATTGCAGAAGCAAATTGTACATTCTATTGCCTCAATGCTTTCGCATCATTTTTCTATCGTCTATAGGTATGTCTGCACGAACTTAAAATCGCCGACTAGAACAATATGGACATAGGCCTACAGGCATGTGGATATGCGGCGACAGCTAGTAGAGGTTCTATAGATAGTAGTAGTAGACCTTGTGTATGAGATAGGATAGATAGATAGATGCCTATATTTGTAGTTTTGTAAAAGTGCTTGGCACATGCACTGAATATGAAAGGCGTTGCAATTGATCTTCAATCGTCAGCTACGAATGATGAATAGATGTCAAATGATTGGATGAGAATGTCAGTAGCCTCCGTGGCGCAATCGGTTAGCGCGTTCGGCTGTTAACCGAAAGGTTGGTGGTTCGAGCCCACCCGGGGGCGGACTCTTTTCTTTTTGTTTGAAGTCGTCTGATATTGACAGGATGAGTGAGTGTGGCACGGACTTAATGCTCATCATTTTTCATCGATCTACTCATTCGTCACTTGCTTGACATAATTACATTTTGATTAACGCAAGTCGCTTGAAGTAAGTTGTGCTGTGTATACGATGGTTCAAATGCAATCTTTTAACATGTCTACTTTGCTATCCTAAAAGACTGTGACACTAAAAGCTCTCTTTCAGTGATCATTGATGATGTGGATAGACGATGTAAAAATGAAGCGATCTTATAATCGGAGGTTGGCAGGCAGTCTTGAGTCAGTGATTTAAAATCGTTGATTCCAAAAGATGTGCCCCGGGTGAGGATCGAACTCACGGCCTTCAGATTATGAGACTGACGCGCTACCTACTGCGCTACCGAGGCATCTGACAGACACATCGCTACTTCTGAATCTATATTATCACCCACCATTGCACTATCGCGTGATCTCATCCAAAGGCTGCGAAGCTCCACTTATTGCTTATTGCATTCAATGCAATGATTTGAGTCTCTGCAATTAGCGTGGAGAAAGAAAGAAAGAAGTGTAGTTAAAAGTCAAACAACTCCCAACTTCGTCTAAAATATGCAGCCCACGCCGTTCTATTTGTTTCACATTTATATGACTGTATATCAGATTATTTGCAATAACAGTTGCATAACTTATGTCTAGAACATAGTACGAACCTGTCGTTTTCAGTAGTCTATGTCCAACTCATATCTCATGCTTTATTGGTAGTAGGGTACAAATTTGGTGATGAAAAATTTCATATCCAATCACGTTTGTCATGATGGATTTTGCAGCAATCTCCATGATGATAAACGATTGATAAATTTATTATATGAATAATTAATAATTCAAGTGAATTGATGCGAAAGTTGTAAGTATGCCCTGTACTTGTTATTGGAAATGAATTTGACACTAATATACATGTAGGCCTAATAAAAAATCCTTATCGTGTAGCATATATTTGAGACATATTTAATCGTATGTTGTATAATCACATGTATGCCAATATGAATGATGCTGGTAGTGATCTTGGTTAGCTTATGATGATCATAAATTCTATCACTTTTAGGATATAATGCATTGAGATTAGCATGGATTGATAGTAGGTCAAAAGTAGTCCATACACATGGCGTCAGTTGTATATGGCCTACGTGGTCTATACCAAAGATAGTGTAAGGAAGCGGTTTGAAAAAGATCGAGGATTCCTCCGTATCTAATTACAGAGAATGTCATCATCAATACATTGATAGAGCATGAGATAAGTGGGAAGCAGATTAGCTTTAAAATGGTACGGTACATCAACCAAATCCATGATTGCTGCATCTATCTTCATAGTATGGAAATACCCTTCATGAACAACAGTCGGCTACACCTTTGTATGACGTCAATCATTTCGGCTATGTAATGCAACAATTGGCTTGATTTGGAATAAAATAGCATTGCTAGGCCTTCTTCACTTAGCTGTAATATGCATGAGCAGGCAAATTATAAAGCGGTCAATTGTTCATGATAAGTCGCTGATGCTTTTTCAATAGCTCACACATTGCAGAAGCAAATTGTACATTCTATTGCCTCAATGCTTTCGCATCATTTTTCTATCGTCTATAGGTATGTCTGCACGAACTTGAAATCGCCGACTAGAACAATATGGACATAGGCCTACAGGCATGTGGATATGCGGCGACAGCTAGTAGAGGTTCTATAGATAGTAGTAGTAGACCTTGTGTATGAGATAGGATAGATAGATAGATGCCTATATTTGTAGTTTTGTAAAAGTGCTTGGCACATGCACTGAATATGAAAGGCGTTGCAATTGATCTTCAATCGTCAGCTACGAATGATGAATAAATGTCAAATGATTGGATGAGAATGTCAGTAGCCTCCGTGGCGCAATCGGTTAGCGCGTTCGGCTGTTAACCGAAAGGTTGGTGGTTCGAGCCCACCCGGGGGCGGACTCTTTTCTTTTTGTTTGAAGTCGTCTGATATTGACAGGATGAGTGAGTGTGGCACGGACTTAATGCTCATCATTTTTCATCGATCTACTCATTCGTCACTTGCTTGACATAATTACATTTTGATTAACGCAAGTCGCTTGAAGTAAGTTGTGCTGTGTATACGATGGTTCAAATGCAATCTTTTAACATGTCTACTTTGCTATCCTAAAAGACTGTGACACTAAAAGCTCTCTTTCAGTGATCATTGATGATGTGGATAGACGATGTAAAAATGAAGCGATCTTATAATCGGAGGTTGGCAGGCAGTCTTGAGTCAGTGATTTAAAATCGTTGATTCCAAAAGATGTGCCCCGGGTGAGGATCGAACTCACGGCCTTCAGATTATGAGACTGACGCGCTACCTACTGCGCTACCGAGGCATCTGACAGACACATCGCTACTTCTGAATCTATATTATCACCCACCATTGCACTATCGCGTGATCACATCCAAAGGCTGCGAAGCTCCACTTATTGCTTATTGCATTCAATGCAATGATTTGAGTCTCTGCAATTAGCGTGGAGAAAGAAAGAAAGAAGTGTAGTTAAAAGTCAAACAACTCCCAACTTCGTCTAAAATATGCAGCCCACGCCGTTCTATTTGTTTCACATTTATATGACTGTATATCAGATTATTTGCAATAACAGTTGCATAACTTATGTCTAGAACATAGTACGAACCTGTCGTTTTCAGTAGTCTATGTCCAACTCATATCTCATGCTTTATTGGTAGTAGGGTACAAATTTGGTGATGAAAATTTTCATATCCAATCACGTTTGTCATGATGGATTTTGCAGCAATCTCCATGATGATAAACGATTGATAAATTTATTATATGAATAATTAATAATTCAAGTGAATTGATGCGAAAGTTGTAAGTATGCCCTGTACTTGTTATTGGAAATGAATTTGACACTAATATACATGTAGGCCTAATAAAAAATCCTTATCGTGTAGCATATATTTGAGACATATTTAATCGTATGTTGTATAATCACATGTATGCCAATATGAATGATGCTGGTAGTGATCTTGGTTAGCTTATGATGATCATAAATTCTATCACTTTTAGGATATAATGCATTGAGATTAGCATGGATTGATAGTAGGTCAAAAGTAGTCCATACACATGGCGTCAGTTGTATATGGCCTACGTGGTCTATACCAAAGATAGTGTAAGGAAGCGGTTTGAAAAAGATCGAGGATTCCTCCGTATCTAATTACAAAGAATGTCATCATCAATACATTGATAGAGCATGAGATAAGTGGGAAGCAGATTAGCTTTAAAATGGTACGGTACATCAACCAAATCCATGATTGCTGCATCTATCTTCATAGTATGGAAATACCCTTCATGAACAACAGTCGGCTACACCTTTGTATGACGTCAAGCATTTCGGCTATGTAATGCAACAATTGGCTTGATTTGGAATAAAATAGCATTGCTAGGCCTTCTTCACTTAGCTGTAATATGCATGAGCAGGCAAATTATAAAGCGGTCAATTGTTCATGATAAGTCGCTGATGCTTTTTCAATAGCTCACACATTGCAGAAGCAAATTGTACATTCTATTGCCTCAATGCTTTCGCATCATTTTTCTATCGTCTATAGGTATGTCTGCATGAACTTGAAATCGCCGACTAGAACAATGTGGACATAGGCCTACAGGCATGTGGATATGCGGCGACAGCTAGTAGAGGTTCTATAGATAGTAGTAGTAGACCTTGTGTATGAGATAGGATAGATAGATAGATGCCTATATTTGTAGTTTTGTAAAAGTGCTTGGCACATGCACTGAATATGAAAGGCGTTGCAATTGATCTTCAATCGTCAGCTACGAATGATGAATAGATGTCAAATGATTGGATGAGAATGTCAGTAGCCTCCGTGGCGCAATCGGTTAGCGCGTTCGGCTGTTAACCGAAAGGTTGGTGGTTCGAGCCCACCCGGGGGCGGACTCTTTTCTTTTTGTTTGAAGTCGTCTGATATTGACAGGATGAGTGAGTGTGGCACGGACTTAATGCTCATCATTTTTCATCGATCTACTCATTCGTCACTTGCTTGACATAATTACATTTTGATTAACGCAAGTCGCTTGAAGTAAGTTGTGCTGTGTATACGATGGTTCAAATGCAATCTTTTAACATGTCTACTTTGCTATCCTAAAAGACTGTGACACTAAAAGCTCTCTTTCAGTGATCATTGATGATGTGGATAGACGATGTAAAAATGAAGCGATCTTATAATCGGAGGTTGGCAGGCAGTCTTGAGTCAGTGATTTAAAATCGTTGATTCCAAAAGATGTGCCCCGGGTGAGGATCGAACTCACGGCCTTCAGATTATGAGACTGACGCGCTACCTACTGCGCTACCGAGGCATCTGACAGACACATCGCTACTTCTGAATCTATATTATCACCCACCATTGCACTATCGCGAGATCACATCCAAAGGCTGCGAAGCTCCACTTATTACTTATTGCATTCAATGCAATGATTTGAGTCTCTGCAATTAGCGTGGAGAAAGAAAGAAAGAAGTGTAGTTAAAAGTCAAACAACTCCCAACTTCGTCTAAAATATGCAGCCCACGCCGTTCTATTTGTTTCACATTTATATGACTGTATATCAGATTATTTGCAATAACAGTTGCATAACTTATGTCTAGAACATAGTACGAACCTGTCGTTTTCAGTAGTCTATGTCCAACTCATATCTCATGCTTTATTGGTAGTAGGGTACAAATTTGGTGATGAAAATTTTCATATCCAATCACGTTTGTCATGATGGATTTTGCAGCAATCTCCATGATGATAAACGATTGATAAATTTATTATATGAATAATTAATAATTCAAGTGAATTGATGCGAAAGTTGTAAGTATGCCCTGTACTTGTTATTGGAAATGAATTTGACACTAATATACATGTAGGCCTAATAAAAAATCCTTATCGTGTAGCATATATTTGAGACATATTTAATCGTATGTTGTATAATCACATGTATGCCAATATGAATGATGCTGGTAGTGATCTTGGTTAGCTTATGATGATCATAAATTCTATCACTTTTAGGATATAATGCATTGAGATTAGCATGGATTGATAGTAGGTCAAAAGTAGTCCATACACATGGCGTCAGTTGTATATGGCCTACGTGGTCTATACCAAAGATAGTGTAAGGAAGCGGTTTGAAAAAGATCGAGGATTCCTCCGTATCTAATTACAAAGAATGTCATCATCAATACATTGATAGAGCATGAGATAAGTGGGAAGCAGATTAGCTTTAAAATGGTACGGTACATCAACCAAATCCATGATTGCTGCATCTATCTTCATAGTATGGAAATACCCTTCATGAACAACAGTCGGCTACACCTTTGTATGACGTCAAGCATTTCGGCTATGTAATGCAACAATTGGCTTGATTTGGAATAAAATAGCATTGCTAGGCCTTCTTCACTTAGCTGTAATATGCATGAGCAGGCAAATTATAAAGCGGTCAATTGTTCATGATAAGTCGCTGATGCTTTTTCAATAGCTCACACATTGCAGAAGCAAATTGTACATTCTATTGCCTCAATGCTTTCGCATCATTTTTCTATCGTCTATAGGTATGTCTGCATGAACTTGAAATCGCCGACTAGAACAATGTGGACATAGGCCTACAGGCATGTGGATATGCGGCGACAGCTAGTAGAGGTTCTATAGATAGTAGTAGTAGACCTTGTGTATGAGATAGGATAGATAGATAGATGCCTATATTTGTAGTTTTGTAAAAGTGCTTGGCACATGCACTGAATATGAAAGGCGTTGCAATTGATCTTCAATCGTCAGCTACGAATGATGAATAGATGTCAAATGATTGGATGAGAATGTCAGTAGCCTCCGTGGCGCAATCGGTTAGCGCGTTCGGCTGTTAACCGAAAGGTTGGTGGTTCGAGCCCACCCGGGGGCGGACTCTTTTCTTTTTGTTTGAAGTCGTCTGATATTGACAGGATGAGTGAGTGTGGCACGGACTTAATGCTCATCATTTTTCATCGATCTACTCATTCGTCACTTGCTTGACATAATTACATTTTGATTAACGCAAGTCGCTTGAAGTAAGTTGTGCTGTGTATACGATGGTTCAAATGCAATCTTTTAACATGTCTACTTTGCTATCCTAAAAGACTGTGACACTAAAAGCTCTCTTTCAGTGATCATTGATGATGTGGATAGACGATGTAAAAATGAAGCGATCTTATAATCGGAGGTTGGCAGGCAGTCTTGAGTCAGTGATTTAAAATCGTTGATTCCAAAAGATGTGCCCCGGGTGAGGATCGAACTCACGGCCTTCAGATTATGAGACTGACGCGCTACCTACTGCGCTACCGAGGCATCTGACAGACACATCGCTACTTCTGAATCTATATTATCACCCACCATTGCACTATCGCGAGATCACATCCAAAGGCTGCGAAGCTCCACTTATTACTTATTGCATTCAATGCAATGATTTGAGTCTCTGCAATTAGCGTGGAGAAAGAAAGAAAGAAGTGTAGTTAAAAGTCAAACAACTCCCAACTTCGTCTAAAATATGCAGCCCACGCCGTTCTATTTGTTTCACATTTATATGACTGTATATCAGATTATTTGCAATAACAGTTGCATAACTTATGTCTAGAACATAGTACGAACCTGTCGTTTTCAGTAGTCTATGTCCAACTCATATCTCATGCTTTATTGGTAGTAGGGTACAAATTTGGTGATGAAAATTTTCATATCCAATCACGTTTGTCATGATGGATTTTGCAGCAATCTCCATGATGATAAACGATTGATAAATTTATTATATGAATAATTAATAATTCAAGTGAATTGATGCGAAAGTTGTAAGTATGCCCTGTACTTGTTATTGGAAATGAATTTGACACTAATATACATGTAGGCCTAATAAAAAATCCTTATCGTGTAGCATATATTTGAGACATATTTAATCGTATGTTGTATAATCACATGTATGCCAATATGAATGATGCTGGTAGTGATCTTGGTTAGCTTATGATGATCATAAATTCTATCACTTTTAGGATATAATGCATTGAGATTAGCATGGATTGATAGTAGGTCAAAAGTAGTCCATACACATGGCGTCAGTTGTATATGGCCTACGTGGTCTATACCAAAGATAGTGTAAGGAAGCGGTTTGAAAAAGATCGAGGATTCCTCCGTATCTAATTACAAAGAATGTCATCATCAATACATTGATAGAGCATGAGATAAGTGGGAAGCAGATTAGCTTTAAAATGGTACGGTACATCAACCAAATCCATGATTGCTGCATCTATCTTCATAGTATGGAAATACCCTTCATGAACAACAGTCGGCTACACCTTTGTATGACGTCAAGCATTTCGGCTATGTAATGCAACAATTGGCTTGATTTGGAATAAAATAGCATTGCTAGGCCTTCTTCACTTAGCTGTAATGTGCATGAGCAGGCAAATTATAAAGCGGTCAATTGTTCATGATAAGTCGCTGATGCTTTTTCAATAGCTCACACATTGCAGAAGCAAATTGTACATTCTATTGCCTCAATGCTTTCGCATCATTTTTCTATCGTCTATAGGTATGTCTGCATGAACTTGAAATCGCCGACTAGAACAATGTGGACATAGGCCTACAGGCATGTGGATATGCGGCGACAGCTAGTAGAGGTTCTATAGATAGTAGTAGTAGACCTTGTGTATGAGATAGGATAGATAGATAGATGCCTATATTTGTAGTTTTGTAAAAGTGCTTGGCACATGCACTGAATATGAAAGGCGTTGCAATTGATCTTCAATCGTCAGCTACGAATGATGAATAGATGTCAAATGATTGGATGAGAATGTCAGTAGCCTCCGTGGCGTAATCGGTTAGCGCGTTCGGCTGTTAACCGAAAGGTTGGTGGTTCGAGCCCACCCGGGGGGCGGACTCTTTTCTTTTTGTTTGAAGTCGTCTGATATTGACAGGATGAGTGAGTGTGGCACGGACTTAATGCTCATCATTTTTCATCGATCTACTCATTCGTCACTTGCTTGACATAATTACATTTTGATTAACGCAAGTCGCTTGAAGTAAGTTGTGCTGTGTATACGATGGTTCAAATGCAATCTTTTAACATGTCTACTTTGCTATCCTAAAAGACTGTGACACTAAAAGCTCTCTTTCAGTGATCATTGATGATGTGGATAGACGATGTAAAAATGAAGCGATCTTATAATCGAAGGTTGGCAGGCAGTCTTGAGTCAGTGATTTAAAATCGTTGATTCCAAAAGATGTGCCCCGGGTGAGGATCGAACTCACGGCCTTCAGATTATGAGACTGACGCGCTACCTACTGCGCTACCGAGGCATCTGACAGACACATCGCTACTTCTGAATCTATATTATCACCCACCATTGCACTATCGCGAGATCACATCCAAAGGCTGCGAAGCTCCACTTATTACTTATTGCATTCAATGCAATGATTTGAGTCTCTGCAATTAGCGTGGAGAAAGAAAGAAAGAAGTGTAGTTAAAAGTCAAACAACTCCCAACTTCGTCTAAAATATGCAGCCCACGCCGTTCTATTTGTTTCACATTTATATGACTGTATATCAGATTATTTGCAATAACAGTTGCATAACTTATGTCTAGAACATAGTACGAACCTGTCGTTTTCAGTAGTCTATGTCCAACTCATATCTCATGCTTTATTGGTAGTAGGGTACAAATTTGGTGATGAAAAATTTCATATCCAATCACGTTTGTCATGATGGATTTTGCAGCAATCTCCATGATGATAAACGATTGATAAATTTATTATATGAATAATTAATAATTCAAGTGAATTGATGCGAAAGTTGTAAGTATGCCCTGTACTTGTTATTGGAAATGAATTTGACACTAATATACATGTAGGCCTAATAAAAAATCCTTATCGTGTAGCATATATTTGAGACATATTTAATCGTATGTTGTATAATCACATGTATGCCAATATGAATGATGCTGGTAGTGATCTTGGTTAGCTTATGATGATCATAAATTCTATCACTTTTAGGATATAATGCATTGAGATTAGCATGGATTGATAGTAGGTCAAAAGTAGTCCATACACATGGCGTCAGTTGTATATGGCCTACGTGGTCTATACCAAAGATAGTGTAAGGAAGCGGTTTGAAAAAGATCGAGGATTCCTCCGTATCTAATTACAAAGAATGTCATCATCAATACATTGATAGAGCATGAGATAAGTGGGAAGCAGATTAGCTTTAAAATGGTACGGTACATCAACCAAATCCATGATTGCTGCATCTATCTTCATAGTATGGAAATACCCTTCATGAACAACAGTCGGCTACACCTTTGTATGACGTCAAGCATTTCGGCTATGTAATGCAACAATTGGCTTGATTTGGAATAAAATAGCATTGCTAGGCCTTCTTCACTTAGCTGTAATGTGCATGAGCAGGCAAATTATAAAGCGGTCAATTGTTCATGATAAGTCGCTGATGCTTTTTCAATAGCTCACACATTGCAGAAGCAAATTGTACATTCTATTGCCTCAATGCTTTCGCATCATTTTTCTATCGTCTATAGGTATGTCTGCATGAACTTGAAATCGCCGACTAGAACAATGTGGACATAGGCCACGGTGTGTCGGAAGCAAAATTAAGCGAAGAAAAATGCCCATCAATAATTTTAAGTTTTCCTACATCAGAATTTGACGCTGAATCCAATGAGACCAAAATGAAAATCTTTCATCGAGGGGTTCTCGAGATAATCGATAAAATCGATTTTATCGATCACTAGATTTGATCGATACGTCCCATTTTATGATTGGAAAAATGCCCATCAATAATTTTAAGTTTTTCTAGATCAGAATTTGACGCTGAATCCAATGAGACCAAAATGAAAATCTTTCATCGAGGGGTTATCGAGATAATCGATAAAATCGATTTTATCGATCACTAGATTTGATCGATACGTCCCATTTTATGATTGGAAAAATGCCCATCAATAATTTTAAGTTTTCCTACATCAGAATTTGACGAACATCAGAATTGAGACTAAAATAAAAATACAATATTTAGGGGGTTTCAAGATTATTATCAAGTTTGTCGCATTGCATCTTAGGTAGCGCAATAACTTCACATAATTGTTTCACAATCGAAATTCAAAAATTAGAATTGACATTAGAACGTGAAACTTTACTTTTCATCTTCACTTAAGCTACCAACGGAACAGAAATCCTACCCTGGTGATGAGAGCCGGAGTTTATTGTTAAATTTCTATGGTAATCCCTCTGATAATGCAAACTGAAGGGATAACGACACTCGTAGCACAGTGTGTTTATTACTCGAAGCACAGTATTATAACAGCAACGCCGGCCAAAATCTGGCCAGCCAATTACAATGTCGTCCTTGAGGCGACAGCGCGTGAGTCATCTCCCCTACAAGCAGTAAGTTGCGCGTGCACAGCGCAGACACACGTGACCCCACAAGACAGATACATTGATTGATCATCTTTGTTTATGTCGATTGACTTTCTTAAGCAGGCTAGTTTTGGTTTTTCATCAGTAGACAGGCTACTCTCGAAGTGGCTTCACTATGCCTCCGCCATTAACGCATTTGCAGGCTAGACGTGTGATTTGTTTATTGTGCTTTGACAAGGATAGAAATGCACGACCCATCAACGATAATCAGCTACGTATGATCAATGAATTTTGCCTGATTGATTATTCTACTTATGATTTGAGGCTGCCGACGTCTCTTTGTGGTACATGTCGTCGAATCCTGTATTCTTATGACAACAACGATTTCACCAGAACAATTACTCTTTTTGATTATTCTTCCATTTCGAATTCCCTTAAATCGCGCAGTGCTATCAACATGGAGGGTTCCTGTAGTTGCTGTATTTGTGAAAGAGCGAAAAGCAACTTCCTCAGACCTGCAACAAGAAACAAATTACTCAAAGGAAGGCCGACATCTCGACTTGATGATGATGATAGTGATGAAATCAAGCCAAAGCAAGTACGACTTTGCTGCAGTTGTTTTTCGATTCTTTCTCGTGGATTTTCTCATGTGTGTTCAAAGACGAAATTGAATGAAAACATTTCAAATGTTTTACAGAAGGTAGACGCGACTGAACAATTTACTGCACATGTTGTGAAATCAAAAGCTAACTCTGGAAATTGCACCTTGACAACCGAACGAGGGTCAACGTTGAGGTTGTGTATCTCTTCACCTGACAGTGACTCGTCGACGATAAAGTCTGATGATATTCTTCAGATTCGTGAGGATCTTTCTTGAAGTACGAGAAAGACGATTAAATTGGTCAGTGATCTTCGAAAATCTGTACCCAATCCGCGGAAGAATTTTGAATCGAATTTGAAATTAACTATGTTTGAACAAGACCATATTTTTGATGAGTTCTTCGATGTTGTTGAGATGGATTTCTTCGAGGTTGCAAATGATACAGTCATTGGTCATCCTCGCCGTCCCGTCGTATTTTGCAAAGACTCAAAGAACTTTCTCGAGTATGTCATTTCCGCAAGAAATCTGAATAATGACGACGATTCAATCATCAAAATCTGTGTTGATGGAGGGCAGGGATTTGTAAAAATCATGTTGTCCATTGTCAGCGGCATCAAAGCCGAATCGGATAACCCGGCGTCCATTTATGGAGCTTGTTCCTCAACTAGCAGATTCAAATATTCTGGAGTAAAAAAGATTTTTTTGTTGGCTTGCATTCCCGATATACAGGAGAATTACAACAACATCAAACAATTATGGATACTGCTGAAGCTGGACGAATTGGAGCGAGATTTTTTCCTTGTAAGTGACATGAAACTCAGCAATATTATGATTGGCATTATGGCTCATGGAAGCTCATATCCTTGTTGCTGGTGTGATACGCGGAAAGAAGATCTTTGTGAAAATGGCCCACTTAAAACTTTCAAAGGCATCAAACAGGAATTTTGGAAATATCATGAAAATGGACAGAAGAAGTCTCAAGCCAAGCAATTTAAGAATGTGATTCATCCGTCGTTGATTATGCCTTCCCAATCTGCATCAGATACTGTTCTCTCAAAACTGCCACCTCCTGAGCTTCATCTCATGACAGGATCAGTGAAAACGATTTTTCAATCCCTCGAAAAAACAGCGCCAGTCATTGCCGAGAAATGGCTAGAAAGGGCTTCCGTGACAAAAGAGTCCCATCATGGAGGATGCTTCAATGGCAACTCGGCAAAAAAATTGTTGCAATCTGTGGATTTGCTTCAGCAGTTGTGTGATATCTCGACGTTGCCATATGTTCGGGCATTTCGTTCTTTGAACGCAGTGGTGCATTCTTGCTTTGGATATAACTATGACTGCAATTTGCGCGACAAGATCGCCGAATTTAAGCTTTCTTTCGACGATCTCCATGTACCATACACGCCAAAGGTTCATGCAGTAATCCACCACGTTCCTGATTTCTGCGAAATGAACGAGTCCGGTCTCGGACCATACAGTGAACAGGCGGCCGAATCTATTCACAGAGACTTTTTCACTGTTTGGTGTAATTACAAGGTAAATAACATTTCAAATCCCCGCTACAAGCGGAATTTGCTGTGTGCAGTTTCTTCCTACAATGCGCGCCATTTGTGAATTACAAAGTGTTATCAATTTGGAAATCCTGCAGATTGCTTTCTATATCTCTCGATATTGTGTTTTTATCTACAAAATATACAGTTTATATAATCTCAAAATGTTCGAATTTTTATTAAAGAAAGACTGATTAAATGCATCAGTAAACATTTTGGAATTAATTCAAACAAATTGCTTAAATTTATAAATAGTGCTTATAAGTGTGCGTTATCAAAACTAATATTGTTGATCAAATCGATTTTATCGATTATCTCAAGAACCCCTCGATGAAAGATTTTCATTTTGGTCTCATTGGATTCAGCGTCAAATTCTGATCTAGAAAAACTTAAAATTATTGGTGGGCATTTTTCCAATCATAAAATTGGACGTATCGATCAAATCTAGTGATCGATAAAATCGATTTTATCGATTATCTCGAGAACCCCTCGATGAAAGATTTTCATTTTGGTCTCATTGGATTCAGCGTCAAATTCTGATGTAGGAAAACTTAAAATTATTGGTGGGCATTTTTCTTCGCTTAATTTTGCTTCCGACACACCGTGAGGCCTACAGGCATGTGGATATGCGGCGACAGCTAGTAGAGGTTCTATAGATAGTAGTAGTAGACCTTGTGTATGAGATAGGATAGATAGATAGATGCCTATATTTGTAGTTTTGTAAAAGTGCTTGGCACATGCACTGAATATGAAAGGCGTTGCAATTGATCTTCAATCGTCAGCTACGAATGATGAATAGATGTCAAATGATTGGATGAGAATGTCAGTAGCCTCCGTGGCGCAATCGGTTAGCGCGTTCGGCTGTTAACCGAAAGGTTGGTGGTTCGAGCCCACCCGGGGGCGGACTCTTTTCTTTTTGTTTGAAGTCGTCTGATATTGACAGGATGAGTGAGTGTGGCACGGACTTAATGCTCATCATTTTTCATCGATCTACTCTTTCGTCACTTGCTTGACATAATTACATTTTGATTAACGCAAGTCGCTTGAAGTAAGTTGTGCTGTGTATACGATGGTTCAAATGCAATCTTTTAACATGTCTACTTTGCTATCCTAAAAGACTGTGACACTAAAAGCTCTCTTTCAGTGATCATTGATGATGTGGATAGACGATGTAAAAATGAAGCGATCTTATAATCGGAGGTTGGCAGGCAGTCTTGAGTCAGTGATTTAAAATCGTTGATTCCAAAAGATGTGCCCCGGGTGAGGATCGAACTCACGGCCTTCAGATTATGAGACTGACGCGCTACCTACTGCGCTACCGAGGCATCTGACAGACACATCGCTACTTCTGAATCTATATTATCACCCACCATTGCACTATCGCGAGATCACATCCAAAGGCTGCGAAGCTCCACTTATTACTTATTGCATTCAATGCAATGATTTGAGTCTCTGCAATTAGCGTGGAGAAAGAAAGAAAGAAGTGTAGTTAAAAGTCAAACAACTCCCAACTTCGTCTAAAATATGCAGCCCACGCCGTTCTATTTGTTTCACATTTATATGACTGTATATCAGATTATTTGCAATAACAGTTGCATAACTTATGTCTAGAACATAGTACGAACCTGTCGTTTTCAGTAGTCTATGTCCAACTCATATCTCATGCTTTATTGGTAGTAGGGTACAAATTTGGTGATGATAATTTTCATATCCAATCACGTTTGTCATGATGGATTTTGCAGCAATCTCCATGATGATAAACGATTGATAAATTTATTATATGAATAATTAATAATTCAAGTGAATTGATGCGAAAGTTGTAAGTATGCCCTGTACTTGTTATTGGAAATGAATTTGACACTAATATACATGTAGGCCTAATAAAAAATCCTTATCGTGTAGCATGTATTTGAGACATATTTAATCGTATGTTGTATAATCACATGTATGCCAATATGAATGATGCTGGTAGTGATCTTGGTTAGCTTATGATGATCATAAATTCTATCACTTTTAGGATATAATGCATTGAGATTAGCATGGATTGATAGTAGGTCAAAAGTAGTCCATACACATGGCGTCAGTTGTATATGGCCTACGTGGTCTATACCAAAGATAGTGTAAGGAAGCGGTTTGAAAAAGATCGAGGATTCCTCCGTATCTAATTACAAAGAATGTCATCATCAATACATTGATAGAGCATGAGATAAGTGGGAAGCAGATTAGCTTTAAAATGGTACGGTACATCAACCAAATCCATGATTGCTGCATCTATCTTCATAGTATGGAAATACCCTTCATGAACAACAGTCGGCTACACCTTTGTATGACGTCAAGCATTTCGGCTATGTAATGCAACAATTGGCTTGATTTGGAATAAAATAGCATTGCTAGGCCTTCTTCACTTAGCTGTAATGTGCATGAGCAGGCAAATTATAAAGCGGTCAATTGTTCATGATAAGTCGCTGATGCTTTTTCAATAGCTCACACATTGCAGAAGCAAATTGTACATTCTATTGCCTCAATGCTTTCGCATCATTTTTCTATCGTCTATAGGTATGTCTGCATGAACTTGAAATCGCCGACTAGAACAATATGGACATAGGCCTACAGGCATGTGGATATGCGGCGACAGCTAGTAGAGGTTCTATAGATAGTAGTAGTAGACCTTGTGTATGAGATAGGATAGATTGATAGATGCCTATATTTGTAGTTTTGTAAAAGTGCTTGGCACATGCACTGAATATGAAAGGCGTTGCAATTGATCTTCAATCGTCAGCTACGAATGATGAATAGATGTCAAATGATTGGATGAGAATGTCAGTAGCCTCCGTGGCGCAATCGGTTAGCGCGTTCGGCTGTTAACCGAAAGGTTGGTGGTTCGAGCCCACCCGGGGGCGGACTCTTTTCTTTTTGTTTGAAGTCGTCTGATATTGACAGGATGAGTGAGTGTGGCACGGACTTAATGCTCATCATTTTTCATCGATCTACTCATTCGTCACTTGCTTGACATAATTACATTTTGATTAACGCAAGTCGCTTGAAGTAAGTTGTGCTGTGTATACGATGGTTCAAATGCAATCTTTTAACATGTCTACTTTGCTATCCTAAAAGACTGTGACACTAAAAGCTCTCTTTCAGTGATCATTGATGATGTGGATAGACGATGTAAAAATGAAGCGATCTTATAATCGGAGGTTGGCAGGCAGTCTTGAGTCAGTGATTTAAAATCGTTGATTCCAAAAGATGTGCCCCGGGTGAGGATCGAACTCACGGCCTTCAGATTATGAGACTGACGCGCTACCTACTGCGCTACCGAGGCATCTGACAGACACATCGCTACTTCTGAATCTATATTATCACCCACCATTGCACTATCGCGAGATCACATCCAAAGGCTGCGAAGCTCCACTTATTACTTATTGCATTCAATGCAATGATTTGAGTCTCTGCAATTAGCGTGGAGAAAGAAAGAAAGAAGTGTAGTTAAAAGTCAAACAACTCCCAACTTCGTCTAAAATATGCAGCCCACGCCGTTCTATTTGTTTCACATTTATATGACTGTATATGAGATTATTTGCAATAACAGTTGCATAACTTATGTCTAGAACATAGTACGAACCTGTCGTTTTCAGTAGTCTATGTCCAACTCATATCTCATGCTTTATTGGTAGTAGGGTACAAATTTGGTGATGATAATTTTCATATCCAATCACGTTTGTCATGATGGATTTTGCAGCAATCTCCATGATGATAAACGATTGATAAATTTATTATATGAATAATTAATAATTCAAGTGAATTGATGCGAAAGTTGTAAGTATGCCCTGTACTTGTTATTGGAAATGAATTTGACACTAATATACATGTAGGCCTAATAAAAAATCCTTATCGTGTAGCATATATTTGAGACATATTTAATCGTATGTTGTATAATCACATGTATGCCAATATGAATGATGCTGGTAGTGATCTTGGTTAGCTTATGATGATCATAAATTCTATCACTTTTAGGATATAATGCATTGAGATTAGCATGGATTGATAGTAGGTCAAAAGTAGTCCATACACATGGCGTCAGTTGTATATGGCCTACGTGGTCTATACCAAAGATAGTGTAAGGAAGCGGTTTGAAAAAGATCGAGGATTCCTCCGTATCTAATTACAAAGAATGTCATCATCAATACATTGATAGAGCATGAGATAAGTGGGAAGCAGATTAGCTTTAAAATGGTACGGTACATCAACCAAATCCATGATTGCTGCATCTATCTTCATAGTATGGAAATACCCTTCATGAACAACAGTCGGCTACACCTTTGTATGACGTCAAGCATTTCGGCTATGTAATGCAACAATTGGCTTGATTTGGAATAAAATAGCATTGCTAGGCCTTCTTCACTTAGCTGTAATGTGCATGAGCAGGCAAATTATAAAGCGGTCAATTGTTCATGATAAGTCGCTGATGCTTTTTCAATAGCTCACACATTGCAGAAGCAAATTGTACATTCTATTGCCTCAATGCTTTCGCATCATTTTTCTATCGTCTATAGGTATGTCTGCATGAACTTGAAATCGCCGACTAGAACAATATGGACATAGGCCTACAGGCATGTGGATATGCGGCGACAGCTAGTAGAGGTTCTATAGATAGTAGTAGTAGACCTTGTGTATGAGATAGGATAGATTGATAGATGCCTATATTTGTAGTTTTGTAAAAGTGCTTGGCACATGCACTGAATATGAAAGGCGTTGCAATTGATCTTCAATCGTCAGCTACGAATGATGAATAGATGTCAAATGATTGGATGAGAATGTCAGTAGCCTCCGTGGCGCAATCGGTTAGCGCGTTCGGCTGTTAACCGAAAGGTTGGTGGTTCGAGCCCACCCGGGGGCGGACTCTTTTCTTTTTGTTTGAAGTCGTCTGATATTGACAGGATGAGTGAGTGTGGCACGGACTTAATGCTCATCATTTTTCATCGATCTACTCATTCGTCACTTGCTTGACATAATTACATTTTGATTAACGCAAGTCGCTTGAAGTAAGTTGTGCTGTGTATACGATGGTTCAAATGCAATCTTTTAACATGTCTACTTTGCTATCCTAAAAGACTGTGACACTAAAAGCTCTCTTTCAGTGATCATTGATGATGTGGATAGACGATGTAAAAATGAAGCGATCTTATAATCGGAGGTTGGCAGGCAGTCTTGAGTCAATGATTTAAAATCGTTGATTCCAAAAGATGTGCCCCGGGTGAGGATCGAACTCACGGCCTTCAGATTATGAGACTGACGCGCTACCTACTGCGCTACCGAGGCATCTGACAGACACATCGCTACTTCTGAATCTATATTATCACCCACCATCGCACTATCGCGAGATCACATCCAAAGGCTGCGAAGCTCCACTTATTACTTATTGCATTCAATGCAATGATTTGAGTCTCTGCAATTAGCGTGGAGAAAGAAAGAAAGAAGTGTAGTTAAAAGTCAAACAACTCCCAACTTCGTCTAAAATATGCAGCCCACGCCGTTCTATTTGTTTCACATTTATATGACTGTATATCAGATTATTTGCAATAACAGTTGCATAACTTATGTCTAGAACATAGTACGAACCTGTCGTTTTCAGTAGTCTATGTCCAACTCATATCTCATGCTTTATTGGTAGTAGGGTACAAATTTGGTGATGATAATTTTCATATCCAATCACGTTTGTCATGATGGATTTTGCAGCAATCTCCATGATGATAAACGATTGATAAATTTATTATATGAATAATTAATAATTCAAGTGAATTGATGCGAAAGTTGTAAGTATGCCCTGTACTTGTTATTGGAAATGAATTTGACACTAATATACATGTAGGCCTAATAAAAAATCCTTATCGTGTAGCATATATTTGAGACATATTTAATCGTATGTTGTATAATCACATGTATGCCAATATGAATGATGCTGGTAGTGATCTTGGTTAGCTTATGATGATCATAAATTCTATCACTTTTAGGATATAATGCATTGAGATTAGCATGGATTGATAGTAGGTCAAAAGTAGTCCATACACATGGCGTCAGTTGTATATGGCCTACGTGGTCTATACCAAAGATAGTGTAAGGAAGCGGTTTGAAAAAGATCGAGGATTCCTCCGTATCTAATTACAAAGAATGTCATCATCAATACATTGATAGAGCATGAGATAAGTGGGAAGCAGATTAGCTTTAAAATGGTACGGTACATCAACCAAATCCATGATTGCTGCATCTATCTTCATAGTATGGAAATACCCTTCATGAACAACAGTCGGCTACACCTTTGTATGACGTCAAGCATTTCGGCTATGTAATGCAACAATTGGCTTGATTTGGAATAAAATAGCATTGCTAGGCCTTCTTCACTTAGCTGTAATGTGCATGAGCAGGCAAATTATAAAGCGGTCAATTGTTCATGATAAGTCGCTGATGCTTTTTCAATAGCTCACACATTGCAGAAGCAAATTGTACATTCTATTGCCTCAATGCTTTCGCATCATTTTTCTATCGTCTATAGGTATGTCTGCATGAACTTGAAATCGCCGACTAGAACAATATGGACATAGGCCTACAGGCATGTGGATATGCGGCGACAGCTAGTAGAGGTTCTATAGATAGTAGTAGTAGACCTTGTGTATGAGATAGGATAGATAGATAGATGCCTATATTTGTAGTTTTGTAAAAGTGCTTGGCACATGCACTGAATATGAAAGGCGTTGCAATTGATCTTCAATCGTCAGCTACGAATGATGAATAGATGTCAAATGATTGGACAGTAAGTTGTCAGTCGCTTGAAGTAAGTTGTGCTGTGTATACGATGGTTCAAATGCAATCTTTTAACATGTCTACTTTGCTATCCTAAAAGACTGTGACACTAAAAGCTCTCTTTCAGTGATCATTGATGATGTGGATAGACGATGTAAAAATGAAGCGATCTTATAATCGGAGGTTGGCAGGCAGTCTTGAGTCAGTGATTTAAAATCGTTGATTCCAAAAGATGTGCCCCGGGTGAGGATCGAACTCACGGCCTTCAGATTATGAGACTGACGCGCTACCTACTGCGCTACCGAGGCATCTGACAGACACATCGCTACTTCTGAATCTATATTATCACCCACCATCGCACTATCGCGAGATCACATCCAAAGGCTGCGAAGCTCCACTTATTACTTATTGCATTCAATGCAATGATTTGAGTCTCTGCAATTAGCGTGGAGAAAGAAAGAAAGAAGTGTAGTTAAAAGTCAAACAACTCCCAACTTCGTCTAAAATATGCAGCCCACGCCGTTCTATTTGTTTCACATTTATATGACTGTATATCAGATTATCGGCATTGAATATTAACTTTCTTTTCTCTAAAAAGCACAGTGCGAGCATGCCCTCACAGTAGTCCGTTCATTTGAAATTTCAGGAGGCGCAAGTTTTTTCGCCGGGTGAAGGGAGTGATGTCTTGATGTGCAGTGTGATACATACAATGCCGCAGCGAATGTGCAACTGTGGTTTTTTAGGCTGATGGATTCGCATATTCAGAATAAGTGAAGTCTATGGCTGTGTTCATTCAAAATGCTAGCGACTTGCAATAAGTCGCTACAGGGAGAATACGACTTTGTGGACATTTAGGGGCAAAATTTAAATCATTCTGTCTTTCTCCTTACCAATCTGATCAGAATATATTTGATATCAAAATTGTCCGCGTGTTTTTATGTTGATAGTGTGTATAATGTATTAATGTTTTATGAAATTTCTTTTTCATCAAATGTTGTTCATATCATATGGATGTACTTGATTAATGCTTTCCAACTAATTATAAATGTTTATTGAATTGTTTACTGAAAGAGTCAGCGAAGACACCGAATATTCTTCGTCTGAAGACAAAGTTTTTGTGTGAAGATATTTCGCCTGCGTATTGACCGCTTTGAGTGTCGAGATGTCACTATTTCAAAATACATCAATTGCAAGTAGCATCTTAAAGTTATAATCTCTACTTGCATATAATTTTATCATTTTCATTCCCGTGATCAATCTCAGTATTTAATCCACAACGGTCTCTGAAGTGTAGAGGCGCCAGCGTTGGAGCGATTGTCGCGTTCTTAATTCTGCGAATACTTCTCACTACGACATGGGTCTTATGCATATGGGCTCTACTGAGAAACACGATAGAGAAACAGAAAAATGTCGAAGTTCACGCGCATGGAAAATAACTCAAAACTGCTCCGGGCGCCTGAATATTTTGAAACACAATGACCGGCTCCTAGCTGCCGACTTCTGAGATAATTTTTCATCTCGTTTTGCTAAACTTAACTTTCTTTTAGATTGAATTTGCACATGCACAATTGAAATTGATTTTCTTGGTTTGCAATTGTATATATATATATATATATATATCATGACGAGCATTAATGTTAATAGATATTAATCTTCTCCCTGAGAATAATTCCATCAATGATTCTAAAAAAAGCCAGGTAAAACGATTTCTGCGACATATCACATAATTTTCAAAGCATTTTGTAAGCGCTGTAAGGATAGCACTACAATTTCTTTTGGATGGTTAGAAAAACATGCGCGCATTTGCATGCGCTTAGAATACATACGATAGAATTCATTTTTTAGCGCATTTTCGGCATTATTATCTCCCTATGATTTGCACTTGTGACCCTGTGAAGAGAGTTATGACCATGAAATAGAAGGATTCAATGTGTTTTCCTCCCATGGGCTATGTAGCTCAAAGTTCTCAAGCCGTAGGAATGTTTTCCCAGATCTTGTACATTGACTGCGAACCAACTTCTGTGGCGGCTGTGTTTGAAGTCCATCATTAGTGAGTTCTTATGAGCCATTACTGCGATTAAAATCTCATTCTCCTCTTGATTTTTTGGTTAGATGATAAAAAGCGAAAAGTTATTTTTTTCATCTTCATCAGAATCTCGCGATGCATTTTGAATGATGTGGATGAGTCTGGCATTCATTTCTAAGAATTACGTGACGAAGATCTGTCTGTCTCTCATTCACTTCATTTAGTAATGTTTCTGACAAGATTTATCAATTCGGTGGCTCAATAAGCCATTTATAAAGCCTTTAAAGTGTTGTCATAAATAGATTAAAAACTTAAGATTATAAGCTGATGCTTTAATTATCAAATTGATGCCAGGTGACTTAACTCATCCATGAAGTGAGAGCAAATCATCCTGTGTATTAAAATTTGCGGAAAACAACTCTTTTGAGAGAAGATCGATTCAATAAGCTGGCAAGATTCACCAAGTTTTGACAGGTTTATTTGCAAACATGTTTCAGTAGGCAGGATACCATCATCAAATATTATAGAAAGTAAAAAGGAAATGCCGGATTTCTACATTAGCTACGTTGATGATATTTGGGCCGTCACTTTTTTGGACCAGCTTAATGCTGTTAATTCATCACTTCAATTTAGTATAGAAGAATCCATAAATAACTCAATTAATTTCATAGATATGAATATTTCGATAAAAAATGACAAAATTGGAAACCAATTGGATAATAAAAGAACCTAATGCTTTATTGCATAATCATAGCGACTCCTACAGTCCTGATATTATAAGAACAACAGGATTAAGCACTGTACAATAGATCCCAAAAAACCAAGCAGTCTCCCTGCCGACCGCGATTAAAATTAAAATAAAGTTAGGAATATTTTCATCCAAAGCGGATGTCATCCTGATGGAATAAATATAGTCTTTGAGCATGTGATCGTCCTAAAATAAAATTGCAATCTAGCTAAAAAGCTAAAATATTTTGGAAACTCTCCTATGTTTTAACTCTCTCAAATAAAACGTAATATTCGCCACATAAATAGTGCTTTAGAAAATAGCATTTTAAGAATTGCCTTGAGCACTTACAAAACACAAAATGTGATAAGCAATAAATATAAAATTCCTATTAGTAAGTTATCCTTCGTAGTGTATAAATATACTTGTGAGCATTGCAGTCAATGAAATCATCGGTGAAACCCGTCGACATGTACGCACGTATCTACTAGAATAAACGAATATTCGAAAGGTCGACCCCCATCCGAAATATTGCTTTATGCTCATATCCCAGATGACGATAATTTTGAAATTCTCATTCGTACTCCATACACAAAAATTGCTGAATCATTGTACATAAAGTTATTTCTTCATTCACACTGTCTCATAAGTAACCACAACCAATCACAGTCACTTTTCATGTATTGATTTTTCATGCCATCAAGTCTTGTATATATATTTCATCATTTTTCACTGATCGTTGTCACTGATAATGGTAGTTTACCTACTGAAACATATTTGTCAATAAAACTGTCAAAAGATTACGGCTTCAGTCGCTTAGTTTTCTTTTTATGTGCAGAGTTGATCGCGGCCACGGATTGGCATTCTCTTCTTCTCATCTTTTCAAGTCTGCGGTTTTCATCATGCATTATTTTGATAATTTCATTAAATAGGATTGCATGATAACCTTCAACCCGTAGAAATCCGATACTGTATATTATGATTTGTGGACACGTATTTCCATGATGCGCAGTATGGCGGCCAGGGATGGAAACTGGCCGCCGGTCCGTACAGGTATTGCATTGAGGCCAGCTGAGGCTGGCTTCTTTTAATGTGTTCACCGAGTTCTTATTTTTGATGAAATTGTTATTTTCACCTTATAAATGGACATACCATGATTGAGCTTTGTTTTTTGTTTATTGTAGCACTATGTGTACTTTCAGAGTATTCTGTAGGCTGTAGGACTTTATTTGTATACGTCTCCAAAATGGTCATAAATTTGATAGCCACTCAGTCGCAATTAGTAGGCCTATATCAACCGAGAAATCTTAATTATTGTGAGTTATGCTGGTAGACGATGTGATGCTATTATGTCTTTTGTTGCACAGCTTTTTATGGTTGAATTTCTATTCCCATACCGCTGAATTCGATTTATGAGATAGTGCTGTGCTATTATGTCACTGTCTATTGTGCTAACATAGACAGCACAATGTCTATCAGTGTCTATCATTTTGCGGAGGTCCATGCATTGCACTGTTGGGTAAAGCGCTACTCTCTATCGTACTTTAATTAAAATTGTAATTATATGTAGTCGTGTTCACCAACATGTCTATAGTTCAAACGTCTTAATGGCAATTTTCATCGAAAAATTTAAATCGGTGTGAAGTCGGCCTGCATTAACAACGGCTGAAGCCGGTCTAAAATAATCCATCAGAGTCCTACGCCACATCATCCTGAAACAGACCAAAAGCAGGCCAGAGGTTAAACACATGTCGGCAAGATGCCGGCCTGCCAGCCTCTGAATGGGAAGTGCCTGAAAATCTCGACCGATTTCCATCTCTGACGGCGGTTTCCAGTAGCTGGCAATGATTTTGATCAAATGCCATTGCTTGGTTGCAAAAGTTTCAATGTTAGGCACCTGCACATGGCCGTTGTACTTTGTAAAGATTCGCGACAATTCTCATTTTTCTTTTAATCTATAATCATTTTGTTAAAACATTTTGTAATACAACGTCTAATGTCATTCGCTCTTTTTTAGCATACATTTCGATCCCAAGAATTTGATCAAAAGAAGGAGGAGATCAACACGATTCAAATATTGCCACTGTCTACCTCTTGCGATGCCTAGAACACCCATAAATTGCGTTTGAAAAAATATTTTTTAATAGTAACTTAAGCTTTGAAAAATGCTGAGACATTTAGGGGCTAATGTAAGAATTTGCAACTATTGTATGCTTCAGTCTTCTTAAGATGCACCAAATACTGCTCAAGATCGGTGCCAAAGTTTGCAACTGAATTGACCGTCGACAATCATTGGGTTTCTATTCTAGTCCTCCTAACTTAAACAAACACGAAAATCGGATTTCCAAGTCCTCGCTGCTTCCCGCCTTGACAGAATCATAGATATAGACTGCCGATCAGAGACAGATAATTCTAAAACTGAAAATGAAACATTCGGATCACCGGTCACGGATAGGTCATAGCACCGATCACGGTGACGGCAGTACCACATTACCGACCGATCGGTCACGCTTTTGAAAAGCCGGCAGACGTTTGCAATCCTGGGGCGACCGCACAGAAACAGTGTTGGATAGTGTGTTGTTGGTGACAAAGTAATTTCAATGGGTGAATCTTACTGTTAGAGATCTGTACGGTCGCCCCTGCTTGTTAACTTTCTCCTCCAGGGGCTACATTCACTGTTGCATGCGATGCAGATTTACTGAACTAAACCTCCTAGGTTGGCATGAACACACTTAGCCGAAACACACTTAGCCGAAACCCACTCAGCGAGAACCCGCTTACCGAAAACCGACATGTTAGAAACCTACTCAGCGGAAAGTCCAGTTGTTGGAAAGATCACTTGGCGGAAAGTCTCTTATTTAGTCTATCGATCATGTTAACAAATGCACATAATGTAGACTGCATTGTAAGTAGTAAGCAAAACTCCACTTCTGGACCGCGCAAGATGGCCGCCGTCGTGGCTGCGTCCCCCCCCCCCTCTGGCACCGTAGAGTGTCGTGGTCGGCCGCCGTGGTGCTTCGTGTCTGAGTCCCCCCCCCCCTCTGGAACGCTAGAGGTTGTGGTCTGTCGTGGTGTGCCGGCCGGGTGGGTCCACGTTCACAACATGTTCGCTGACGTCCCCCCCCCCCCTCTGCAACGATAGAGTGTGAGACTCGGGTGACTGGGTCCGACCGCCTGGTTGACGTGGGCGACCGCCAGGATTAGTCTTGAGGCTATAGTGTGTGATGTTTTTGGTGCAATCTGCTGAATGTTGGGTTGTAAAATGGGTTGTTTCGAGTGGAAGGAGTGGTCGGATGAGAAAACGGAGGTCAGATTCGGATTCAGCGTGAAATTCTGCATCGGTAGGGTGAGTTTCAAGGCAATCGGCGAGAAAAACTGTTTCTTCAAAATTTTGACATAGAATGTGGGACGTTTTGGTGTGTAGCGCCCAAACGAAGCATCGGATGAGAAAACGGAGTCCAGATTCGGAATCTACGTGAAATTTTGGGTTAGGAAGGATGTTTCCAGCGAAATCGGAGAGAAAAAATTTTCGGCTGACGTCCCCCCCCCCCCCCTCTGGACAGCTTGCTTCGATTTTGGCTTCTAGTGGACGGATTTTGTCGTGCGATAGCTCGTTTGAAAGCTAAGAGTGAGACAAATTCAGTGAAAGAATCGGCTTGTTCGTATCTGCCTTCGTTTACATGTGAGACGCCATTTAAGATTTTGGGACATTGGTGAAAAACGACAGAGTTAGAATTTGGGACGTTTTGGGCTGTAGCTTCAAAACGAACTATCGGATTGGTAAACGGATGCCAGATTTGGAATCAACTTGATGTTATTGTCCAATGAGGATCATCATCCAATGAGAATCAAGCATTTCTTTATAAATAGCGAGCCTTCCACAGTGAGAATCATTCCATCGTTGAATCACACGAGTGACGGACGCACATTTTCTCTCTCTCTAGTTCCCTGTTCTATTATCCAACTAAAATGGTAAGTCGCTACTTCCCTCCCTCTCCTCCCTTGAACGTAAACTTAATACAATCTTTTTTCATTTTCAGGCATCTACTCCATCTGCTGCACTAGTAGGACAAAATGGCGGTCAAACGTTACAAGGTTCGCTACGGTCAGATCATCTACAACTGAGGCCAGTGGAAGAAACATCCAAGGTACATAATCCTACACCGCTACAGCGTAAATTTAAACAAGCCTTGCGTTATGATGATCATAGCGTAGTACTCCAAACGGGAATGCTCCCTTCCACGGATGTCAAGATAATGCACAATCAGTATGGGGACTACATACTGATCCCCGTGAGTCCGTACATTCGCCACCAACTTGATATTATTGAGGAGTACGTGACATTAAATATGGACATTCCTACTCCTCTTGCTCAAGAGTGGAAGGCGAGAGATGACAAGGATACTCCCTATAGAAAGATTTGGGATGGTAATCACATTTGCCTACCGGTATCACATTGGTGTACTTACTATAAGAAGGAGGGAGATCATTCAATACCCATCAGATGTGATGAGCTCGGAGAAGGTACTTGGGATATCCTTTTCAAAGTGAATGGGCTATATTATGGTCGACACAAGGATAATAAAATAGCCTCTCTCTCCATGCATATGGAATCCATCCTATATATTCCGAAACCACCCAACGTGGACGACATAATTGATCAAATCCTTAACAGCAGTGGTACGAAGCGCAAGTCGGAGAAGAATGCTACATCAAAACGCAAATCAAAGAAGGAGAATTGCTAGTCCTTTCCTAACTCTACCCTATGACAATTCGCTTATGTGCTTTGAGTGTCGTAGACGTGGTCTTATTAGATACATTTTACTTCTTCGTTGCCATCATATCATTTGTGTATTTTGTCGTGAAAAGCATCGATGTAATTCTTCATTTTGTAATATGTTATAGAACGTTTCCTTAGATGTGTAAATTTCCGTTTTAGGCTTCTATCATCATTTTTATGGATTGTGAGGGTGAACCTGTACAGGAGCTCAGTGCTATTGCTATGAACAATTGGACATATCAGATTGTTAGTGTCTATCATCAACATGCCAACTGCGATCCCAATGTTGATCAATGGGCGAGAAAACACATTCATGGACTTAATCTGAAATATTTGCAAGACTATGGCTTTTCTTGTGAGAGTGCTCTTCTTATTGACTTTAAACGATGGTTAGCTGCTTTCAATGTTATACGCATCTTTTGTAATAATCCTGGTAAGGAGAGGAAAGTATTTCCCAATCTAATCATTGATGATATTTTGCTCCCACCTTGGGATAGTAGAGTGAATCAACATTATCATGAAGTCACAAAACGTTTTAAGGATTTGTGTGTTCCTATTTTGTCTGTTCGTTGTAGTAGCTACGTTCATAACCAATGCTTCTTTCCTCCTTACCTCAACACTGCCAAAGTCCTGTATGGTTATCATTGCTCGCTGTATGATAGTTACCAGCTGTATCTATTTTATCTCTTTCAAACCATTGATTTATAATGCATGCTTGTTACCATTATTCAATAAATGTTACTATGAGAAGAGTTGTTGTTTTCATGCAATGGATGGGTTAGATAAAGGGCGATCATGTCTTTCTCAAACGACTGCGGAACATTACGTTTTCATAGGCAAAGTTTAAAAGGAGCTGTTCAAGATTATGTGATAAAATTTCATAAAGATGAGACCGACATCGAAGCAGTGGTCGATGATGCTAGCACTCTATTTCTAGAGTTAATGAATACATTCTCTGATAGCATTATCATGGCGCGATTAGTTGCGAAAATTAAGTTTAGTCATTTTGGAAAGGAAGAGGTGGAAAGTCGCTCTTTCCATTTTGCTTCTTATTCAATGGAAGTGGTAGATCACCCCCAAGAATTTTTTAAAAGACATATGATAAAAATTGCTGAACGTCTTAACGCATTTAACCATCATGGTAGCAGTCTAGTGATTGAAGCGATTTCAGATATTCACATTCAACTTTCCATAAAGAAAAATTGAAAATGCAGTGGTACTTGATTGTAGCACAACTGGTTTTCGAGCTATGTCTGCTCACTCTCGAAGTATATTCCTTCTGTACATGCGTCTATTATTTAGAAAAGGCTAGCAAATTCATATCTTCAAAAAGACTTGCTATAGACATCAGTAACGGTGAAACTATGTGTTGCGATGTATGTAAGCGAAAGGATGGAAATGAAAAGCGCATCTTCAAGAGATGTAAGCATGCTTTTTGTCAACGCTGTTTCATACGTAATTGCATTCAACTTTGCCAATGTAACCACTGTGACATTGCTCATTTCGAGTGTCACTTATGTCGCAATAGTTAGTACCTATGCAAATGTGGTAAAGATAGGTTTTAGCAAAGACTAACACGGAAAATGGCGAAACGTAAAATGACGAAACGTAAAAGTCAAAAGTTTTCTTCAGCCATTCAAGCTCTCCGACGAATGAAAGCAAATCAGCGATACAATGCTATACGACATGCTAACGATAAATTCATTTGTGAAATTATTTCTCATGTGAGGAAGTTGAGGACGAAGAAATTAGCGCCAAAACAACGAAAGTTACTTAAGCGATATGCTACGAAATTGCGTTTCATCTCCAATCCTAAAGTCGCCCTTCAAAGAAAGAGGAAAACTCTAACACAAAAGGGCGGTTTCCTTTCAGCAATACTTCCAATGATAGCTCCTGCCGTGGGCAACCTATTGGGAAATATCTTTGGCTCTAAGCGTTAATTATGCAAATGTTGAGTCTCAAAGTAATAAAATGGATTTCAGACTTCAATGTGATAAAGTTCTGACTGTATCAGGTCCATCTCATGCAGGTAAAACTGTTTTCACGCTGAATTTATTGGATAAAAGAAGGGAGTTGTTTAAGGAACCTATCAATCGAGTGATTTGGTGTTATGGTATTTATCAACCGTCGCTGTTTCAGGAATTGCAAAGTCGCAACTTTATTCGACATGAAGGAATTATTCCAGTGGATAAACTTCAGTCTAATGATGTTGTTGTATTGGATGATTTATTAAAAGAAAGTAAGAATTCAAAAGATGTTACAGATATGTTCACTCGCGCAGCACACCATAAAAGGTGTTTTATCATCTATATTACACAAAATTTGTTTCCTGATGGAAAAGAAGCTCGTACACGAAACCTGAATACACACTATTATGCTATTTTCAAGAATCCGCGAGATAAAAGTCAATTTGAAATTTTAGCGCGACAAGTTGCACCCAGAGGATCAAAAGCCTTAATTGAAATTTTTCAAGCAGCTACTGAAAAACCATACGGTTACTTATTCATTGACTTTACGCAAGAGTGTCCGGAAGAATTTAGATTTCGAAGTGATATTTTGAAAACTCCCATGATTATCTACAAACTATGAGTTCTTATTCTCGCATGATTGTTATTCCTCAGGATGAATATGTACAATTGACTGCCATGCAGCAAGTAAAGCAACCTCTTGCAAATCAAATGTATAGGAAAGAAATAGATTATCAGCAAAATGTTCACATCAAAGATCCACATCGTGCTGTATTATTACAATCGGAAACTGTTGAGCAATTGAAAAACTTGAAGAATAAGATGCGTGACTCTGTATCGACTGCTACACCTTTAGCATCTCGCGCACATGCCATATCTCTTTTCAACAGTATTGAACCCCATCTCAATGTAAATGATAGAGGAGAAATCATTACAGATGAAAATAAAGTGATTGATGCTTCACGTTATGAAGACTTGATTCAGTATGCGACACGTAGAAAGCGCCGTCAGGGCTATGTTCCACCTGGTTGGTCATACTTTCTTAAACTATTGAAAAAGCATAATGTGCCAAAATTTGCTTTAAATAATGAGACATTGAAAGAACTTGATTCAACAGTGGCTACTACTCCAATGCTTCAGGCGATGAAAATGCCAACAAATTGGTTTAAGACGTCACCTGCTACATCCCCTCCCACACTCACTAAGCAAACAAGGGGAAGAACTCGACGTAGATCTGTATCGCCACTAAAACTGGTAAAAGGAAAACGTAAAACAGCTCCTCCCAGGAAATACATGTTCTCAGACTATTAATATGAAGCAGATGTGTTGCTTGCCATGTAATGAGCCGCCAGAGGTGAATGTCGTTGTCACTTGCACTTGCTGCGCCAGCTCTCATAATGAAACCCCTAAGCAATGTGAACACGATCGCAAAACCGCTAAAGCTAAATGCTGCAGTTGTTGTAAATGTAGAAAGGGAAGAAAACAAAAAGATGAGAAGGAGGAAAAAGAGTCAGCCGTCATCGACTGAACGTTTGAAGTCAATCTACTATGATGTAAAACATCCGGCAGGATTTGCATCTATCAAGAAATTATCAAAAGCGAGTGGTCTTCCACAATCACAAGTGAAACGATGGTTAAAGGGTCAGGCTACCTATACACTCCACAAACAAGCGAAAAAGAAGTACCGCACCCGCCATTATATTGTTCATGACATCGATGAACAGTGGCAAGCAGATTTGTGCGATGTTGCCTCCATTTCAAAACATAACTCGGGCAATAATTTTATTTTAACCGTCATTGATATTTTCTCGCGTTATGCGTGGGCTCAACCTTTAAAAACTAAAGAAGGGAAAGGAGTAGCAAAAGCATTCCAAACAATTTTTCGAGAAGGTCGCATTCCAAAAAGAATTCAGAGTGATCAAGGAAAAGAGTTTGAAAATCAGCATGTGACAAGATTATTTGAGAGGCATAACATTGAGTTGTTTAGTGTAAAGAGCGCTTATAAAGCTGCACTCGTTGAACGTTTTAATCGCACATTAAAAAATCGTTTGTGGCGACATTTTACTGCCAACTTGACACAAAATTGGACAAAGGTTCTACAAGATACACTCCATGCCTACAATCACTCTATCCATCGTTCTATTGGACTCAGACCAGTAGATGTAAATGCTGACAATGTAGATAAAGTGCGCGAATCATTCCAACGTAAACGCACTCATGTGAAAAGTGATGTGAAAATTGGCGATAAAGTTCGTATCTCAAAAGTGAAAAGTGTTTTTGCTAAAGGGTACCTCCCGAATTGGACAGAGGAGGTATTTACAGTATCAAGGATTAATCAAAAAGACTCTCCGACCACCTACAAGTTGAAAGATTACGATAATGAAGAAATTGAGGGTAGCTTTTACCGCGATGAGATTGAGGTAGTCACTGAAAGTGAAACATATTTGGTAGAGAAAATCATTCGATGTAAAAAACGGCAAGGTGAAGAATGGTGTCTTGTTAAATGGACTGGTTATCCTTCAAGTATGAACTCTTGGATGCGTCGTGCCGACATCTTTCATCTAAGTGATCGACAGTGATTCATGCAAAGTTGTAACTAACAATGTTTAGGGTTTGAGCTATGAATCCAACTGCCTCATTTTATTCACGACCCTCCTACGTAAGTGGTGGAGGACAAATTTACATCGGTGCTCGCCGCCAACGTGGAGGTAGCATACTTGGTGCACTGAAATCTGTTGTAGCACCTCTCATATCCAATGTCGGTAGATCTTTAAAACGAAATGTTTTAAGTAATGCCGTTGGCTTTGCTGGTGATGTTGCTAGTGATCTTTCCAGAGGTAGAAGTTTTAAGAGCAGTTTGTTGAATCGTGGGAAGGAACGCGGTTTAAAAACATTGAAGCAGACCATTGCTGGTGTTACTCAAGGAAAGAAATCACCTAAACGAATGAGAAAAGGAAGGAGGAAACATCGCGGAGCTGGTAAGGTGCGATCTTCAGTCAAAAGGCATTCACGCAAACGTCGCAGAGGCTCTAATCATTCATCAGGCGCTAAACGACGACGCTGCTATAACTTCTAATCATGGAGTGTAAAACTTCCGGTTTTTGTTTGTTCGATCAACAAGCCATACAGACAGATATTCTTAGTTCAAGTATTGTAGATTATCATCCTCGAACAGCTGAGAATGCTGGCCCCATTGAATTTGTTATTCCTGGTGGTAGTGATGACTACATAGATTTGAGTTATGCGATGCTTGATTTGAGGTTTAGAATTCAGCAAGCAGATGGAACTGCTATTGACGATGCACATAAAGTTGGACTGAACAATTTACCATTGACTACATTACTTCGCGATGTTTCTCTAACGATTGGAGAGCAGCAGGTGGAAGGTGGTCAAAGCGATTATCCCTATAAATCATATTTCAATCATGTATCACAGTTTCATCCAGCAGCACAAAAAAGTCATATGGAAGCCATGGGATGGTACAGAGATGAAGCAGGAAAATTGATGTTGAAACAAACAGTGGCTTTGTAAAGCGATCTGCTATGATTAAAGATAGTAGAGTATGTCAGCTATATGGTCCGCTGAATTTAGACTTCTTTAGACAGTCAAAGTTTTTACTCTGTAATACCAGCATGCGACTCAAGCTGACATTGAATAAGCCTGAATTTGCGCTGAATGCATTTGCTAAAGTTGACAATTTTAGAATTCATGTGGAAGATATTGCACTTTACATTCGTCGAGTAGTACCGAATCCAAGTGTCATTAGAGGGCATGCTGAAGGTCTTAACCGCCAAAATGCCATTTACCCCGTTCAGCATACAAAGCTTCTCACCTTTACAATTCCGAAAGATCAAAAGAGTTTCATGAAAGATGGCCTCTTTCCATCGGAAGCACCGAAGCTCCTCATGGTGGCAATGGTTGAAAATGATGCATTTAATGGTAATATAAAGAAGAATCCTTTCAATTTTAAACACAATCAGTTAAGTGAAATTGCTTTACGTGTTAATGGTGTGAGTCATCCTGGTCCACCCTACAAACCAGATTTTGCTTCGGATCAATTTATGCGCAGTTATGTTGATTTTATGGATGTCTTTGGCTTTTACAATACGGATGATACCAACGGACTGACTATGAAAGAGTTTAAGAGTGGATATACTATTTATGCATTTGATTTGACTGCTGACAGCGATATTAGTGCACCCTATCGTCAAGCGAACGTGCCTCATAATATTCGTTTGGATTTGACGTTCAAAAGAACACTACCTGAGACGATCAATGTATTAATTTATGCAGTCTTCGATTCAAATATTGAAATTACAAAGTATCGTGACGTGATTCTTCAGTATAATCGTTAATGAGTTGGTTGACTGCTGACGATATTAAGACTAAAGTGCAGCGTAATGCAGACGAAGCGACGTTGAAAGCTTTCGATAATGTCTATTCACTCGATACCTTACCACCTGCAGTAAATCACTATCCCATCTTTATTGTGCTAAACACTCATTCACAGAATTTAGGCGGTGAGCATTGGAAAGCGATCTTTATTGGAGAAGACCGACGTGGTGAACTATTTGACTCTCTTGCTCAACCTCCAAATATACCAACACAGCAGTGGTTGAGAAAACATACGCGTCAATATCAGCGAAATGAACGCATACTACAACATCCACTTTCATCAACGTGTGGTGCTTTTGTACTGTACTTCATCTTAAAACGTTTACATGTATCTCGATTTGCATCTGTTATTCAAAACTTTTCATGTAATCCATCCTCTAATGAAAAAATGATTTGTAAGTTCTATCATGATTTGAAATAAAAACATCATGTTGGAAAAATTGTTTTTTATTTTACAATCCGCTGGGTACGTACATACTCAATGAGATAGTCTAGGATCATATTTGCTTGTTCATGAGATTTTAGTCCAGTAATGATCACTTTACTATTATGAAAGATTGCCACATGCACAGGCAACCAACAACTAATGAGAGCTGCAGGAAAAAGTTCGGGTTCATAACACAAACTGTAACTGCTGGTACGAATCTTCAAAAATGATAGACTGTCACTCAATTGAGTAGAGATCACCATATTGTCCACAGTCAGATTCGACATCACACACCTCTCCCTCTTCCATATCCGACGTAGTAGTCTCTGTAGCTCTAAGCGCATTGACTGCGCCGATGAATGAGAAAGGGCGCCGAGAATCTGTACAGTCCCATTTGGGAAGAGTTGAAGATTCCGTGAATTGTTCATCTTCACCACTAACATTTGAGGACGGCCCGGGTAATACTTGCTGTTTGGAAGCTGTTGGCGTAATGTTGTGAGATCGATTTTGGTGTAGAGTCTGAAGCGACGGAGAATGTTGACGATGGTGTAGCGATGGCGCTTCATGATGAAAGAATGAGTAAATTGAGCGATGTACCTTCCTTTTATACTTTTCCCAACTACCTTGATGAAATGTGAAGTTAGTATGAAGTTGGGAATGATAGAGTTGAATTCGCCGATTGTTGACGCGCAGCCAGATGCGATTTCCAATACGTGAATGTCTTTTCATATAGAAGTATTTCAAGTCCTTCATGATATGATGTAGAGATTGAAAATGACGATAAGATAAAACAAACTCTCTTCTCACATTTCCAGTTGAATCTTTGAAATAGACGTTTCGATCATGATCCGTTTCAATACGTTGTAGGGAATCTAATTTCCAACTCATGGTGCGTGGTAATCATATCTGATTAAGATTTGCATAGTAGGGCGATGAACTCACGACGAATAAATGTCATGATGGAGCGATGTATGTATCTTCTATACTTCTCCCAATTGTATTTGCGAAATGAGAAACAGTTTGCGGAATGAGAATGGTAGATTTGAATTTCATTTCTGTAATGTTGAAGCCAAACTTGATCACCCAAGGAGATGAATCTTAATGTTTCAAAATATTCCAAATCCCTCATGATATCATTGAGGTTGACAAATTGTCGCCATGTTAATGTAATTCCTCTTGATGTATGACCATGAGAATTTTTGAAATGTACGTTTCCATCACGATCAACTCTGATATATTGTAGAGAGTCCAAAATCCAAGTCTTCATGATGTTATGCAAAGTTGCAGATTAGCAATATAAAAATGTCGTTTTATCATATTTTGCTTAGCAATGCGGCTACAAAGAGATTTACTAGCAATCGAGCCGCACTCTTTTCTACTCCCATTGATCATGCACAACAGCTAAATGGGAATTGGGAAGTGGGTGTCACTCAACTTGTTTATAGCAACTGTGTCTATACTTTTGATCATGAGGTGATGACTATTAATATGAGACGTACAGCTGCTTACCAATGTGAAAAGGGGTGCCGAATATACATTCCACAGTGGCCAAAGAAAGATCTCTTATCATGTAAAAAGTTTATATATGATTTCTTGAATAAAGCGTGTAAACATATTGCCCAATTTACTCCGCACAATGATGATTATAATTATGTACATCATGTAGTTGAGAAAGATTGGATTGTTGGTTTAAGTCCAAGTTTAAGAAATGATTTAGGCTACCTCGCTAGCGCCTTAACAAGCTATGATAATTTTAACGTTAATTACCACATAAGTGGTCATAAACAGTTAATATATCGAGAGGAAGCTTATTATGTAGATCTTATTCCAAGAAATGAGAAGACGTTGGTGAAGAAGATTGTGATTAAGCCAAGAAAGACAAACATGACTCCTGAAACATTATTGAAGAAATTTAATTATCTCCTTCGAGTTGATGACAAACAAGTGGCAACATTGACTTATATTAAATCATCTAATCATATTGCAATAAGCAAATTAAATGATGATGATCTAGTATTAGTTTGTTCAAAAGATTTTCATCAGTTCTTACGACATCGTTCTGCAGCTGTTCATGGAAAATCTGATATGCAACATTTACCATGTGAAAGGTCAAATCAATTTGATACAGAATGGGCCGTATCTTTATACAGAAAGTGTGTAGAGCCTTTTGGTGGTTTCTTACATGAAACAAGAGTGTTGATGCCTCGCATTATTACTTCGGTTAAATTGGTTGTAGATTATTTAAATGAAGTGATTAATGAGCAACATATTTCATTTTCTGAAAAAGAAGGTACTTTGTCTCTCACTATAAATGGAAAAGGTATTGAACTAATTATGGATAAAACTCTAATGGACATTTTGGGTTTTGACCAAAATATCTTTAAAAGTGGTACTGTAACCAAAGCTAGCGCAGACATGTCGCTATCGCGTCGTATTAACTATTTTCAGATATATTCCAATATTGGTGAAGATGTACGTGTGGGAGATGTTGAAGCTCCATTGCTAGCAATGATACCATACCAGCCAAAAAGCTGCAGTATTTTATCTGAGCATACTTTCAAGAAAGTGCATTATACAAAGCTGAAATCAAACTACATCCCACAAATTGATATTGCCATTTATGATGATGCTGGTGCGTTGATTCCTTTTCATAAAGATGCTGTGACAAGTATTACACTCCATTTCCGAATGAAGAGTTAATGCAAACGTATGCTAATATATTTTTCCAATGTGAATAATATGGAAAGTGAAAATAAGGACTCGTTTCTAATCTACTTGCCCAGTAATGCTTCTATGAATAAATTTCCCAAAAATAAACCATCAGACTATCGAGTAGAATTAAATCGGCCACTGCATTTAGAAGGTGAATGGGAGGTTGGCGTTTCTAGTATTTGCTATGATAGCAATATTCAGAATGTGAATGATTTGGAAGAAATGATATTGACTCCTCGCACCCATGATGGAATAACGATGAATAATGCATTCCAGTTCCCATACAATTTAACATCAGATGGAAAGTGGAACTATGAATGGATTCAGATAAAATCAGATTCTTATGAGCCATTTGGGAATGAGAAAATTATTAAGGCATTCAACAGTGGTAATACTTCCATCATGAAGAATAAAAATCAGAAAGCTTATGAGTTTACTATCTATCATTGGAGTGGGAGACAGTTCCTCCGCTTTCATTCTTTTACTAAAGGTCTTACGCTGAGGTTGGATAGTGAATTCTATCCGCATCTCGGTTTTGGTCATGGACTACATCTAACGTCAATTGCTACTGCAAATGTTAAAAAAGTTTATTCAACTCGAATCAACAAATTTCATTATAGATTTAAAATATTTGATGAAGATGTTGTAGAATGCGAAGAACGCATCATTTTGAAAAAGCGTGGTGTTCAACCTTTATCACTTATTGAGTTAGTAAAACGATGGAATGAGACTGTGGGTAAGAAGTATGGAGAGAAAATTATGGCGGACAAAAATAAGTTGGTTATTCAGAAATATAATGACAAACTTACAGTTTATTTCTCTCCAACCTTGCGTCATTTTGTAAGACATTATACACCTATTATTGGAAGCGGTGTGGTGTATGCTTCTCATGAATATCACACTAAAGCTGATTCAGTTAATGATGAATGGTGGGTGGACATCTATGGCGATCGCATCAAGAAAATTTACCAGTCTTATGAAGAATCTAAAGTTGCTATCAATATAATGCCGCGTCTATATCATACAGTTGAAAGCTTCATTCATGTAGTAAATCCTTATATACAACAGAAGTTGAAGCATGTGATGAAAAGTAAATATGATGTAAAGACACACCACATTTCGTTTTCAATTGAAAATCAACGCGTTGTTCTGAAACTGGGTGATGACATTCAATGTCAATTGAGTAAAAATTTGAAAAAACTCTTTGGCTTTTCAATGCTACAAACTGTGTTTGCTGCTGCGCATACGATTGGTATAGAAACACCAATGACACTTGATAAACATGAACAACACCTTTACATTCAAAGTGATTTGATTTTACCTATTTCTGTTGGCGAGAAAAAAGAATACATTTTACGCGATTTCATTCATGATAAAGACGCTTCATATGGAATAGTCGAGAAGATGTTTGAATCTATTTTCTATCATCCCGTCGTCAAACAAACTATACCCTCTATTGCTATCAAAATTACCAATGGTTTACAAGAGTGTATCCATGTGAAAGATACTAAATCCCTCGTAACTTTAGTGTTTCGGAAAACAAAGTGAAGTCATTGTGATATGTTTATTGAAATAAAAATATGTATATGAAAAAGTCTTTTCACAGATATAGGGGAATGGGCTGACTGTAGGCATATATTCACAAGGAAGAAACGATCTCATGCGATACATAAAACAACCATGTATATCTACAAAAAGCAACATCAAAATACTGAGTTAAAGTTGATTATGTCAATACATCTCCTGAATGTGGTAGCGTGAGTTTTATTCTTTTGGGTGGAGGTATGTTTGTGTCAGGATGTCCATGTGGAAGAGATGTGTTATGTCCTATCCAACACCTCTTATCCTCCCATGCTGAAAGTGCTCGTTTCTTGAACGTGTACGTTTTCACAGTATGAACTTGAGATTTTAAGATTGTCATATTGACAAACGTTATAGTTTTATTTTTATAGGCCTTCTTATAGGACCGATGTTTCATTTTATGAACAATGGATTTTGATATACCTTTAGCACGCTTAATACTATCTGCACATTCCTTTAGTTTCATGGAATACATTTTAGGACGGAGGAGAATCATTTCATCTATTTCCTTTCCTGCTGTTTCATCCTTAAAACAACCAAGTTTGGCTTTATTCTGTATGGAATAGAGTGGATGAGTGGGATTGTAGTTAGATGTATCGAAATATTTTTCTAATGACTTACCTACTTCATTAAAATTTAAATCTTTTTGAGTGGTAATTCCTAAAAAGAAACTATCTGTATCACCACCCAGCAAGCGAACCTCTTTTACGAGAGGGCATGGTTTTAATATTTTGTAGAAGAGTTGATACATTTCAAGCTTGGAATAATCTAAAACGGCTTGCCCAATATAGATGGGTTTGCACAACTCAACTTCTGATTTAATCATTTTAACACCTACAAGATCCTCATCGATGATGTCTCTATCAATGAAAAGAGGTGATGAGGTCAATTTGTGATATTTTTGTTCATCAACGACTAGTTTGTAATTCATACGTTTTCTAACATCCTCCATGGTCTTTCCGAATAGACTATTATTCTTATATTTATAAAAATCCTTTTCAAAATTATTTTGGGCGAGTGCACGTTTTTGACTGTTACTATCTATGTAGGGTTTGAGGAAGGCTTTCTGTCTAAATTTGATAATGCGGTGAACTGACTTTAGAAGCATGCCCATTTCTAAATAGAATTTTAATATGCAGAAGTGTACGAGATAATTTTTCTTATCATATTGGGTGAGTAAAAGTTTGCGGCATGGTTTGTACCTTGGCTGTCCACACTCTGTTAAGTTATTATGAAATTGTGACATGAATGGTGAAAACATATCTTCAGTCACTTCGCCAGATTCAGGTGCGAGTGGGAAATCAGCAGTTTTATTTTTAATACTATTTGGATAAATCAAATCCACTTCAAAATAATATCCCCAATCACCTTCATCTGGAATATTCAGTATGTTTGAAGGGTTGGAGTAATACTCAAGCTCATTTTGATTTAACCAACTAAACTCGGAATGAGGTAGTGGTTTAGACAGTGAACTACCATATAAATTATTTTGGTCATAGTACTTTAGGTGGATATGATCATCACCTACTGTTTCAGATTTTATATGATGTTTATTTACAAATGTGAGACCACCGCGTATTCCGCGCTCAAATATATTATACATCTCCGGGTCTTGTAAGAGATGAATGGTCTCACCAGTCATTTTAAAGGCTGATTTAAAGGACATGGCTGGTAGACTGACAAAGTGGACAGGATCTAATTTGTCTTCTTCTAATGCCACTCGTCGAAATTCCTGAAAGACATCAGCCAGCAAAATGACATCTAATTCTAAGTAAGCGATCATATAATCGCCAAACGTTTTACAATTAAATTTTAACCATGCCTCTTGAGCATGTTCATAGTCCTCTACTGGACAATCTTCACCCGTCAAATCGTTTTTGAATTTGTCAATGGAAGGAAGGGTTGTTTCATTTAGTTTAGACATTGAGCTAAAATACGCATAAGGAAAGACTCCTTTGCGAGTGATTATTTCATCCGTTAAGTTTGGATAGTGTTTCTTCAAAGTTTGACTATGGGGAAGAAACTTGAGATTACGAACGAGAGAAGCTAGTGACGCTGACATGAATTGAAATGAATCTAAAAATTTTATTTCGAAGAAGACTATCTTATTTTCTTTAGTTTTATCTACTGGTACTTTTGCTGTCATTGCCATGAATTTTTCTCTCGTTTGTGCTATTACATTGAACTGCCACGATTTCATCTGGCTCAACCCTCCTTTTATGAGCATATGACTGTCATAGCCCTTAAAGTTATGAAAAATGACGGGTAGTACACGACGTCTCAACCTAAGTGAAAAGTTACATTTGGAGCAGAGTGCGTTTCTAAATTTACCAGTGATGTGATCATGATCACGCACTTTCTTAATTTTATCGTCATCAAACGTTTTATGACATTTAGGACAGGATGTGCAACTTTCAAATTTTTGTTTGTCTTCATCTGACATATGTAGTGACTTACGCTGCAATTGGGAATCATATGATTGTTGAAATTTAGCAGCTTTATCGAGAAATTCTAGAAATTTTGAAATGCAATCTTCACCTTGCCAAGTATGCATTTTGTTTTGTCTATTCCTAAAGTGGTCATGCCATACTTCATAGCAGGATATGGCTGCTGGCTTGTGGATGATATCATCAATGTAGCATTCTATGTCTGCGTAAATGACACGCAGGGGACTTAATTCGTCACCATTATCCCTATGTGAAAATATTTTATCTTTGGGCATGCGTTCCATTTGTAATTTACCTCGCTTGCACCATTCATAGTGAGTTTCAAATTTATCTTTACTCCAAAATGAGCGGATGCAGCGGTCGCATACAAAATGTTCACCTCTTTTAGAGTGCCCCAAGTGAGTGTACAAGCGAGAGATTTTGGGAATACCACAGTAGTGCCATTCCTCGCTATCATCTTGTTTTACTAATAAGAGGTTGACTACACGTTCATAACAAGTTGAACGTGAATTATAGCGGGCACCCTTCAACCCCTTCTCCCACACGTGAACGACAATTTTAATCTTATTATGTTTTTCGAACGTTTCTACATCTTTGATTTTCATGTTGTTACTATCACAACCTTCAAAGTCTAGTTCATCCTCCCACTGTCTATAGCTATAGGTGCGATCTCGATGCGCGTTGATATCATTATAGTGAAGGATGGATAGGACTGCATATTTGAAACACTGTGATTTACAATCAACATTGATGACAGCTTTCTTATTATACAACGTTTTTGGAAGTTTAAATGTGCCTCGAGCTGCATGACTTTCTAATAGGGAAATTTTGAATATGGCTGAGTCCACACCATCAAAAATGAGAGCGCTGTCGCGTTGATTGAATTTATCTACATTTGATTTTAAACATTGAATGTGAAAATTTAGCCAAGACTCGCAGTCTACAACTTCGGTTGCGGAAGAGGAAGGAATATGAAACTGTATTCTCTCCGTCACTTGACCCGTTTGAAAATCTATTTTAATATATTTTAGTTTAAGGTAGATGAGCGCCTTCATTCTAAAATTGTCTAAATTATTGAAGAGCGCTTCGATAATGTTAGAATTTTGAAGGAGCCACTCAGGAAAATCTACAATTTGAGTATTGGACTCCATGCAGTAGTCGCGTACTAAATTATTATGTGAAACATTAATGAGGGAGATGGTAGAGGTACCGTTGGTGTAGTGATCATTTGCATGCGTGTGTTGAAGTCTGTGCGAAGATCGCTGAAAGTGACTATCAAAAGAAAGAGGGCACAAATCGCAAGGAAAGGAGATGTCATCGTCAGAATCAACTTCACCTCCGGAGATTGACGCCGCTTTGCGTTGACACACACGTTGTTTGATGTGTCGAAGGAGACTGTGCTTCCTTGTAAACATATGTCCGCAGTCGGCACATTCCCACTCGTTGCCTTGCCGCGAGAGTCCTGAGCTGGAACTCACATCACCTGAAAGAGAAATCATTCTTTCATCTCTGTTCAAGCCTCAGTGTAGTGTTACAACCTACCTTGACTCAATAACTCTAAACTTTCCTCGAGAAGAGAGGGCGTTGGTGATGAAGTTGATGCCTGAAATTGAGGAAGATGCTATTAGTCACACGTTTGAGGGAGATGAGAGGAAATTTTCAACTTACCATTTCAACGAAATCAAGTTTAAGGTTGATACTTCTACAAGATAGAGACTTCACTCAAATAATAGTCAAAGAGAGAGAGATCGTGCGTTCGTCACTTGTATGATTCACAGATTAAATGAAATGACCTGAATGTCACTTTGCTTATATACTTTCATCCTCTTCATTCATTGGATGTTCATTCTGATTGGCTGCTTGTGTATACTTAAGAATTAGAAAAATGTTAAAGTTATCATTATTCAAAGTCAGCATTTCAAAGACAACATGACAAGTCCTCCAACAACACCAAATACCGCATTGGAGTTCTCCTCTCCATATACATCAGCAAAGGTGCTCGTTACACCAAATGCACCAAGAAAGGCGAAGGTGGAGAAGACATACAATCTCGACAATATACGAAAGTTATCATTATCGGAGGAGGATGAAGAGGAGTTGCCCGACCTAACAGGCATACGGTGGAAATATTTACAATATGATGCCGAAGGGGTGATGGAGATGACCAGCAAGTCGCACTTGCATCAAATATGGGAGTGGTACACCCCTAACTCCCAACCGCGAACCGTGGCGGAGTGGGCGTACATTGAGAAAGTGAGGGACGCTGCAGAAGAACGTTTAAAGCAGCTCAACTGTTTTTGTAATCTATGTGAAGCCAGACTCTGGGACGATATTGACGATGAAGACCTTTTGAAATACATGCCATAATAAATGTTTATTTCGTATTATCTTTGCTTTCATACTGACTTACTTGAATGGGGTTTTAGTGAATAATTTAACCATGTATACTTTTTCATTTGGAAATAGTAGCACGCTTAGTTTAACTTGTAAATCTTATAACATTTCATATGGACGATGATGGTAGATAAAATAGTGTCAAATAAATTAAGATAGCTTACACTTCTGATATAGGGATAGCAATCGACTGCGATCCATGTGTAAAGAGCTTGTTAGACTATGGATGGGCTTAAGTGGATGATTTAACCATGTATACTTTTTCATTTGGAAATAGTAGCACGCTTAGTCTAACTTGTAAATCTAAAAACATTTCATATGGACGATGATGGTAGATAAAATAGTGTCAAATAAATTAAGATAGCTTACACTTCTGATACAGGGATAGCAATCGACTGCGATCCATGTGTAAAGAGCTTGTTAGACTATGGATGGGCTTAAGTGGATGATTTAACCATGTATACTTTTTCATTTGGAAATAGTAGCACGCTTAGTCTAACTTGTAAATCTAAAAACATTTCATATGGACGATGATGGTAGATAAAATAGTGTCAAATAAATTAAGATAGCTTACACTTCTGATACAGGGATAGCAATCGACTGCGATCCATGTGTAAAGAGCTTGTTAGACTACGGAAGAGAGAAGTGTGTTATGTTGCGTGTGGCGCGTGAGTGTCCTCCCATTTCATTCCATTCATCAATTCATCTCATTGATAGAGACAGGTAGAACTCATGGTTCTCATAACGTATGCAATGGAAAGTTTTAGGCAACCTTCGACAGTTGGCTAAATGTCGCCCTGGCGCGAATGCATACTACGTTGAGACAGAGGCAATCACTTGCAAACATGACGCAGAGAGGTTTAACAAGATTGACCATTGCCGAATGTCCCTTGCGGTATACATAGCTACGGGTTTCACCGCCGCCCTTTACAGGAACGCCCGTCGAAAGGAAGTATTACACCGAACTTCATTTGCAACGTTCAAGTTGACTGATAGCAGATTCAACTTAATGATAGTATTCGCCAGTCCGAAGACTGCCCAGGGCAAACCGCGAGGAGGTTCTATCATGTCTTGCCCCATGGTGGCCCTTAAGAGAGCCGATGGTTCGTTCTCGGGAGTAACAAGATGACTATTGGCTTGAATAGTCAATAGGTATGACGGTTAGGTTCTCGTATACCCTATACCGCCGAGGTCGTACTGGTGCATCTGGCACCTTTCGGATGCGGGTGGTTTTAGGAGTCCACACCCCATCCGTCCAAATGATCTTCTTGATCTTCCCCTTCTTCTCATCCTCTTCATCCCACTCGTCGAGGATGATGAAGTTGGGAATGCCGTTGTCTTCATCGGTGAAGACGGGAATGTTGTCGGCAGATGTCGCTTCCATCGTGACTTCAAATTGAATGAGAAGCGCTACAATCTTCTGGCTTATATAGGGTTTTCAACAATGAATTGCTCAACAGCGAATCAGAATGCTTCAGGGATAGCAATCGACTGCATAATGTTCAAGTTGACTGATAGCAGATTCAACTTAATGATAGTATTCGCCAGTCCGAAGACTGCCCAGGGCAAACCGCGAGGAGGTTCTATCATGTCTTGCCCCATGGTGGCCCTTAAGAGAGCCGATGGTTCGTTCTCGGGAGTCGTCATCCTACAGCCTACCAATTCTGCTGAGAGAGTCAAAGACTCTCTCTTTGGTAGCACTGTCGACTTCCACACTAACTGGCACATGACTAAAAATTGGAATGTAGCGCCATTCCGTTGGATTGACAGCAGTTGCTGTCATCGGATTGCCAATCCGAGCAAGATTATTAAAAACTCTGTCTTGCTCCTCTAGCCTGACGAACTCCTCAAATAAATTTCGCGGCCTTAACTGCGGTCCGCGAGGAGAGCTGACTTGACTGTTCGGCGTCTGCATGATTGAAATGAAATGAAATGAGAGGCAGTGGTTTATATACCCCTCTAACGCGACGCAACGTTCAAGTTGACTGATAGCAGATTCAACTTAATGATAGTATTCGCCAGTCCGAAGACTGCCCAGGGCAAACCGCGTGGAGGTTCTATCATGTCTTGCCCCTAGGTGGCCCTTAAGAGAGCCGATGGTTCGTTCTCGGGAGTAAATTGATGGGGTGGTGAAGGCGGGCAAAGATCTGCAATGAAAATGATATGTATTAGAATAGGATATACTATCTTATTTGCTTTTCACTTACCAAGTTAGTCATCCTTAGGTAGTCTCGCGGGCTTCCTGATTGAAAATTTATGGAGATGGCCGCGCATTCGTAAGCTTGCATGCAGACACTTTTTCGTGGGATGACCGTTATAACATATTATAGATTCGTCGAGGCTTTTATTTACCAGTACTTCGCCGGCCAAATGATTGTCCCGAATAGGGATGTGGAATTCAAACAAGCGATCCTCATTCACACGCTCCCACTCATCCCTCATGCGCTCCAACTTCTCACACGCCTGCCTCTCATCACCCCGCCGAGCCACAGTCCTCTCCAACTCAACATTCCTCGCTCTCAACACACTCATCTCCTTCATCATCTCCTCAAACTTCGCCTCTGCATCTCTCATTCTTCTCTCCGCAGCACTCGCCCTCTTCTCACACGCATCATTCTTCTCTTCCAACTCTCGCGTCTTATTCTTCAAATCAGTCACACAACGCCTCATTCTAATGTTTTCATCCGCCACCTCCTTCGACTTCAAATCCTTCTTTTTCAACTCATCCAACTCCTTCACAACTTCATCCTTCACTTTCTTCAAACTCTCAAACTTATTCACTAACAACTCATGCGCCATCTGCTGCGAAACATGCCTCTTCTCTTCATCCTTCAACCACCTCGCCGACTGCACACGAATCCCACCACTCTTCACTTTTGGGGAAGATGAGCTCTTCGGGGGGTCCTCAACAACGATGTTGGACACCTCCGATGACGAAGAGCTCAACTTCCTCACACGCTTCCTCACACGCTCCCTATCTAAATCCACATCATCCTCATCATCACTCTCAAGCACTCTCTTCCGCTGCTCAATCTCACCCTCCAACGACGCAACCGCTCTCGCCAACTCATCATTCTCAACAACATTCTCAACAACATTCTCAACAACATTCTCAACAACATTCGCAACATTCGCCAACATTCGCTCCCTCTCTTCCACAATCAACTGCGTAAACCTCAAATCAGTCACTAAACCACCACTACACTCACCATGCACTCTGTAGAAACGCGCCTCATCCTCACCACCCTTCAGCACTCTACACTTCACGCACGCAACCCTATTCAAGACAATCATGTGGCCGGTGCCCGCCTTCTTGACGTGAGCCTTGGCGTCCGCACTGCGATTTATACGACCGCACACACACATTTTGATGTGAAATTTTCGATTTTTGTCGTTGGCCATGATAGATTTTATTGTGAACTGTAAGATAATGAAATTTGTATAAGTTTGGAATCATGTAGTACAGTCATATTCCTAAAGAGTGTAGTGAGTGGCACTCGATCCCGTCGACAGCCCGAAGGCCTTGTACCGATCACTAGGGAAGTGAGAGATCTTCCCCGATACCCGCTCTTTACAGCTGAAGACATCATTGTCACTGCCCCGAAGTGGTAACAGGAACGCCGAGTCAAAGGTAGTGATCAGTAGCTGGGATCTAACCCCTCAAAGCTGCCTTAGACTTAGTTAAATTTCAAATCTGATAGCAGATTTGAACTCAGGATACTTGAAAACCTTAGTCTACATGTTAAAACTTTGAAAAAACTGAAAATTAAGAATTTTTAAAAAATTCCGCATTTTACTACTCATACTACTTTTAAAAAATTTTATCAGTAGTAAAGACACTATCAAACTCTATCATACAAACTTTGAAGTAGCAAGATAGCTTGCCTACTTCAAAAGATAGAGTCCTTTGCACCCGATATCGGGAGCTCAGAGCGACGACCGTCGCTTACCTCGTCTTTCGATGAAGTGATCAGACTTACGTTGTCGCGGGTTTATATATGCTCGGAAGAAAACTTAAAATGGCTCTATCTCCGAAAGTATTCATCGTAGCGACATGCGGTTTGTTGCAAACGATTTGTCTCATCATTCTTTACAATATGACACCTCAACCATTCTCATATGACCACGGGAAGTTGGTGTGTCAGCACATGACCATGTAACATGCCACAAGTGAAAAAATTCCTAAGTGTGGGAGCTCCAGTGTGGTGAAAATTTTGAAAAATTTAAAACTTCCGAATTTTGACCTGGGACCTTTACCAAAGTTTGTTTCAAGAAATTTTGTCCGAACGAGGGGGGGGGGAGGGGGGGGGGGTCAGCGAAATTTGATGAAAAATGTTTTGGTGACGGTCCCAGGTCGAAATTCCACACTTTGGAAAATTTTCAAATTTTACCCATACAAAGTCACTCTGACACTTAGGATTTTTTCAGGTAAGCGAGCTCCGACCTAAAATCTTGTAACCGCTCTAACTTTTGAACGAAGACAGATAGGAACAAGCCGATTCTTTCACTGAATTTGTCTCACTCTTAGCTTTCAAACGAGCTATCGCACGACAAAATCCGTCCACTAGAAGCCAAAATCGAAGCAAGCTGTCCAGAGGGGGGGGGGGGGAGGTCAGTGAAATTTGATGAAAAATGTTTTGGTGACGGTCCCAGGTCGAAATTTCACACTTTGGAAAATTTTCAAATTTTACCCATACAAAGTCACTCTGACACTTAGGATTTTTTCAGGTGAGCGAGCTCCGACCTAAAATCTTGTAACCGCTCTAACTTTTGAACGAAGACAGATAGGAACAAGCCGATTCTTTCACTGAATTTGTCTCACTCTTAGCTTTCAAACGAGCTATCGCACGACAAAATCCGTCCACTGGAAGCCAAAATCGAAGCAAGCTGTCCAGAGGGGGGGGGAGGACAGTGAAATTTGATGAAAAATGTTTTGGTGACGGTCCCAGGTCGAAATTCCACACTTTGGAAAATTTTCAAAATTTTACCCATACAAAGTCACTCTGACACTTAGGATTTTTTCAGGTGAGCGAGCTCCGACCTAAAATCTTGTAACCGCTCTAACTTGTGAACGGCTGGTCCGATTGACTCGCAACAAAAAATGTTGTCGAGCAGTTTTTTCTCCTCTTTCAAACGAGTAGCTGTAAGACAAAATCCGTCCACTAGAACCAAAGTTAGAAGATTGTTGTCGGGGGGGGGGGGGTCAGCGAAATTTGATGAAAAATGTTTTGGTGACGGTCCCAGGTCGAAATTCCACACTTTGGAAAATTTTCAAAATTTTACCCATACAAAGTCACTCTGACACTTAGGATTTTTTCAGGTAAGCGAGCTCCGACCTAAAAATCTTGTAACCGCTCTAACTTTTGAACGGCTGGTCCGATTGACTCGCAACAAAAAATGTTGTCGAGCAGTTTTTTCTCCTCTTTCAAACGAGTAGCTGTAAGACAAAATCCGTCCACTAGAACCAAAGTTAGAAGATTGTTGTCGGGGGGGGGGGGGTCAGCGAAATTTGATGAAAAATGTTTTGGTGACGGTCCCAGGTCGAAATTCCACACTTTGGAAAATTTTCAAAATTTTACCCATACAAAGTCACTCTGACACTTAGGATTTTTTCAGGTAAGCGAGCTCCGACCTAAAATCTTGTAACCGCTCTAACTTTTGAACGAAGACAGATAGGAACAAGCCGATTGTTTCACTGAATTTGTCTCACTCTTAGCTTTCAAACGAGCTATCGCACGACAAAATCCGTCCACTAGAAGCCAAAATCGAAGCAAGCTGTCCAGAGGGGGGGGGGGGGACGTCAGCCGAAAATTTTTTCTCTCCGATTTCGCTGGAAACATCCTTCCTAACCCAAAATTTCACGTAGATTCCGAATCTGGACTCCGTTTTCTCATCCGATGCTTCGTTTGGGCGCTACACACCAAAACGTCCCACATTCTATGTCAAAATTTTGAAGAAACAGTTTTTCTCGCCGATTGCCTTGAAACTCACCCTACCGATGCAGAATTTCACGCTGAATCCGAATCTGACCTCCGTTTTCTCATCCGACCACTCCTTCCACTCGAAACAACCCATTTTACAACCCAACATTCAGCAGATTGCACCAAAAACATCACACACTATAGCCTCAAGACTAATCCTGGCGGTCGCCCACGTCAACCAGGCGGTCGGACCCAGTCACCCGAGTCTCACACTCTATCGTTGCAGAGGGGGGGGGGGGGGGGGACGTCAGCGAACATGTTGTGAACGTGGACCCACCCGGCCGGCACACCACGACAGACCACAACCTCTAGCGTTCCAGAGGGGGGGGGGGGACTCAGACACGAAGCACCACGGCGGCCGACCACGACACTCTACGGTGCCAGAGGGGGGGGGGGACGCAGCCACGACGGCGGCCATCTTGCGCGGTCCAGAAGTGGAGTTTTGCTTACTACTATTGTACGATACAGCAATCGTGGCTATCGGTAAAGTACAATTGTCCCCTCTTTGAAAGTGCTCTCAACAGATCAGTTGCTAATACTTTTGATCAGGTCTGCAAATGTGACGCCATGCTGGACAATGCAAGCACTCATTGATTCTTAATACTCGTATATATATATTCATTAATGTGCTTCACCTAACATTTCAATGAAAAACATCGTATAATCAAAGCGAATTGAAACGAAGCATCAAAGACTTGACTTATTGCAAAGTAAAACTTTTTGCAAGGGTGAAAGAAATAAACCAAAGCTAAAAATCAAAGAACTTGGCTTTCTCTGCGTATACTATTCATGCATTGATCGAATGCCACCAAAGATATGTGGTTATTCTGCTTCATAAGATTCCCTTGTGCTGTAAAGTGTAGTCTAAATTATGTAGATTAGCAACGTAGTAGGTAGATCATGGACGAGGTAGTGGACGAGATTTTCCGCTGAGTGGGCTTCCACTGAGTGAGATGAAACTTTTAAGCTAGACGATCATGAGCGTGATTCGAGAGTTCCCCTGAATATCGTAGATCCTGTCAATTGGAAATTAATGTCTTTGACTTTTCGTTCAATTTTTGCGATTATCTGAATTTATAAAATATGTCTATACTTGCAAGTGCGATAGAGTCTACTTATAAGACGATGTTTATTCTTTGAAATTTAAAAGATGTTTCTTGTGAAAAAGGACTCTGAAATGTAACGTTTCTGCGTGTGAGTCAAACAATCAATAATCAATGAATTAGAAAGGTTCATTCAAATCATCACAACGGAAAATACAGAAGCCTGACTCTTTTTATCTATTGTTTCTTACAGGAAGGTGTTCGTGGTTTGTGTATGATGTTTACGCCTATCATCAGAGTGCTGGTCTGGCATAGCTTACTCATGAATGAGAGAAGTACAAACAAGCAAGTGACTAGAAAAATGAGGAATTATATACGTTCGCCTTCATGGCTGCTGCCGATCGTCAGGGTAACTATCCACGATTTAACCATTATATTAAGCTCTTTATTCGCGAATTAACTTTGTAAAGATGGTTAAGGCTTTTTATTGACCATTTCTGGAAGATCTTAATTTTCAAAAAGATTTGCATGAATTAAAGAATTTCGCAAGTGCATTTAATTCCTGCCAAAGCCAGGGGCAAATTTTTTTGAAAATCATAATTTATCTATTATGCAGGATTAGTCAAAAGTAGCACTACAACTTTGAATTGAAAATTCTACATCTGTAATAATCATAATAACTGAGAAAATTAACATGAAGATAGGACACATGAATGGATTTGCATCCGTTATGTGTCTAAGTTCAATGGGCCTTTTTCTATTCGAATAGAGTGGTTTAATGATTCCTCATCTTTCTGTCATTGTGGTGAAAAAGAAATTCCTTTTAATCTTTCACAAAACATAGAACATTTGACGTTGTGCAAAGAAACTTAGTTGCCAAAAAAAATTGAATTTCGGTAATTGTTTTCTCATTCGTCCCTGATAGGCTGCCACATTAAGCTGATAAACTGATAGGCCTAGTTTGATGGGAAAATGACCTTCATCTTTCTATAAATGATATTGGAAAAAAATTCGAGATTCCGACAGTAGCAGAGCACCATTTTGTGTAAGTGCCTAAAAGCAAGGCTAACCTGGTCATTATGGTCGATGTACTAATGCATGCAATAGTGAGTAGCATATAGTGACCTATTATGACCTACTGATCCACTCTTAATTCTGAAATACATTTTTGGGCTATAAGCTATGCGGTTCACAGCGGACCATATCAGCAGCACTACCCACTTTTTGTTTAAAATGCATAACTAGTTGATCGAGCAGGCGCAATAGCATTTTCCTTGGTCCCTTTTTGCTGTGTGGAATTTCCGCATGTTAAGTTAATCTCGATCAGAAGCACTTCCAAACAAAGGGCACGGGATATCTCGAGATCACATAATCATCATGTCATGCGTCAGCATCCGACACTATTCGTCATTTAATACTAAACATTTTTTGAAATCATAAATCTATATAATAAGTTATGACAGACAAGTTTGAATTATTGATATCGTTTTTCTACTACGACATTTGGCCAGCAAGTTCAAGGATTAAAGGATTCTTAAATGAAAGTACATTCTTTTCCCGCCTGATCCCCTGCATGATTCTCCCCTTTGTTGAGTCAACTATCAGTTTGCTAGCTTAATGTGTCAGCATAGAGGGGACGAATACGAAAGCAATTACCGAAATTCAAAAATGTTCGGCTTATTCATTTCTTTGCCTTAATACAATAATAATAAGCTCAATACAATAATTAAATCGTGGATAGTTACCCTGACGATTGTCAGCAGCATTAAAAGCGCACTTATATGTTTCCTTATTTTTCGTGTCGCTCCCTTGTTATAGCATACTACTTTCATTTAATAGCAGTTTATGAATCGTTGGTCAGATGCCCTAAATTAATTAGGTTGCATGCCATAAATAAAGCTTGATAATTATTAACTTTATGTACGGTCTCGTAATATATGGTCCGCATAACATGCCACCTTTCTCCAGGTTCAATCAGGTGACCAGCGTAGACGAGATAGTTGATAATACAATGTTCTCTGATTTGCAGCAGTCGACGGAATATTCTGCCGTAATATTATTTTATCGGTAAATTTTGAGCTTATGGACAAGGTCATCAGGCTTATCCTGATTTCTCGTTGCGTCTGACAAACAGCTAGTGGAATTCGCATGTGTTGTGATAACACAAATAACGTTGTCTGACTGCTCGTGGGGTATTAGCTCAAATGGTAGAGCGCTCGCTTAGCATGCAAGAGGTACTGGGATCAATGCCCAGGTGCTCCACTTATTTTACAAATTTAATGCTTATTTAGCAGAATTGATGCTTGGTTCTATTTCATTTACTTCTGAGAAGCTATGTGATAATTTTATCGACGACAACAGTTGTCTTCATTTTAGCAACTAAAACTGTTAGATAGAATTGACCTGCATTCTGTGGTGAAGAAATATATCGTTAGAAAAATATGGACTATCACAAGTTTACACAGGATATGCTTGATGTATGAGACCTACGATGAGAGCAATGATTAAATTCGTGAAATTGCTGATAGAACATCAGCTATCCCAATGTAATGAAAATCAACAATATTTTCCGCTTTGACTTCGTCATAAAATGTTCATAAGCGGCATCCAGAATGGTACAATGCTATCTGTAGGTGACTGGAGGGGCAACCTTTAAGCAACTGGGATTCGGATCATCCTAATGCATGCTCATCCCCTTCTGTAACTTCGACTACATGAAAGCTTCATTTAATTCAACTTTCATGTGACCATTATATTCATATGCAGTGAACACTGATTCAATTTCCTACACAGTGAATAGAAAAACTGTCATGGACATCCATTTATATGCTTTAAAAGTCTTTCATCTGTTACTGATTATCCTAGCTGCATCAGGTCTATTTAGGAATCAAACAGTAATGTTTTGTTTGAATATATAGAGGTCAGCAAGTGTATTATTATTTAAGCAAATGCGATATCTCAGCTTTCAAAATGTCGGCGGCGGTTGAAGTACTTCTGCGCTAATGATATCAATTTCCGTACACCTGACCACACAGGTAACAAAAGGCTAATTGTTTTAAAGTACAAAGATTGCGCTGATTTTCTCTGCATAGGGACAAAGAATTATATCCAATTTCCGACGATAAGTATAAAGATGAGTAAATACAAGATAATGTGCACAAATTTAACATCGCAATATGTCGGCATCATCTTTGACTCAGTCAAGCCGCAGAAGCTAACTTCCATATCGGAACACCTAGTCCCATGGGTGAAACGCCTCAGGCATTTTCTTGGGTGGAGTCGTCATGAAAGACAGCGCCTAGACAGTAAGACTCAAAATTCAAATGAGCTGAGTTAAAACTCAGGGTGGATTCTTCTCCATTATGCGCGACATCAAAGATACCCACAGTGAGAGAAGAATTGCACTAAGTATACAAGACACTCTCACAGGTAATAATTACATATATTAGTCTGCACGTCAACGGCATGTAGTGCTTAATTCTCTGTGTATATAATGACGAGCGCGACAAAGTGAAAATGTACAAAGAAGGTAAGTCTGAATTTAATCCTTACTGACCTCAAAGAAAGCCGCGACAGGTTGAGTACTTGTTGTGAAATGGGGCGTGTCCCATCGACTTGACTCAAGACACTCACCACTACAAATTGTCTGAAATTTGGGACGCTAAAAATGTATTCGAGGTCAAAGGAAACTTGATAACTGCACTTTGCTTTTTTAACTTGTGTTACTCATCTTTATTTTCATTGAAAGTCAGAAATTCAAGCAGATGCAAACTTCCAAAATTAGAAGAATTGTAATTCAATGGTCAATAACGACGATTTTCAATATTTTCTACCATGAAAGTTATTATATGGAAATACCTTTATAACAATTTGCAAGTTTACAACGATGTGCAAATATTGTAAAAATCAGAGTTAAATGCTGAACCGATTGTTTTCCACTTGCTGTTTTTTTTCAGTCTCTCCCAGGTATTCATTTGAACGGTCTCATGTCAACTTTGATTCACAGCATATTTATTTACATGTAGTCGGCCTATGTTAGGCTTCACTGACATTGTATAATCTGCTGTAAAGCTTGATTTGCTTTAATAATGATAATAATTAATCAAACGATTTAATCGCAGTGATGTAGGCTACTAGCTTGTTCATGAGAACAACCAGATTTTAGTCAATTTTATTTCAATCGATAATTTCGTCACACAATTTTTGTAGATATCTAGAATCTGTCATGAATTCTTTGAGATATATTTTACTTATCTATAATATTTAATCTGGTCTCAATTATCATTACCTCCATACTTAAAGCTTTCAAGTGCTTGCTTGTCATATAAAATTCTAATCGCTTCGTAACTGCAGTTTTATGTTCGATTTATCATTTTCAGATAAATTTCTACTAAGATGTGCACTTTAACACTTTTAACACAAGTTTTATCAATGAGGATTACTCGGAACTCTGAAACGCTTATTTCTCATAATATAAAAATTCGCACAAAGTATGGTACCAAATAAAAATATGATGTGTGATGACAACAACTCATGATCATGAAATGACTTGACAAATAAATGAGAGTGTCAGTGCAAATGCATTACGAATGCTCGACAACGAAAAAAATCGCCACGAAACGGATATTCACGTTCGCGATGGATCTTGTTCGAAAGCTTTTTGCCACTTCACTGGTAATTGTAGGCCTACACAGCCAAATAAAAGCAAAAATAACAGTCATGTTGAACAGACAATGGACAGCAGTAAGTGGCTACTAAGAACAGACAATTAACAGCCAAAATATCGGACAAAAGTGATTGCTTTTCTATCTTTGCCGCAAAATGAGATGTTTTATTTATCATGCTGACAACCAACTGATCAGTAGCAAAATAAACCTAACATTCATTTCAAATAGAAAATATTGTCTCTGAAGCGCTTCAACAACAACGAATTTTATTTAGACACCCTTAACCACATCCTCTCTACATCTCTTTCCCTTACATAATCTGATACCATACTAGTATTCTTTTACACAGATAACTACGACTTTAGGGAAGCACAAAAATTGTAAAGAACATCTTATGAATTAAATTAAAACATGGCATCAAGACGTCAAATATCCAGAATGACTCTATGTCCTAAAATTGAATTCTACTTGTTTAATGTATTGCATTTACACATAATTGGACATTACCAAGAATACCTTACAATTTTGATAAAAGTCTATGCACTAGTCATAAGTAGCATAATAAGCAGTAAACGCAATAATATGAATAAGTCACTGCAGTATGAATATAAGAATACAACACTGATTTAGCTGTTAAATTGTCTCTTTGTCGGCTGGTTTGCAGTGCAGCCTCCAGGAAATTCCTCTAAAGTAGGCCCTATAGCCAATCAGATTACAGGTCTGTTTCCATTTTTCAACTGAGGATGCAACTCAATATTCAATAATTCTATTTACATTGTGTTTGCAAAAAGCAGCGGTTATTAATTATTTCAGGGGCACTAACTTAGGCGATTAGCCAGTAGTGTGTTTAAATAGATGCTTAATGAATGGCCGTCGAAATTTCACTAACTTGCTAATTGCAAATCAGATAACAGTTTAGAGAATACTCAACCAATCAGATGGCGAACATTTTATGGCCACAAAATTTCGAAGTATGTACTGCTTACTGATGCTGCTAGGCTTCGTAGCCACGCATAAACAGAGGGAAAAATGGAAACATACCTGATTAGCTGTAATATCTTCCAATGTCAGGCATCATCAGCAGGCTTAGTTCACATCGCTCAACATCAATACAGCTCCCTATTCAAACATGCAGCCATGATCATGTAAATTTGAGATGCGGAACATTAAGTTGATTTCTGTAGTTATTCCACAAGTACTGCTTTTGACACACACGACTACTTCTAAGTTAGTGGACCAGTAAAAATTAATAAATACTGTATTATAGTTGAAGTGAATAATTAGTAAGAGAGCTTAACATAAGATAGTAATAAGAAAGCAAGCCATTTCTGTCATCATGGCCATTTTCTAAAAGAATTTAGTAAGATGACCCTAAAGAGAAATAGAGCGCCTGGCATCAGCGGGCCGCTAAATTTCGAGCACCAATCACATCATGAGGTTTAATCTTGTTACTGTTAAGGATGAACTATCATCAATAGTCTGAGCATTATGATGGCTCTCATCGCAATGATATAAGGCATGTTAATTGCCTGTCATTGTAACTTCATGAAATATAGATACTATAAAGAGTGTGTTGAGTCTTTAACATGGCAGGCTGCATGATGATTATGCTTATTTATACTAATTTTCAGTAACAGCATGTTTTGAAACCTAATAAGATAATGTCAGTAGCAGTCGCTGTAAACCAAAGATTTGATTAAACTTGATGATAAAAATGAGTACCGTTGCTGTATCTGCATCATTTGGACAATATACGTTTGGTGCATCAACGCCAACACAATTTCTCGATTATTTCATGAACATGTTTTTGTTACACCAAAATCAAGTTCATAATGAGCTTTTCCCTTTCGTTGAATTCCATGTATTCTCTGCTCAACTGAAGCTCTGAATGAAGACATACTTGTACTAGAAAAACACAAGGGAGAAGTGGAGGGGTTATGGAGCGCCGCTACAGTCTTGTCTATACAGCATTACACTTCCCAAGAATCTAAAAAGAAGCGCACTAATCAGAAAATCCATTACAATAAATGCTATGTGTGTCATAGTAATTGCATGATGTCCTTGTTTTAATTTTCATTACTTAGAAATATTTACTCTCTCTCTCTCTCTCGCCCTCTGTCTCTCTCTCTCTCATTATATGAAGCCATATTGATTTTTTTTCGATCGGTCGATTTGATTCGTAAAGTACTGTTTTTGGACGGCATCAGGATTTGCTTACAAAATCCTTTGTCACACAAAGTACACGGATTATGTGCATCATGCTTAAGCTGCGCCGATGTTGAATCATAATCCAAAATGACCACAACACATTGCAGAGGGCAGAATATCCGACTTTTAACAATAAAGTGGGTATAATGAGACTTAAATGAGCACGTGCAAGTTGTGTGGTAATATGTTAAGAAAATCGGAAGCATTTTCTGATCATGTCGCATGCTCACATTAAAATTTGAGTGTAAAACCATATTCATATTTCCGACCAGTTTGAGTTCACTATGGTAAAAGTACTTTTATAAAACATGGTTCGTGAACTACTGAACATTTTTTGGGATTTATGCAATCACTGTCGACCTATACTTTAATCAGGCATGCCGCCACCCTATAATACGCGCCACCTGCATTAGGTCGCCCACTGCCCATATTTCGACAGTATATGTACTGAGTTATGAGTACCTGTGATGCAATATTTGCAATTGCCTATTCGCTGAATACCAGTGCACATCCCATGTCTCCATGCTTCATGATTCTTCATTACTCGCAATTGCATTAAATTAATCTTAAAATGCCAGTAATACCAATCACGGTGTGTGTTCTGGTCATCTTTTTTTCTTCATAGGTACACTGTAAATCGCTCACAACCAAAGACTTACGAAGGATGGATGCCAAAATACTCTTTGGCATGCTTTCATAAATCAGTTAATCGCAGCTAACCGCTACATACCAAACATGCACGAAAGAATGTCCATGTTCGCATGAAATATACGTTATACCAAATCCCTGTATACATACGAGAATCTCGCATCAATTGTTAGTTTCAATTTATATGTAACTTTGGTATCAATTAGTAGCCTATATAATTTTCATATCAGGCGATTTGCAGTGCAGCATGCCTACATGTAATCTTGCATGCATGATATATTAGAATAGATGTAGTATGTCAACTTGTGAAGAGTTGAGCCTTTATACCAGATAACGAGTGAATTTTGCCTACACGTTTATTGACAATATCCATTCAACTCAATTTATTAAATGTCGATATAATTAGAATACATATATAGTATCAGTCATTCAATCAAGTATCAAACATTAGATGATAAGAGAGAGAGAGAAAAATGTTTTATTCAGTGGATAAGTCATGCTAATTAGCCGAAATGTAGATTTTCACAATATCAGGTACTTACTATTTTCTAGTCATTTGAGAGTTTTGAAGATGAAACATGCACACAAATACAAATTTCATCGAAGAGACATTTGGAGTTGGAGATATTGAAAAAAGTAGAACTCTACTCAAGGGAGAGTGTTGAAAAAGAGACTGACATGGCGATCTATAACAGGCCATAAGATATATTCTTTTCACAAAAAAATTCACTGCAACTAAATAAATCCTGATACGCTTTCGTCTTTTAAGTCATAATGCTGTCAAAGTATTCATTTCTCCACTCAAAAGGTCATGTAGACATTTATTCGTACTTGCGGTGCAGGTAACCAAAAATTTATGTCAGAGCTACTCTGATGCTATGTCCGGGCGCTCATCCTATTCAATTCAATGCTCAAAGTAGGTCTCAATTTTATGCCTTGAAACATTTTGATGCTGCCTTCATTGATCATTTGGTGATGAATTTAGATTTAATTGTGAGAACCACGCGAAAATCTATGTTACATTTTGAAACATTTTGTTACATTTTGAAACTGACATAATTATATGTCAAAATGTTTAACATTCAAAATTTTAATTGACTTTCGTGTTTTTTTGTTCAGCTTACAATAACTTTGAATCAAAACTATCACAAACTGAATCCATATAGTGAATCCATATATACCCTGTACTTGCCAATTGCCATTAAAATCCTTCCGTGCGTGCAATAGAACATTGTTGATTGACCATCTAAATGTTTTCTATTTGCATCAAAATCTATACTGCAAACTTTTAGGTCAACATCGGCAAAGCGCTAATTTGATAAATTGTCCCTCAACAAAATGCGAAAATTATGACGACAAAATATTATTTTCAAATCAATAGAAAGTTGGTATTGAGCATGGCTTCAAACACTTAGGCTAAGTTAATCAAATGTCTCTGATCAGTGCCTAACAGCTGACAATTCATTATACAATTGAAGCATCATTTTTAAACATTGTTTGAAGCATTGCGACTTTGAAAACGTTTGTATATTCTTGTGGAGACGAGTCTGGGCGAATTGCACTCGTCTCAACTGGTTGCCTTTGTGCTTTTGTGACGATTATCATCAAATTGTAGACAAAAGCGACGATTTTAACGATTATTTAGATCTAAAACAAGAATCATGTTTAGCTACGTATATTGCGAATGTGACCAGTTAACAACAATTGAGGCCAGGGGTTATCAAAAATGATTGCAATTAGATTTAGATAACCAATCAGTCAATTTTAATTGCAATTATTTAGTTGTACCATTTGAATAGACCAATTCTTAATTTTGAAGCAAGTGAATGGATAATCACACGTGCCTGGATGACAGAACATAAAGTAGACTTTTTAAAGTTATTATAAAAGTATTGCAGCATAAGTCGGCACAAAATATTTCCTGATTGGAAATGCGAAAGCCGACAGTCTGTAAATAAGATATGTTTAGTAAAATAAATCACTGAAGATGCACTGTTTGTCCCAGCGAGTGGAGATAGCATTGCTAGTATATCACTCAATAAGGCACCTGCCCCACTAGAGATCAATCAATCAACTAATTATAATTTTTTGATGGTGGCAATCAATTAATTGCGACCAATTAATTGCAATGTCATTAATTTTTGACAATACCTGGTTGAGACGTCTTTGAGACTTGATTGAGTGAAAATTGCGCGCAGAGTTTGCTAAGTTGCATTGAATATGAATATGAAAGAATGGTTCAACACAATAAAGCAAGCTGTTTTGGAGTTGGTAGAATGATTATTTGCAACTTTTTATCTCAGAAGTTAGAATTCAAATTATTCACCAAAAATATTTTTCGTCGAAGCTCAATTCGATCGATCTGCAGTTATTTAAAGAAGCGTTCTTCATCCCTTTCTATGAATTATTTTCTTCAATTTCTGTCATTACCCTATCAATAAGTAAAAATCGCTGAATTGTCATTGTTTCTGCTCTTTCAAAATCTTTCTTTATTCCGTCATCAGCAGCTGTGACAGGTAATTTCGATTTCTTCCTACCAAACAGTCATCAACATGTCAAATGTTAGCATCTTCTCTACTTGATGACGCACATCTTCGCTGAGATGCAAGGGAAATCAGTTTAAAAAATGGCAAGCAATTGAGCATTAGATATTTCTGTTCGTTTCATAATTGATTTGATTGAGATATGCAATAACGGAAAAGTAGTGATTTGTCAAAGATCAAAAGATATCAATTGTCACCAGGATTCCAACAGGCTATCATTGTCATAATTAGAGATAGAGATTATTGTGGAGAAGTTGAACTGAATGCGGACTAAATTTTGAAAATGCATTCAAATATGTGGGATTTGAGTTGTCGGAGCATGCATATAAGTTCTAATCGTCTTCTCCGTAAAAAGCTGTGGGCTACTCATACAGTTAAAGAATGTTGATTATTTAAGACGGATTATTTTAGATTTTTTTCAGTTGATGACAGACACATTTTGCAGCATTTGCTTCTGCAAAGTGATAGATATTGACTAGGAGCTACATATCACCAGTTATTATGAGCGTCGATTGCTGGTGTTCAGATAATTTTCATAGTCGCGAATTGTGCTATCATGTAAAAGATGTTGTCGCATTTTGAGTTAAGTACAATTCTAGCATTAGGCTTCAATTGTGCTTCATGCTAGAGCTGCAACCACGGCTTCTGATGATGCACACCAAACTGGTCGGCGAAATATCAGGCAACATAGATTTTCGTGCCGAGAACGAGAGTTCTTGATTATGGAACCAGAACACAGTCCTTCAATTTCTTTGGTAAAGATATTCGTGAAAGGATCTCTTTCAAGCTTCTCTGTGAAAAGACTGCTCTGAACTTGCAACGTACTGCATTCTTACTCGAACTTTAATTCCATACCTGTTAGCCTGAACTGCTAATGCTAACCTAAAAAACATGTATTCTTTTTTCACATTTCAAATTATGTGCGAAATAGAATACCATAAGCGTCGATAACATGCTATTTACTATCTAGTAATTGTCAAAGCCAGGTAGTCTGCAGGTTTTCTACAGCATCTCATGTCATCTTTTGAAGGATATTACAAAATAAAAAGAAGAATAGAAAGGCAAGTTTTGAAACAAAGCTGAGCTTTTGGACCATTGTAAGTACAAAGGAGTTATTGCTTTGAATAAAACTTGCAAGCTGATTTTAGCTTCAATATTGACAACGTAGACAGAACATGATATGCGAGAAAATCAGCCAAAGAAGACAGCGGTTTCGTTCATGCATTCCTGTCTGGAAATGATTGTTTCCTTGTAAATACAAATACTAATCACTTGACAAAATGTTTCCGGATAATCAGATGGGCTTGTAAACAATGAGATGTCAACTTCACTGAAGATTTAGTCAATTGCTATCACTGAAAGTTTCGCATAAGAGATTCGAAAAATAAGGGAAACTGACTTTTCGCCAACTAAATTATGATTGATTATCGACCGATTAAAATTCATGTAATTTCAGTGACTAATTGATAGCTCCGTCAGACTTCACAGTCCCAAAAATTCAATTGTAATTGATCATACAGAAGCGAAGAAACATCTCAACATTTCCTGGAGACCTATTGCTGGCTACATTAGCGTTCGGAGTGTGTAACTCATTTTGAATTGATTCACCGAAGGATAAATAACCTGGTTATCGATAAACGATTTTTCATAATCAACCGCTTAATAGCCAATCACAATTAAGCAGCATGCTTCAAATTAAAAAGTGACGGAATAAAATTAAATACTTGCTAAAACCATAAATGGCTTTTGTAAGACTTTTTTCATTGTCAAGCATAAACTGGATGTATAAAATTAAAAACATTCAGGGTAACGTGAGCAATTAAGTAAATATTTCTTGGTACAAGCATTTTTTTCACTTGAATTGTTTCATTGAATATCAAAACAACACGATATATATTATCAATTTCATATTAAAAATGCTACTGAAATTTGTCTTAAGTCTCGGTCATCTGCGTTTTAGCCAAGACCGATTTCGATCGTTGGTTGTTCAGTTCAACTCATATAATGGAGGTCAACGAGTGTCCTCCACTCTACACCCCTTTCATGTCGTCTTCACTTTCTGACGCTCAGTCCACGGCGTCTGTACCTCGTTAGCCTCACTTGTCTTCCTCCAGCTGCTCTTGTTGATGCTGCTCATATGGTCAAAGAAGCTGGCCTTCCTTTGCAACGTGCATGTCGTGCTTCTCTATTGCACGAACCTTCATTTGACATACGAATGAATGTATTCTTTGATATTGCGTAATCGATTTCTCAATTTTCATATTTTATCTTAACCTTATCAGGACCGGGAGTGCCCGCCCCTATATCAACTTCTTTCTATATCTCCTATAAAAAGTCAGATAGAAGCTTAATTTTCTATGACTTTTAGTTTGTATGCATATTGAAGTTTCGGTAAAGATGTGGGAAAATTGACCTACTGAGAGGTCAGTTTTAAATGTCATTTTTAAAAATACTTATCAGAGAATGGATAGTTTTCATCTAGAGTGACATTGATTATTATTGATATAATGTTTCAGTGTCATATTTGCATAACATTTATGTATGTGCAATTCAAGATTGTTCACATATACATTCATCTTATCTCCCAAAATGAGTACATTGTGCATACATGTAATATACATGTACATGCAATATGCATATATAGCATAGGCCTATGAAGTTTTGATATGAATTTTTAGATAAGAAATCCACAAAATAATGCGACCAAATTCGATAATCGCCAGTCGAAAGATTGCATTCGGAATGTATCATAACCTTGTCTTTATAACGAATAAGTCATTAGAACTAGACATTTATAAAGATAGAAAAATGCAATAATGCATGAAAAGACATTATTTACGTTTAAATTTCAATTTGCTATTTATAGTACTAAAATAACGTTGAATATTATGCTTATGACACCATATAGATATGCTTGAGTAAAAGTTTGCGGAAGTACTTTAGTTGTAATGAACAATTTTGAAATGTGAAAAATGTACACATTCATAAAAAATGAAATAAATTTCAAACTCAATTTTCAAATGTTAAGTTTTGGTATGAAGGTATTCGAATCATGTATAATAGGCACTACCATTCGAAAGAGGAGATTCGAAGTATGACCAACTCTGGTTTGAAAAAGTTCTATCCATCGGAACATAGAAAATCTGTGGGGTTATGCCCCCGGTCATACGACGTTAAAACTCACCCGGTCCTGATAGGGTTAATACTCGGAGTCTCCGGCTGAAACCCACAATGTCCAGAACACAGATCCACTAGGAAAATAATTACAACTATTGCCATGGCACTGCCTATGGAGTGTTCTGCAGTGCCTATTTTATAAGACAAGCTGATCAACTGATAATCCCTTGGAGCACTGCATACAACGTTCTTCCATACGAGTAATTGATCGCTAATGACAATGCGTGGACTGTTTAGCGGTGCATGATCTTTCGTATGAGATTTCTCTATCCATTTTTCACTTTTAGAAAAGAATCTTCGCACCCTTTTTGAGCATCTGATGATGTACACATACGTTGAACTTGCGTGTAGTGCATAGCACAATAAATAACTTTGAAATGCTGAACCTTATGTCTACCGTGAAGGTGAGCCTATATATGTGAGTGATCATCATCGAGTAATCACCTTAAAAGCTATGCTACATTTTGTAAATGCTGTGGAATCCCTCTGAAGCGACCAGCAAGTGAATTTTCAAAATATGGCTTTTAAAAGGGAGGTGATAGGTTAAGCGGGAACATATGAGGAGACTTTTGGACTGCCATGGTGAATGCTGATTTCAATAGATGTTTTACACCTTTCAACTTGAATGAAAAATCGTTTTTTATTATTCTAATAAGAAGCATCGCGATTAATCAGCAAGGCTGCAGAACTTCTCTTATAGGTACCTGCCTGCAATCTATGATCAATGAAAGCATCTCTATAAAGTTGGAGTATGTGATTTCTTCAATCACTATTGTAGAGAGAAATTCACGGATTTATCAGCTGTGCGATGTCTGTATTATGCAACTAATTGCGACCTCTACTTCGGTCCAGGACTTGGCGTGATCAGAAGCGAAGGAAAAGTCGGAGCTAGTGGACTTAATGCAAACAATCGAACAGCTGAAGAAACTAGTGGCTTTCCCTCTAAGCGACACAATAAAAAAGCGAACATTTGATCACAACTGTACCAAGTTTGAGCTAGTTGATGAAACTATATTTAGCAAACCCTTCATCTACCAATATCGACTACATGCATTCCTTGTGTGTGATAAGTTTCAAATCAATTCTGTCTCTAAAATTTAGGATGTTGTTGAAGAAGTAATGCATGCAGGCAAAATTTGATCAAACTAAAACTTTTCAAATGAGTCACAATCAACTTATAGGGGCTGCAATTTTGTTGAAATCATCCTCATCAATAAAATCAAGATCTAACTGTCACTCTGTTTTCATATCAACGGAAATATATTTCTACTTCCTCTTGGCATAGACAATGCTGTTGGCAACGTTGAAGGTATCTTGTTGTGTCCCTCAAAAGGCTTTAGCGCATCCAAGCACAAATGTGAGTACATATTTGATAGAATGGTTTCATTTACAGTTGAGTCTTTTCAAAAATGATTGACAGCTCTCAAATTTCCGGTGCGATAACATTATCACAACCCATGTCCATCTGGTTGTCCAAAGAGAATGAAAACGGAGCAAATCTTGTCATGCTGTTGTTTGACTGACACGGTAAACTGTATAATTGACATGTGATCATTTCAAAATGTAAATAATGATGATATTGAGCTACCAGCTTTTGTTTTACCGACTTGTTGCTGTGCGCGGTTTGAGTTGATAATCAAACAGCTAAAGGGTTGAAAATCAGCGCTTTGAAGAGAGAAAATTGAGTTTATTTATCAATTCTGTTTGTAATCAAAATGAAAGTAATTAAAGCCAACATTATATATTTGTTTGAAATGATTCGGTCGAAGATTGACTTTTCATATCAAAAACATTGTGATCCCTTTCATATGTTAAACAATTTCATGATTCCCAATAATCGTGAGCTCGAGTCGAGTCAAGTGCTACTGGTGGAAATATTCAAACACTGACCTGAACACCTGATAGACTTCGACAAGTTGTGATTGTGGTAATAATATCATTTTACCGCTTAATGACCCTCCCTACTTTGACATGTCCAGCGTTGGCCTCGCTTGTCCTGTTTAAATGGTCAACAATTCAGCAGAAGTGTTTAAAAATGCAGAATCTTATTATCATTAATAATACACACTTATTTGTTCTTCACATTAATTCATTAATAATAAAACGTTGAATAGAAATTGTACATAAAGTCTCTGCTTACAAAATGGTTGGAAAAGACAGACAGCAAAAAGTTGGGAAAGATCTCAGGATCAATATATTTGAAAAGAGTAAATTTTACATTATAGACAGAAAAAGATAGGGATAACTAAGAAACAGGAATCAAGCAGCCTAACAACTGAAAGAAACTAAGGAAGCTAGCAACTGAAAAACGTCATGCAGAATTGGATGCCGGTGATGGCGTCTCTTGTAAATCGAATACGTGGCATACTGGTGAAGTGCTTGCAATAAACGGGATGCCGGTGAGGGGCCAAACAGCACACGTAAATGGGACTTTTTGAAATACGCTTGATCGCTTTCAATGAGTTGAATGCCAATGAAAGTGTATCCAGTACAAGGGATACCAGTAGAGTTGTTTCCAGTTAAAGGGCTACCGGTGGGTACTTTCGGCAAACTAAATGCCAATGAAGGTGCATCCAGTAAATGGGAAGTCGGTGGAGGTGCTTTCAGTAAATGGGACACGTGTTAGGAGTTTCCAGCGGATAATTTTTTGATATGTAGAATGAAATCGACCTAATTTTGTAAGTGATATGAAAATGGATTCGCCATTTTATTTATCGAATTTAGAAGTTTATCCATTTTGACACCGTATTTTATATTTTGTTTCAATATTTGCTGTTTCATCAATTTCTAAATCAAAGAGTTTGTCAATTTAACCGCAACAGACATTGTGAATGAATTCATTTGCGATGAAATTGGAAAAAATATTATTAGAGTAGTCATGTTAATTACGTCTTTAATTTCCAATGTTGTCTGTGAAAAGGCATTCCATCAACGACTTCTTGTCAGTCAATAAAAGTTAATTGACACGTTATCGGCATAATAGTACCCTAGCTACTTCATTCGAATCAATCATTCGCATATTTGTCCCTCGATGACCACTTAATCTCTTGTGAGAGCAAACAAACTTAATCACCTGCGACCAACTGCATGCGCAGGACTTCAAACAGAATCACCTGCTGGGCAAGACACCGGACTCCTTTTAATCTGCTTTACAAGTGACGAGCATGTCCGTCGATTAATAATCATCAAACAGAGATGCGACATTTGAAAATCAACTTTCCGCCGATTTGACGCCTGTATAAGTGTCTCAAACAATAGCCTGTCTATTTCAGGGAAACAATTAACAGTCGGAAAGCAAAGTACTCTCAAAAATGCGTCACAGAAGGGAAGATGGAGTCCTCAGGATGACACGACGGTTTTGTTAATTTGCCCGCCTCCCAACTACACTTGAAGACGCCGCTCAATCGACAGCAAGCGTATTTGACTAATTAAGCGTTCTCGGGTTATTCCGGCACTTTGATGTTGTTCATCTTTGCCTGAAGCGATTATCGACGTTGATCGGGTCTGTAGGAAGTTGTGAACCGGAGAGGACGAAAGTACTATCGCTGGTCAACGAAATTCTATGACAAATTAGTTATATTTGTCATGATTGGAGATACCGTAAGTGATTCAATGACTAAAATTAATAGCATCGTCTCTAGTGTTGTCACATTCTGTAATCGGTTGAAGTCGAGGTTAGGTATTCTCGAGCTGAATGTTTACCGTCGAAATGCGCTAATTCTGTACCACATGCCGGTGTATTACTCCAGGTATGGCTGCATATTACAACTAGGTCTGCTTGACTCCTGATATTGGAGAAGTTAGAAATTCATAGTAACCATTTATTTCAAGAAACCTGGTTAATGAGGTGTTGTGTCGATTGACTCATTATACATAGCGAACCTTTCGCGATCTATCGTGCTTGACAGACTAGAAAGACCGAAATTCGTCGAAAGATCGCCACGTTGAATGAATCAATCAAACGAGTGCTTCAGAAACATCTTAATTTTCCGGACGGCTTGAATCAAATAGTTTGCCAATGATGTAGCCATGGATGTGGCTAAGTGAAATTCGGTCAAGCGAATTTTCAAATCTAACGTTATACAAAATGTTCGAGGATTCTTAATTTCTACTTTTTTCGGTGAAAGGGAGGTAATAGCTACTATACACTGCTTGCTATAATGACAGGTAATCAGATGGAATAACAAAGTATCTATTCCATAACAGATTCGAGATGTCTTGTTTGGATGGTCCCCTTTACCTGCTGCTGGTAGCAAAACTGATGATTTGAGCGAGCACTTTCGATGTTCGTCCGACATCATGTGTGAGCGTAATAATACACGTATATGCACGTTATGACATTTTTTTAGAAACTAAATTGATAACTTACAGAAATCTACAGAAATCAATTAAGAGAATGATTATATCTGCTGTGTTTGTGATGATTAACATAGGTATGATGCAATAAAAGGATGCCATCACCCTGTCTTCCTGACTGCAGGCTTTCTGACCGGGATTCAAACGCAAGTCAGATAGAAAGCTAAAAAGTGTGGTAGTCACACGGTTAGGCGGCGATGTCGCCAAACAGGGGCATACAAAATTAATTCCAATGAATTGGTCAAAATTAATTGACGGCTCCTATCAAAAAAGTTCAATTAGTTGATTGGTGTCATCGAATAATTGTAATTAATTGATTAATAGTTTTGTGTTGTAATGGGGAAGGTATTAGATTGACCGATTTACTTGCAATGCTCTCAACACTTACAAGAGAATCCCATAGCAAATTATTCAGATAAAAAGTTTGCTATAATCTTATTCACAGCTGATCACTTTCAGATTTCTAATCAGGAACTATTTGGTGAACAACATTTTTAGCATCTCCATCTTACAATACTTTTATGACAATTTTTATCACTTTTTTCTATTTTGCGTTAAAGGCAGGTGTGATTATTCATTCCTTTGTTTCAATTATTGATTATCGCTGTCATTTTGAGACATGAAATTAATTTTGTAATGAAATTTGTAAATGTTCAAATCCAATTAAGAAGATATGTATTTCATGTAATGGGTCTACTTAGTAAGTCACCATCCAAGTTGATAATAAGCTATTATGTGACTTGCAAGTTTTGTAGGCCGATGTAGCCGAATTCGTTAAATTGAAAAAATAGAGTAAAAATTTCAACGTCAATTGTTGGTCTATACAAGCGCTGGTGATGAAAAACATTAATTGATAGATTTATGACCCCAATTAAATGCAATCAATTGATTTCCTGTCTTCAAATATTTGCAATTAATTGATTGGGATAACTAAATATTCGCAATTAATTGCTTTCTTCCTGCTTCAACTAAAATTGATTGATTGCTTACCCAAAGTCAATTGCAATTGATTTTTGACAACCCCTGCCGCCAAGCATGATATTAGTGGGCCATTGAAATGATTTTGATTAAGTAGTCTCGGGCTCCGGACTATCCTTCCTCTTCTTTGATGCCATCCGCATAGTCCTTCCTACACAGATGGGTATATTTCTTCACTCTATCTTTCTAAAAGTTCAACTGAACTCTCCACCAAAAAGCTCTGTCTATCCCGTCAAACTCAAGTAATCACGGAAACTTTGAAGGAGGGACTTCTGTTGCCATCCGGATAATCGGAGATATATTGCATTTCCGAAATCCGACAGCGAGCGTAGTCACACCTTTTGACATCAATTCAGCACCCAATTAGATATGCTGCCACACCCGGAGTGAATTTCATATTAAATGAATTATCGTACATTTTCGTAAAAGTTGTACATATTGGCGACGAGATTGCTACGTTATACAAAATTCTCCTATAGAAACCCAAAATTTTACGAATAATTGAAAATAAGTATTTGGTTGATTAAGATTTGATTTTTATCTCCGAAAGTTCCTATGTATTCAAGTTGTTGAATTATTGCGTAACTCCCCCATTTTGTAGTGCACAACCTCGTGGAGGTCATGAAAATTGGAAAGGTTATGAGGACGTATGCAAGGTGTTTCCAGATAGTACAACTGCCTACTCAAACGACCCGTAACTGAGATAATTCAGGCAGAAAGATGACCCTCAGTAACAAAAGAGATGATTGACAAGTCTATAGCGCTGATAATCAAAGAATCGGAGGAGAAAAAGAGAATTCAGTTGCCGGCAAGATATTGACCTCCAAACTAAGGTTTCATTCACTTGTCTCCTGGTCTCCCGACTGACTTGGCATCAAAGGATTCGCTTCTATGAGCTGGTTAAACGTCTTGCTGAGGTAATCAAACCTTGAATAGTTCCTTTATGTCGGAGTCTCTGAGCGGTAAAACTATAGAACGATCAAGAAGGTAGCCTTGTATTGTTGAGTCGAATACAAAAGACATAAGTTGAATAGCTATTCTGATTGTCAGCAAAAGATTTTTAGTTTGAATTTGCGTTGATAGTTAATCGTGTATTTGAATCGGTAAGATCTCGACCGTAAAATCAAAGTGTCTTTTGTAAGGGATGAAATGAATGGGGTGGTTTCGTTGAGTCAATGGAGGAAATATTTCAGCTACCCAATGACCCAAAATGTCAGTCAAGCTTGACAGGCTGCTCCTTTGTGACCTGTCGTGGTTTGATGGAAGCAATTTCTCTCCTGATTAACTCAAAATCCGATACAAATCTTCACACAAAGTGGCTAGCATTGACTCAAGTCCAGATACTAATTGAAAGAGTTTGTTTTTTGATTGACAAGTGAAAGACACAGTCTTTTCCAGAGACAACTTTTTATCGAAACTTGTTGCCAAATACGTTGAGATTTACAGAGCTGACTATGTGACTCTTTGTCCTGAAAGTGTAGCAACACAGTTTTAATCAACGGTTTAATCATTCTTGAAAGAAACTAAGGATTTTTCAATTATCCTATTTAAACGTTTTAAGCAAAGTCTGATTTGAAAACTTTCAAAACCGCCATAATATCTTTACCGGTTTTCACATGTCTTAATCACATAGTTGTTTTCCTTCATGACATCCCAAATAAGCATGCCGCCGGTTGCAACTTGTAAAACACACAACAAGCTCTCCCGGACATCAAATACTCATCATTTCGTGCATCGAAGAATTGTATTACGACCAGTAAGTTACTAATGACCTGCATTCTGAGTAGACTGAGTGGGCACATTATGCTTGAGCGATTCTGTGTACCATATTCATCTACCATGAAGGAATTACGACAAGAGCTTGCAACTATGACAGATTTTTGCTTCTTCTCAAGATTTGTCAACATTGACTCAGATCGGTGTCTGACCGAGCAGCTAAAATTACTATCAACAAGTAGTCTGGCAGCCAGAGCGAGTTTCTAGAGAACGAGACTGACAATGAGACTTTCACAGAATGCTGTACACAAAAGCCTACTGCGAATCTGCGCGTCTGTCGAGTTCTGCTTGACTCATCTTCTTGTCAGACAAATCAAAGAAAGTTAATCCAATGAGACGCGGATTGACGTTTTGGCAAAAGTGAAATTATCTATATTTTCTGTGATCAAGCGAAAGTACAAAGTCTAGAGTCACAATTTCTGATTCGAATGTCTTCATTCCATTTTCGTGACTTGAAAACAAAGCGAAAAATCAGAAGTTTATGGATCCTTCCATGATCAGCGACTTGATGGCATCATTTTTGTTATTCACATGATGTATTATTTTGCCAAAACAAATAAAGAAGTTGAATTTTGAAGATGGTCTGTGGATGCATACCGAAAAATTTTGTATTCAATATAAATTATAATCGTTTAACATCAAAATATTCCTGATTCTTTCCAACATCATATCAAACAGCATGGTTAATCAGGCCCTTTTGACTTTGACTTTCTCTGTGTTGGACAATAGGAGGAAGTTCTGAAGACGTTTTCAAATATTCAGTCATAACAAGTATTTTCGCAACCTGTATTCACTTGTATTCATAATTCGAGACATCGAATTATAATTATAATTCGACAATCAAATTCTATTGCTTTTCATTTTTAAGATGCAGTAATCATTAATATAATTATCCAAATAATTATTACTCGCGTTTTCATGTTCATTTTTATGGAAGAAATATGTCATTCGTTATGATTGACATGTCTGCAAGCCGATCAAATTAAAATCAATTGTCCATCAACGCCCCAAAAAAGAAATATCAAGTTGAAGAGGACGTTAAAGAAAATTGTCTTGAAATCGCGGCTCGAACCCGGTCCGTTCGTGCTTCCTAAAATTCATTTCCGATTCCGGCTCCCACCAATGCTTATAAAATGCCTGACAATATGCGTCGCGTAGATGTATTTCTGGGTAGATATACAAATTTAATTTAGGTCACTTCTATGTTGTTTGTGTCCTTACATGAGGCTATGCCAATACCATTAATCATTTTTTTGACCTTCAATGTAAGGAAGACTAACTCTTACAAGGCTCAAACTGCGCACATTGAGTCACAAGCAACTGCGAACATAACATTCACAAAGAATCTTTTATAAAGCAAATTAACCTCTCATGCCCTGATGATATTGAAACTGCAAGGAAACAACTTGATTAGTACTTATCTAGATCCGTTACACAGAAGATTTCTGTTGTGATCTTGAGATTACAATCAACTTCTCAACTTTTCTAAGCAAAGACGCGCAGTTGGCAAGCAAGGCTTGAAGGACTAACAAATGTAGGATGCAATACGTTGCCAAAAATCAGACGAAATTTCATCACCTGTGACATAGCAATATCTCTGATTTATTTGATAGAGAAATGGTTTAGAGTCAGAACCGGAAAATAAAGTCTACTATTCGGCTTGGTAATTTTTGCATGCTGGTTCATATAGGCATGCGCAAAGTGGCAAGGGGCATAACCTCACCTTGACTAAGTACGAGAAGTTTTGGTCAATGGTCATCGGTTTTTTTATCAAACCTCAATAAAGTTAGAGTTTGAAAAGTGGTTATTCCTGTGAAACTTGTCTATTTGCAATGTCACGAAACTTGGCGAATGAAGTTTTTAGGGAACATCAATTATATTTAAATTTTTATTACCATTCATTCACAGTAAATTTACATGCATTGTGCATTTAAATTGAGCAAGGTCATTCAAAGTAACTTTATCCAGTGCAGAGCATTACAGCAGTTGTTTCAATGTTTCTTTGTAAGACCTTTTCGTTCGCATGCTATCTTTCAACTCTTTATGCTACAGGTTTAGTATGCCGACGAAGCGCATTGACAATGACCTGAACTTTCAGACATGACGGAAATTTTTGAAATTGAAGAACTTTCACAAGTAATTCACATTGATACAAAAGTGATGAAAGACATCTCCATTCATGTTCCTTTCTACATTTCATCAGTTACTTTTTCTAAGCGAGGTTGTCGACACAAGCATTCATTGATTACACACCGCACTCTTATATAGTTCCATTCAGTGCCTGATGCAGGCTGCATTCAGTGACAATATGACATTAATGATATCGAAAACAATGCTGTTCAGTCAAGGGGTACTAGCTCAGATGGTAGAGCGCTCGCTTAGCATGCGAGAGGTACTGGGATCGATGCCCAGGTACTCCAATCCTTTTGGTATTTTCATCGATTCGTGATGATATCTTGTAACATTTATTGACATCATGACGTAATTATTTTGCATATTGATTCCTCCATTGAGTCCATTTATATCAGCACTGATTTATCTCAGTTAAACTACAGACCTGATGTATAGCTAGAGTGAAGGGTTAAATATATGGTAGGCAATCGTTTCTTGATATTTCCATGGTCGATTTTCATTCTTCCTGCTAGCTTCACCATGACACATATAGCCCAACAATTATTCTACGTGTGAAAGTGAATGTAGCTGAGTATGCAGTACACGAAAAACATGCAAGCTCTTGCATTGAGATTTTGAAAATTTGCATATTGAGAAGTTTAGTAGGTTAACAGAATAATATATAAACCTAGCTACATGTACATATATGTACTCATCTTGTGATTCTCCAAATTTGAGCAATGTTTCACTTCATCCTCCTCATTATAACTGAAATTGTCTTTGTTTTCATTTGATAAGGTTAAATCTTATGTAGAGAGATCGTCGAAATAGCAGTCATGAATTTGTGCTTTCCATGGATGTCCCACTAATTTATGAATAGTATTAATAATAATAAGTGTTTTATTTCTGATAATGAGAATCATGCATTAGATAGAGCACATCAAATAAAGAATTAAAAGTCGCGTATAAAAGTAAGCATAATTGATAGACAATGCATATTGCAGCTGATAACATACATGTAAGAGAGTAAAATGCGTTAGTTATACATGTAAAAGAGAGTTAAATAGAGATGTACAGAATGGGATAAATGACTCCGCCCTCCTTCGTGTACGATATAAAAGTTGCTCGAAATGTCTCGAGTACACCAGAAGACGTCTTGGCATGAGATGATGCAGACTGCTATGAGGGTGTGCGATCTCCTGAAACACCTTCAAAGCCCGCTTCCTTCGTCGGTCGTCCAGGTCTTCGATGCATTCACGCTGGCACTCGAAACCACAGATTATGTGATGGCATTTTCTTTTCAATTTGAGTAGCCTGTCGCGATTCTATTTGTTCAAGCCGATGAATACCGGAAAATAATATTCAAGCACAGATCTAATATACCCGTTGCAGATCACAATAAGTTCGGACTTGGAGTTTCGGAAAGTTTTTAAGTTCAGAATGACTTTATGTCACGAATTTCTTCTGGGAAACAAGTATTTCTGCATACTTTTGCAATTGGCATAGGGAAATTAGCAACAATATAAAACATGTCCTACTATAGGTTTGCTGGTGTATGTTACAAATCCAGATTTTCAGCTATTAAAGTGCCATCTGTGTCTAAACATGGATTTCTATATAGCAAAGTATGGATTGTATACAGGATGAAAAATCAAAGAAGTACAGTTGATTGAAAAATGGACCTCTATCATGTGAGTCAAAATAACCTACTTCTAGACTGCAACTTTTCATTGCTACCGAATAAAAATGCAAATTTACTAGCAAGCAGCAACGTTGCTTTTGTGATTTGTCACACAGTTTTGTGTAGGCCTATTCACAACGGAAAATGAGAAAGTTTATGCATTAAATATGAATCCTCCCATTGCAAAGTTGTCCTCCCCATGGGACTTGATAATCCATGATTAAGAATAGACTCTTTGAACTCAGACGAAGGAGGTTGATTTTTGCAATCGACCTTTTTCAACTCTCTGGTTCAACTCATGTCCAATCCCTCCCTATTTTACTATATCGAAGTCCATGGCCTAAAGCATGAATTAGGCTTGTCATTCTATGGCTTCTTGAAGATTCGAGATGGAAGTCCCTCCTCCATCTTGAATGGACTTTATCCCTTGATTGCTAGTAAAGTATACTGCGTGACAAAAAATTTTAACACTTGGAATTACAGGAACCATTATTTTCATTAATAAAGTAGCATAAAAAACCGTTCGTCTACCGTGCCAAATACAGGTCAAAATTCTGACTCTACCACCGTTGATTCAATCATGTTCCGAAATGTAGCAGGCTGAATATCTCTCATCCGACAAACTCTTCCGTCTTGGAAATTGTAGCGTGAACCGTGGTTATTCCGTCCACATCACGCGGTGCCACTCATCAGTGTTTCTTTTAGAATGTCGCTCGCACCATTCTCATCTTTTTCGTTTGCGTTCGAGACCTCTAACATATCCATTCATGAGGGAAAACGCTCATGTAAATTCATTTAAATTCAATTAGTTATTGAGAGGCATAAGTACAGCACATCTGTGAGATTTAAATCCATTTTCTGTCAAGCATCAATATACAGCTCTAGCGCAACAGTTGACACCAGTAGCAGATTTTCAGCCTATTGCTAGACGCGAAGAGCTCAAACTGATTTATCATCTGCAATGATCAGCTTTTAATCTGTGACTCTATTTGTATTCCTTGGTCTTCCAAATCTTTCCTGTCTTACAACTTTTCCTTCACACCAATGCACCCGCCTATTCCTAACAGTTAGCCTACAAGTGATACATTCTTGAGATTCTTTACCAACACTACGTATGCTACGTCCACAGCGAATCACCTCTGTAGCCAAATATTTTACGAATTAATTGTTTTGCTTCATCATGCAGTTGCGACCATGTCAAAAAGACAGCAAAATTTGCAATTATGCGATGCTTAAATTATCCAAACGTTGATCCTGTGTAAAAGTATTAACAATATCTTCATATGGTTATGCAAGAAAAGCCGCATAAAAATTGGCTTGAGAGTAAGATTGACTTAGAAATTTAACAGCTGCCATTGATTAGTCATGGATTAGTAATGATAGGTGTTAACTTTTCTCTGTCACACAGTACAGTTGGGATTATATGTCATGAACATATACTAAGTATATACAGGGTGAGTTTTTAGTAACGCAATGTTTGACATGATCAGTAAATCGACCCATCCCAACAATGCTGATGAACTTTGCCGTCACATTGCTCTATATACATTGGGATTTATGATACTGCATTGATATTCTGTTAAATTGATGAAATGTCACGCTTGTCGACGGAAGATGGAATCCTTATAATTCAGTTGTATTACGAAAATAATAGAAGTCCAAATGAACTAGTACGCAAGTTCCAACCCTTTTCAAGTTTCCAACAATCCCAAAAAATTACACAATAAGCCATTCAACCGTAATTTAACCGTAATACGAACTGTTGATAGTAAGCAAGATGTCAGCAAACAGGGAAAATGCTTGTGTCAAAAGATTCAGTTTTTGCGTACACTGCGTTCCTGCGGTCCAAAAATATTTGATCAATTTTTAAGACGCTTAAGTTTTGGAAATTATTCCTGTGTTTATATACTGTCGATTTGGCACCTCTAAGTAGTAATAAACTTGTTGGACATCAAAATGAATGGAAATTTACTAACAGGTGTCTTAATTCAACGGAAATCAAGTTGATATCAAGGAAATTTAAGGAACCACGCTATATTGCAAGTGTTTATGGAAAAGTTAAGATTTTATTGTGCTTCTTGGCCGAAATTTCAAGCTTTTAATTCAATTTTCATCGGCATGATTACATGATTCACTGTATTTGTGTTCCACTTCTCGAATCTGAATAGTAGGCCCTAATGTAGACCCATTTGCATCTTTTCAAGTTAATTATTTGTCTTCGATATTTTCCTCTTTCAGTGGCAGGTAGTTTATGATTTGATCACACTTCAGAAAATACTCTCATTAATAAGGCTGAGCCATCGATTTGCTAATTTAACAAACATTGCCTCTCAAAGATTGTGGTGATACGGCGGATTTTGAGTTACTGACACCACAGTATTAAATAGTCAGGCATCTACATTTTGCCAATATATCGTTGCCTCACTCTATTTTCACTTGAATTAGGTCACTTGAACGACAATGCCAAACTGTCGTTCCTTATGCATAAGCTAGGCAAAATTTCAATTGAGAGTTTCTCAAAATGCCAAGATTTGAGATAGCATGATTAATATTAGGGGTCTGTTTAATAATTAAGATGAATTAAGAATCTTAATTAATGTTCTTGTCATTGACAAGGCTGGGCACAATCAGCCGTTACTCTCTATTGGGTTGTTCAGTCGAATTACCGGTACTTGTAGGTTAAAGTTTTCAAGCTGTAAAAGTCTGAAGCCAACCCACCACGACAGGTGACAGGTCTTCATGTTCGCTTAGAGGAGCGTCTTTTCTATCTACACGTATATTTAAAAAATCATCTTATTTGAAATGCCCCTCTTGAAACTACAGACATGAAACTTCGAATAGTAATGAGTGCACTTTTCTTTCACATACCAAGCTTCATACAGATTGCTTCCGTACTTTATGAATTAGAGGCTTTCATGTGACGTGAAACCGATCTCTATTGGTCAGATGCTGAGTGTGGTTTGCGGCAGATTGGATTTATTTCAAATGATGTCATTAAAATCGCCAATAAAATTTTGTTTTATTTCATGCCACCTTTAAAAAATTACCTCAAATGTTAATTCTTTCCCTAGATAGTCTAAAGATAATTTTGGAGCGGGAATGTATTGAATATGTTAACCACATCAGTTTTATGTTTGGTTTCGATTATATAGACTAGATTATATTAGACTGTATAATAGATTTTATGTGCGGTACTCTCGCGTGCATTCAAAATTCAACATTATTTCACGCTATCTTCCTCACCATCATTAAAATTCTCTTTCTTTCCAGTCAATGTCATCCAATCTAAGGAGGTCTTCGAAATAACAGTTATTGATTGCACAATGTTAGATAATCACATTAATTCATTGACTGACACAGTTCGCCTTCATTGACAAGATGACATGAATGATGAGCAAAACAACAAATTGAAGTCAAGGGGTACTAGCTGAAATGGTAGAGCGCTCTCTTAGCATACGAGAGCTACTGGGATCGATGCCCAGGTACTCCAATCTATTCTTTTACTGTGATTTGGCCACAGTTTCTTCATGTGCACTTTTAGGATGCTGGTTGTCTATTTCTGTCAATTGCTTACTTGCCGCTTATGCTTACCGACTGTCTAATCGATTTGAAATTTAGCGCTCTTTTGAACAACGGTGCTATCAGTTTCGGTGTTATATAAAGGCATTCAAAAGCTTGACTGTATATAAATTCGGTGTAATTTCCTGATGCTTGGATATTTGTTTATGAATATGGGCCGATATTTATTTCTTGATTCCATATTTAGTAAAAATAATGTAAATCTCTTTAATGCATTAATTATTAATCAGCTAATTTATAATCAATAATAGAGAAATAATTTCATAATATTCTGTTTTCCTCATTTTTGCAACAATCCATTAACCTCGGTCAGACTTCTTGATGTCATGCAATTGCACTAATTTTCTTCGCAAGCTGTCGTTTTATTAAATCAATGTTATTTTTGTCATTCAAATAAATTATTTAATCACACAATTGTCAATAGCGGCTTCTTACTTAAACACTTTGCCACGATAGAAATCAACGCACAACAGCCGCTTAATACACACAGCTTTGATTGTTTTAAATACCCGTCATTGTTGACTATTCTAACTTTAGTTAGAAAGAGGATTTTAGATTTCACAATTTGCTTTTCAATGGATTTCTTAGGTTATTGACTTCTAAACAAGTCCGGGCGCTTTTACTGAATTTTGTTGACTAGTTGATAAAACATTGATTCAAAATAATTAAAGATTAAAGTTGTTGTCCAGTTGATCCAATTAATTTGGTTATTATGACTCCAATATATGCAGTAGTGACGGACTTTATAAGGAAACTGCTCTACTTGAACATTTCCTGAATTATTCATATCTTTTTGCATCTGTCACATTACTTTGAAGCATAGAAATCCGACTCTTCGCTTTAGTTTAGAATAGTAGGGCTAGAATAGAATCCTGCAGTTTGTTGATCATCGTTTAAGAAAAGAGTAGAATAGAATATAATAGCTTTATCAGTTCACTGCTTCACAAATTCCATGAGTCTTGCAAAAATATATGTGAGGACAATTCCGAGGAAAGTAAAGAAATGTAATGGTACCATACATCACAAAACAATGGCATTCATGAGGTAAAGAAGTATTAAATTTATAAAAAAACAATAATTGAAAATACTATTTGCATATTTGATAAATAAATTACGAAATCGAGCAGCTCTAGCTGTAGGAGGGAAAGGACTAAAAAGGATGATGATGACCGAGTGCTCATACCGCGAACATGTTTGACATTGATAATTTCACTGAGAGGGTGACTATCATTCATTGACGACAAGAAAACCTTTCTCAAAATTTGGTGCCCGACTCATATTTAAAGCACATTTTAAAATTTTTGAAATTTTGCCGAATTTCGGCTATTAATCATCTCGTTGATCATTGTTTACGATGCCAAACCTGTTGAATGTGTTACATCTAGGAAGTTGCTTTTATCATAGTAACGAGCACAATAAACGAGTGCAAAATCGTAAGCTCGATAGCTTGACAAAAGTTGTATATTTAATGCACTCCGACTGTTATGTTTTGCATGTAAATTATATGATTTTTTATACCTAACTCTTGGAGTGCTATCAGGAAGAAATCATAGATTATCATTCAACAAGCATTACAAGCAATTTCAAGCATTCCACGAGTTGGATATCTTAAATGCCCGAACCCGCATGGTGAGTATAAATTATGAAGAAGATTTGAATATATGAAAATATCTATTCACATATCTAGTCTATAGCATGTCTAAGTAGGAAAAAAGACAGGGAACCCTAGTTCTCGGCAATAGCTAAAGTCAAGCGCAGCGATGATAACTAGGGTTCCGTGCAGGAGCACTCGTAATTGACAAAGATTGCGCTCCTTCCAGTGTTGGAGACAAATAAATGTAATTTACATAATTATAAATATTATGATGATGATGAACAGTGTTAAAGAAGGATAACATCATAGAACTGATGAAATGTCATGAGTATGAATTCTTGATTTTGTGAATATTTTGAAATTTCAAAATTCTAATTTTGATGAATACTTGTAATGTAATGTGCAAATATTAGAGCTGTGAGCTAGCAGATATTTTAATTGGATGATTCTTTGACACATGCTAGTATGCTTGCATTTCTTTCATTAATAATTGTGCAGGAATGTCTTCCACTTAATGAAATGTGTGATGCCGTCACAGTTTTTTTTGAAGTCAACGATTTACGAAGAGTTTTAATTGCGTCGATGGTATCAGTAAAATTTCCACTTGAAGCTTTTCAGCACAGGAATATACCCAAGCAAACTTCATGGCTGGATCGCAATAAGTGAATTCTGCAGCTAAACCATATCTGGTTTAGTTAGTTTATATTAATATACTAATAATAATTCCGTCAAAATGCATTCCTTCGTAATTCCTATAACTTCCAAGCTCTGCTGCTAATTTGCTTATTGCCATTACATTTAATTTAGTATCAGACACTTGAAATCACGACTAACAGTTTATTTTCAAAGAATGCAAAATATGTGATCATGTAAGGACTTCCTTTTTTGTTTTGGGATGTGAGGTGATTAAAAGCCATGCGAATACGATGCAATCCTATGCCAGGTCTTTTTTTAATAATTGCAATATTAAATTATCAAAGAAGTTTACATGATGAATACATGCAGCTTCTGACAACTATACAACGTGTATGCAGGCATGTATTTGATCGTCAGGAATACATTGATGAATTTCTTAATTCACTTCGAACCTAAATTATAGAATTAATGACATTGCACACGATTGCACCAATATTAATCGGCTTTGATCATTTTACCGCCCAAAACAAATATCAGAATAATTGGCTCTTAGACAGCAGCTATCTTTCGTTAATTGATTAGGCATACAGCAGTACATTGGCAAAGGCGGCTTTTTCTAAAGATTTACCACCGATTGTACGTATCGTGATAAAGCAATTACAATCACATGATTACATTATGCCACCCTTGTTTACTCACTTCCTTTGTAGCCAAATCTTTTCACCTTCGGGACTGATTCATGGACTTAATATAATATATTTCAATTTCATTAGTACGTCAGAAATTGCGGCGATGTAATCAGTGAGAACAATTATAACTGACTCTTATTCAATTGAATGTCTCAATATTGATAATCCAAAGCATGCAAATTACAGAAAGATAACTCGAAACACGAAAAATCAACAATGAAATAGCAAGTTATAATTCCATGAAAAATGGTTCTTCATGGAATTTGTAGAGTGCTTAGGATCATTTAAAAACATGTTGAATTCAAAACATGTTGAATTCATTGAATTCATGTTGAAATCAAATTCAATTGAAATTTGTAGATTATGTAAAAGAATGAGGATGACACGATTACAACCATAATTTATTCGACGAGAACGATTCTGCAATCTTTCCTTGCCATCACTTTGCGTTTAAACCAATAAACGAAGGTGCCGCTTGCTCTGAAATTGAGCGTATATATACCTAATAATTCAACTATAGCTAAATCGCGTGTATCGAGAAATTTACCAATTCGGTCATCTTAAACATCACTTTAAAATTTTCATTGATTTTATAAAATGTGTAAAAGCGAAAAGTCACAAAAACCTGTAGTTGCACCTATTATAGCGGAATATCGAAAAATGTCCAGGGATCTCCACGACTCCCACCCCACCCCACCCCTAGGGTAAAATACGTCAACCCTATAACCCTAAGCTTGATCTTGTAGTAAGATCAGCACCATTATGAATTATACTGCAAGTCTTAATGCTGATTATTATTATTGGAGCTATAGCTATAGCTAATTACAAGCAATCAGGATGCATAAAATTTGAAGCACTATGTTCACAGAAATTAGAAAATTGAAGTGTGAAAATCTGATAAGTCATCTTTATTACTGAAAGATTCTGATAAATTCTTACATAGCATTACAATGCTTACTGATAAATTCTTGATATCATACAGGAACATCGCGGAATCCAAAGTTTATTAGATCTTTATCTTTTATCAGTCTCTCTCCCAATCTTATTACATTTATGTTTTTCGGTCACTGGTCTGGAACAGTGATCAAAATTAATTGTATGCAGATGACTGCAAAGGATCGAAATATGAATCATGCATTACAGAATTGCTAGAATGAATTAGCAAACAGAACAGTGTGATGCTTCAAATTAGCAATCAGATGTATATGTAGGCGGCGTATTTTCCCTTCTCAGATGAAATATGAATTTTACATGAGTAAAGCTGTTAGAAATTGTGCTATTTGCATCCCATTAATATCAAAAACACAAATCACCTCATGATGGCCACAGATTTTCCCAAAATGTGAAGCTTTGATTTTGAAAATTTTCAAATTGAAATTAGAATTTCACGTTTGTTCAATATTTAATTTGGGATATATTTGAGACAAATCTTATATGTCACCAGCTGTAGCATATTTTGCTGGTAGCTGCGTTTTCCTGATCACCTCCATTACACCGACTTTTTTAATAGTCGTCGTGACCAACTGCGGGGACATCGCAAAAATCCCTTCATAAAGTGTGATGGCAAAGTGTTTTTGTTGGTCGTTGCGACCAAATCGCCTAGTGCGCACAGGCCCATTAGATGAGATATAGGTGCTTTGATCTATAGAGCTAGATGAGGTAATAGAACCCTTGCATATTTCAGCATGTGATTCGTCTCAAGATACAGCAATGTTGACCGATATAGAAGATCGGCTCCGAGCCGAAAAGCTGAAATGACCACTAGCAAACAGCTATTGTCTGTTCTAGTCCCACAAACTTAAACAAACCGAGTTGGATTTTCATGGAATTGACCATCAGCAGTCAGAAGACCTCCATTCGAGTCCTATTTGCGTTTTGCTTTCTTTGAATACTTTCTGTTCGCACCAGAGTAATTAAATCGGTATCATGTCCCGCATTTCATGCTTGCATGCGCATTTGTCTTCGAAGGGAAATTTGTTTGCATTCAAAAAAGTTAGTTGTTGTGACGCAATGATAGAAAGCATTGTTGGTGGTTTTAAAAGAATAGATTTTTGGACTATAAATGGAAGCCCACCGTTTGTTGATAGTAGTAACGTAATAACGTATTTTTTATGCTTACATTAGTATCTTATAAGTATTAGTAAATAGTTCTGCATGCATTCTTATAACTAGCACATATACAAAACAGCTGTGAATTAGGTAAATCAGAAATTATATTTCTGTGACATTAGCTTTAAGTTTCAGTTCACTTTTTCGGTTTATCTCCAATCTTCCTTTTCCATTCTGTCTTTGCATGCGCGTATTCCATGTAAAGCCTGGCGGTAGCACGTCATCTTCCGCAGTATCATAAATAGAAATGACATTGAATACACAATTTATTATTCAATATGAAGTTAATTTTGACATCCGATAGACAAATTATCACCAAATGTAAACCCCCTTCCGGCGAAAATCTGTCAAAAACTGTCGGCTGGTTTACAGTCATCTTCATCATTCCATATGTGTATGTTTGGTTCGTTATTTTCAAAGTCCTTTTGCAGATGAGGACACCGAGGTGACTGACTGGCTGCACTTTGATGTTCAATCAATTCCATGTGAAACTCGGCACTCAACTTTAAATTCCTTTTGCGACAACCTGAGATCAGTGAACTCCTCCAGACGAGCAATGGATGTCCAACATCTGCAGATGCAAAAGTCTCCATCGGGTCTCCAAATGCGATACCTGAGAGCCTCAGGGTCAGTGGACACACGCAAAGATGACAGGACAAACGTATTGAATTTGTTTATAAATCTGCCTATGTTTTCAGTGAGGGGACCGTCTGAGAGATTTAAGAAATTAGAAAGTACTTTTCTCGAGTACTGACTGGGGTTTGAGTCACAGCGGTGTGCGAATTTAAGAGTTAAGAATTTCCATGACTTTGAGGATCGGCTGCATTTTTTGTTTAACTGTTTAACAATTACTCAAGAAAAAGACCGATTGATCACCAACGTAAAAAAATAGTGAAACATTTCATATTCTATCATCAGTTATGAGGTTGAAAAGATGAAAAGACATTTTTTGAGGACTGCTTCTTAGTTATGAAAGAAACATTGCAGAGAGAAATTAATTTAGTTCAAATTCACATTTTTGACTTTTAGAATTGAATTGTTATATTTTCCTTATCTTCATGATTATTTTGGTTGATTCTTAGATAGATGCGAACCACCATGATTACAGTCGAAGGTATAAGGGAGGAACAATGAATCTTCAACGAAGGTGGAAGTCATTCATATTCTGAACATGGCACATTATCATGAGCTGTTGATGTTTTGGCTAGTGCAGTTTCTTCGCATAATTGAAAAGGTACAATTTCATATGCACATTTGTGGATTCTGCATGTCTTCAAAATGTTAGGTCATTCCAATGACTTCTTCAAATCCTTTTTGTAAATTTGCGATTTTAGGTAATAGTCCGAAGCGCATATTACTATAATGATGGTAGACCTCAAAATATGTAGTAATTGAAACCAACAAAAATTAATGTCTTTTGAATATGATTTTTGACTTTCTTCTCAACAACGCAGCAACTGCAGCTGCTGAGGACGATTTTGTACTTGAATTCTTCAAGTGTGTGGATATTTATCCAAATGAGCATGTTTGATTAATAGTGCTGTCAGTGTGATGACTTTCAACATTTTGGTTTACTTCTCATATTGCTGCGCAAGATAGATCAATTACCAGTATAATTGTCATCACTATCTTATTAATTATTATTAATACTATTGATATAAATATAAAAATTTATTAATATATATTAATATGTATATTAATATGAATATTAATAATAATTAACAATCATAAATAATAATAATATTAATATTATTAATGCTGTAGGATTAATGAGGTAGACATTTTAGTGCTCGAAGTATTGCATATTTGTAATTCAGGAAGCAAAATTAATTAGTTAATTAGTGCAGCAATTCTGATCTATGTGAAAGTCCGATGAAATCAAAAAAGATTAACAACATTTAACTCCTTTTGAATCTAAGTTTTAAGACATGATTCAAAGTCCATTAACTTTAAACTTCTTTGCGATTTACGTGCGAGAATAGTTTAGTGTGAGGCACTTGCTCCCACAAAGCTAGCTATTGAATATTAGCCATTAATTAAATAATTTAATAGCGAGGAGCTATGAATACACAATTTCTGCGAAAACAAAGTGAATGAATTAATTCGCACGATTCACTTCACTGATGCAAAGTCCCATTGGCTGACAAGCTCACGATGGATCCGTCGGAAACATAACGTCGTTGTTGTGGGGTACTAGCTCAGATGGTAGAGCGCTCGCTTAGCATGTGAGAGGTACTGGGATCGATGCCCAGGTACTCCAACTATTTTACTAATAATTGCAATCTCTCGGTTTTCTTTATGAGAATTTTAACAGAAACTGATCAATTCTTTTTATGAAACAATCCAAATTGGTTTACCGCGAAGTGTTACATTTGTAGAATTTGTATGAGCAGTCTAAATTTCTAGTTCCTCAAAGTTCCGCATTTGTGCAATAGCGCTACCATTGCAGAAAACTTGCAACCGGTCTATCAGAGTGCCAGGTATAGACAAGCCTGGGGTCATAAGTTCGAGTCCTAGCAGGCGCAGATCTTTTGCATGGCAATTTGAGTATAGTCAATTCCGCAATAGTTAACATATTGAGGAATTGACTAATGAAATGTTTCAATACTTGCACTTGTAGCTTTTTGCAATTTTGGTATGTTAACAACATATTCAAATATGTATTGCCTATTTGTATCCTATATTGCCTATACACATATTGCCTATATACATATTGCCTATATGTAAATCCTACCAGCCGCACATCTTTTGCATGGCAATTTGATCTATCGTTTATTTAATTTCATTGTTGTTAATTGATATTGATGGGATAGTATTTGCGATGCTTTCTAGGTGACAAACAGAATTTTAAAACTACAAAGCAGAATCGTGATCCAAGGCTTTCCGCAGTGCTATTTCAATCAAAGAGTTGAATAACTTCTAAAATGCGATCTCGAGATGCATAACGCGTCACCGAAACGTTTACATGAGAAATGAACTCCAACTTTTTCGGTTGGCATATTTTCAAAAAAATTCTACAGCTACAAAATGCCAAAATGACTATTTTTTGCGGCTTGGTGCAGTTTGTTCTGCAACTATGGCTGTGGTTACGTATTCTAAACTATTTTATCTAATTTTAACTATTTTAATTAATTTTAACAAATTTGACTAATTTAAACTATTCTAAACTAATATTGTCTCGATACAAAATCCTCCAGTAAGTTACCAACGAATATAGGCAATTAGACAACTGAATTTTCCTTTAAGAAAATTGAATTAATGGAAAATTGCTATTTAATCTCTTTGCCAAAATTTATTCCTCCAGAATATTATGGCTTCATTATTCCATCTTGAACTCTTCAATCATCCGTCCTCAGTGATTTCAGTCATCTGCATGAAAGTTTATTTAAAGTCTGATTTTGAATATAGCTCTCGTGAAACCATACAAATGACTGGAGGCGTCAGAAGCCTTATTATTTGAATTGAGAAGGATTTTAGAGGCGAAAGTGCTCGTAAATCAATTGCGAGCAAGCAATTTGAAAGTGAATGAAATATCAACGTCTGTCAGTTACTTTCTGGAACACCAATCGCAGTAGATTCATATTTCATTAAATATAATTTATTAGTTTGATATTTGTAGAATTTCACCGAATTTATCCATTTAAAGTGATTGTGACATATACTTGCAGTGAAATCTAACATGAAATTCCTTCAGTCATTTGAGCTTTTGTAGGACAGGATTGGAACCGGCCAGATTTTTTGGGGGTCTGGCCGGCGATAGTCAAAACCAACCGACCGGTGTAATCAAAACCGGCCAGTGTTGCGCCGGCGTCTTTGTAACCGACAACATGTAGTTGAGGCTGTAAGCTGGTCCTTGACCGTTATGCTTCGTTCGACTTCTCTATATATGCATGAATTATTCATGAATGGTAGGCCCGTCACTGCTCCGAAAGCAAGAATTCCTGATAAAGCGCACCGGTACTCATTTTATCAATGTCTATTCATTTTGATATTCAATTAGGTAATGAGACAATTATTCTTACTTTGATAACAAATTTTTCACGTACATGGAAAGGGATTAGCAGTAATGCGCGTAATGATTCATCAAGCCAATTTGAAAACTTCGACCTGCGCATTACGAAGAACAAACTACAGCTGCAATCTCCCTGAGCAAAAACTGCCAGGAATAGCGCAAAAGCCTTATTGCTTAAACTTGTTAAATATTCTTCCAAATACTGTTTCTTTGAACATCATTCATACCATCCTTCAAATACTTTTGAAAAATCAGAAAACTCCAAAAATTGCAAATTTTCTTCGTGTCGAGTAGCGGTTGTCTGTGTACCTAAACTGCTTTCTCAATACCAAATGCCAATTATCAGTGATTTGTACATGTATGTTCAACAGCCAACGGTTCCTTCATCGGCTTGAAGATGTGAAGAAAGATTTCCAACGTTTAAGAAACGATTCGCACCATATATCCACTATTAATTGCACATACTTTGAAATTAAGCTGCATTTACATGCTCTTACAATGTTTTCATACTGTTGATGGAATAAAGAACTTATTGTAGAATAAATGCTGTTAACGATGGGCATCTGTCTAATTAGCCGGTCAACCAGCGTCCGGTTCCAAAGCTAGTGCAGGATGATAAGTAAATTCCACATTTCATAGATAATGGATGTCATACATGATGTCTTTTTGATAGGAAATAATAGGCTATTTGCAATGATAATGAAAATATCATACAAATTTCACTCAAAAAGTTGAATGAATAGTTCTGTTTTAATCTGAAGTGAATTTTGTTCTAAGAGTTAATATCAACTCATGCAAAAAATCTGATGAGAATATTGATCCAAAAAGGGCATATCTTTTCTTCAAGTTCACTTTCATGGCTGAACACTGCTATGGGATTACATCTCAAGATACAATATTGACTAACATTTATCCACTAGTAATTTTGGCGGTACATGAAAGAGGTGCATACAGGCAACATTTTTTTCACATAGTTCTGAACGTGTGTGAATTTATCACAATGTCTTGCGGATTCATGATAAGGGAATTTTTACAGGCTTCTCAGAAATGCGTTACAAAGATTATTTTTAGCTTTAAGCTGATGTACGTGATTTGAAAATTGTGAAATCTGGCAATTTCTTAACTGACTTTAATTTGAGAATGGATCTCGCAAATACCCAGAAAATTGTGGTGCTCTGAAAGGATGTTTTATTCTCGATAATACAGATGCTGTCCATGACATCAGCAAGAGTAGATTCTAATCTGAACATTTATTAGTCCGGCAGCCAGAGCGAGTTTCTGCAGGGAACGAGGCCGAAAATGAGACTTTCACAGAATGATGTACACCCTATGCCTACTGCGAATTCTCGCGTCTGCCGAGTTCTAGTGAGTTCCTCTTCCTGTCAGACACGATCAAGGAAAAGCACATGTTAATCCAATTGGAGGCAGATTGCAGTTTTTGGCAAAAATGAAACTTTCTATATTTTCTCTTATCAATTAAAAAGTACTAGGTCTAGAGCCATAATTTTTGACATGGAATGTCTTCAGGTCATTTTCTATGATGTGTATGTGATATTATCATGGTTCTGATCGGCGATGTATGCGATAATGTGGTTCAATGTGGATAAAGTGGGCCAACATATTGGTGCTTACCGTCAGTAGGAGGCTTGTCATATCTGAATGCATGTAGTTTCATAGATGAATGTTCACGAATCTGATAAGAAATGACCTGAAGACATTCCATGTCAAAAATCATCGCTCTTGATTGAGCATTTTTACCGTAATAAGCGAAAACACAGAAAATTTCATTTTAGCCAAAACTGCAATCTGCCTCCAATTGGATTAACATGTGTTTTTCTTTGATCGTGTCTGACAAGAAGAGGAATTCATTACAACTCGGCAGGCGCGCGATTTCGTTGTAGGCATAAAGTGTGCATTATTCTGTGAAAGTCTCATTTTCGGCCTCGTTCCCTGCAGAAACTCGCTCTGGCTGCCGGACTATATAGATGACCTCTCATTGGAACAACAGTCAGCACTTTTCAAACTTTCTAGGTCCATTTCTTTCTTATTGATGATCATTTTAACAAACATATCCATGCACACGTACCTTGATACAAAACACTTTATGACGCTTACATGTGCTTCGTCTGTAGGCCTCCCAAAAGACGCCGATCTGAATCAGTGTGTCATAAATACTTCATATTTGCTTAATCAAAAATCACAACATTGTTTCATTAAATTGCAAACTACCCGAATGTCTAGTAAAAGTGCTGACAAGTGCCATTTGGCGGATTTCTCCATAAACTCTTTTAAATCTCTGCTTTCTTCTGACAACTATACAAAGCTTGGTTATAGTTGAAAACGTGGAGACAATTTCCTCATTCTCAGCTGCAGTCTCTAAACCTTGAAGATACAAAAAGATAAGTTTCAATCATCATATTCTTGCAGCTAGTGGCCATCAAAAGTTAGTCGACTGATTGATTTGCAATAATAACAAAGTTAACTGATTGACAGTTTGCCTCGTAATGTCTTAGTATCTCTATTTCACAAAACTGATTTTCAGTGACTTTAATTTTACTATAATTATTATGCATGAGCCTACTTTTGCAATGAAGGGAGAAATATTAATTTCACAGACGGAAAGTAGCTGCGCGTCTTGCTGGATTTGATCTACCGACCTCTGGCATTCTTGGCCACCGCTCTACCAATTGAGCTATCGACGAGCAACAGTATGAGATAAGTCTTCAATGGAAGAATTTGCGTAATCCAATCAGATGACTTCATCCATCCCCCAAGACAGCATAGCATTAACTGTGAAGTAATACCAAGATAATAATTAGTTTAACTTGTGAAGCTGCAGAATAACGCACTGAAGTGAAATATCAAAGTCGAAGATCCAACATCCATAATTAGTCTCTTCAAAAGATGATAGCAGTTAGTTTGCAATTAATCGATCGCCTCCTGCTGCAATTAGAATTAATTGATTGCACTCAAGTTAATAATCATTGCATACAACTGCATACACTGCACTATAGACATTCTCAACATGTCTGCTGCCACACTAGTTTGATGATGGATTCTGTTTTGCATGAGGATCACTACGTTACAGACAAAATATGTTAAAATTGGCTGACGGTGGAATTTCACAGCTCAGTCGGTCTTCCTCACTTGCGCCATTGTTTTTCGTTTTCAGCCTGTTTCACAACACGACACAAAAGTCTCTGAATTTTATGAATTCATGTGGTGCGTCGCTGGCATTCATGTATACTTATATCTTTGACTTTTACGGTTTCATCTTGAATTTCCACCATATGTATTTAACACAAAAAGCACTCACACAATGAAGCTGAAGATACGTTTTTAGGAAACCTCTAAAGGTTGAGGTGGCACTTTGACTTGGTTGGTTCTTTGGCTAGTAGGGGTGATAGTCCAGCAACCAGAACGCGTTTCTTCAGGAAACGAGGTCGAAAATGACACTTTCAAAGAAAGATTTACACCCGTGCCTACTGCTAATCTGCGCGTCTGCCAAGTTTTAGCTAGTTCCTCCTCTTGTCAGACAGGATCACAGAAAAACACGTGTTAATCCGATTGCAGTTTTGGTAGAAAAGAAATTTTCCATGTTTTTTCTTATCAGCTGAAAAGTATCAAGTCTAGAGCCATAATTTACAAGCAAGACATAAACCAATAACATAAACAAGTAATCGGCATCTGAACAAGGAAATAATGAGGTACAGGCTTTATATGTAGCTGGCATGTTTGTTAATCGGAGTGATTTGCGAAAGTTACTTGTTTCCAAGTATGACATGCATCTACGTAGACTGCTCAATTCAGCTGGACTGACTTTTCATTTTCTACAACTAATATATCTTCAGATCGACACGGCACTGATGAGGTCTTCCAGGGCATCCTAGTGTGCTGCGGCAGCCTGCCTGAAAATCACTGTTTTAGAAAATGCGGTCATTTATATAGGCCTATTATAGAAAGCAGCTGCACATCAATACTCTTCTTTCATGCTGTATTGATGCACAATCGAAGCTAATTTGCTCGGCTTGCAATCATGTCTGTCATGACGAACGCAAATATCACTAGACATCGATTGATGAGATATAAGCTCCCCTGACACGCATGCATAATCTTCTCCCATAAGCAAAAAACGACTTCTACAGCACATAACAAGATTTTCACAGCATTTTATTTACTTGGATATCTTGAAAATGTGCTTATTTTTGCGATCACGATTCAAAAATGACAGCTTAAAAAGCAGGCATGCGTCTGCATGTTTCGAATCACTGAAATAAATAAGACACCCTGTAATGATATAATACCATGTATACAACTTGAGCAGACGAGCACATTGAAATCAATATGACATCGTGGATAAGCGTTGTAATGGCAACGGTACCGAGACGTTGGCGGTTTCCAGTGGCTGACTATGGGTAGATGCGTGTAAATCTACTTTGTGGATATTTAGGCCTACCAGTACTATTGTTTCCACTTAAACATGCATTTTTTTGACAAGACAACTTGCAACAATGCTACATCTTATGATAGGAATCTATAGCCATTACATAATTCACAAAATTGATACCTGTTAGATCTAGCAACATTGACATAGATCGGCTCAAAGCCGAACAATGAAATCACGATCAACACATAGCTCTTGTCCATTATAGCTCCATCACCTCATGCAAACTGAAAAGTCGGATTTCCATGTTTCGAATTGTGATTTCGTCTAATTGCGAATAAAAATACATACATGTACAATGCTCACTACATTCATCAACAACTGCATTTAGTTGATGGGATGCACATGAGGTTATGACACTTTGCAGAGCTTGACAAGAGGGCGCAGGGCAAGAGCGGGCCACAAAATTTAAAATTTCGGGCTGAATCCGACTCTGAATGTAACGCTCATAACGTGAAACATACCGTACACAATCAGTCAAGTTTCCTCAGATGTCTCTTTCAAGCAGGTAAAGCTAGGTGGAACGTTAATGAACTTCGCATCAATCTTAGTCGTTTCCGAGGGAATTTCCAAATAATTACGGAAGAATGTCAATCAAAATTCTATTCATTGCATTGAATTACATAAATGACAGAAATTCAAATATTTAATAAAGGGACATTAGTTGAGATCACTCTTATTGAAAAGTGATGAATAGAAATCTTCGCTGCTCCCTCCTTCTTTTATTCTAGGAAATTCTAGCAGCTTCAATTTGAGAAAGTTTGTATTGTCCAATTGATTATTGTATATGTAGCAATTAATGAACTAATTGAAATAAAACAAAACGGTGATTTGAATGTTGAAGATTCACAACAGTGACGACAATTTTCCTTACAATGTAGAAAATTTTTGTCCTAAAGTGTGGCATGTCAAAAATGTGAAATCGTATAAAAGCTATTAGTTTGTCAGCTAAAAAAACCATGAAAATTTTATAGAAATACACAAAAATAAGGCTTATTAGAAATTGATATATCGCAAAGACAACTGCTTCAAAGATGTAATTGAATAGAAACGCTCAATTAAATTGGGAATTCCAATGAACAACAAAATTCAAAGTCGCATGAAACTTCATGTAAAGAAAATGTATGTTTGCTACAATAAAGAGTATACTTTGCGGTTGTAGCATTTTCCGGAAAACAGATATTATTTGACTATAAAGGTACCAACTGCAAATGTATTTGGTGATTTGATTAATGAAAAGATGCAAGATGTGCTTTGTGATATCCACTTCCATACCTGTCAAGGTCTGTTGCCAAACTGCACAGCTGATATCTATCTGTCCTGTACATGAGTGCTAATGACTGGGGGAGACACCCCTGTAACTGGCAATGTGTCCCTGAGACCCCTTAGTCAACGCTAGTAAGCAATTCTCTAATAATATGGAGGATTGCTGGCAAGGTTGCTTTCGTTGGAAGTCAGCATGACACAGGTGCAAACGAACCGTGGATATGGAGTTTGATGCGACCTTCCCATAAGAACAGCTTTCTCCCTTATCGGCTTATTAACGGAGCGTCAGCATAGGCTATGAGGGCCTTTATAGTCTGTTTTGGCCTCCGTCCTATTGATCCCAGGATTAGCAAATGTAGCTCATGCAAGCCTATTTGTAGTGGATCCAGGCTACATGTAGTTATATTAATAGTATACTTACTATAATTGCTTTGTTCATTGCGAGTTCTTGAAACATGAAATTCACAATTTTGACACCAGGTAGGTAAACTTAAACGACTTGTGAATAAGCTTTCTCTTTGCTTGCACGCACAAGCAATAGTAGTGAGTAGATGAAATCGCAGTGCACACACTGCATGACTCTATAATGGCAGTAAAGCCTAGTATGATTTTCAAGCAAAATGAAAAACTGATCTTGATGTGTGACTTCTGCGTCAAGTAATAGAAACCTGTGGGTGCTTCCAAAGCTTTACCAGAGAATGTTAAACTTTTTATGGATCCAAATGATGAAAAGTCCTTTGAAAACGTCAAATATTATCGGCTCGCTTGCACACATAACACCGTTCTCACTCTCAGCTATGTGAACATGCATATAGGCCTAATATGCCGGTATATATATATTAATATCAGCGAAAGTAAGCACTTTATGATAGGATTCACTATTCCACTATATAAGCTAAACATGTAGGTACACGACTGCATATAATTATAAGCATAACGTTTTTGACATTTTCTTGAAGCCAGATATCGACTGACAAGGTTGCTGAAAAGAAGATTGCTCAAACATGGGTATATAGGCCTACAATATTGCAGAAGGTAATAGCCTCCATTGCGATCATCAAATGATAAACAAGCTTATTCTATGAGATCTTGATGTGTAAGTATCTATGGTTAGGCTAATTTGGGGCTGATATAAATTAGTACGTCAACATTTACGCATCGCATTTACAAGTTGATTCACACACAGTTTAATGTTAACACATCGCTACTCAAAACATCTAATGTCGAATCCAGGGATCTCGGCTGTTAATTCCCGGGATTCAAAATCCCATAAAATGTTCTAATCCTGGTATATAGAGGCCCTAAGGGCAACATTTTCATAGATCAGCATTTTCAGCCAAGCAGCTGAAATAACCATCAACAAACATCCGTTTTCCACTAACATTAACTATTTTATTCTATCGTTTTACTCATTTAAATTCTAGTCATAATTGAAATACATTTGATTCCGTTCTGAAGGATCGTCGATTTAGTTGCTAGTTATTCATTGCGACTTTTCCTGCTTTTGTCGGCATGCTGTCACGGTTCTCAGCCCTTGATGTCAATCGATCGACGGAAGGACAAATGGATGACCACTGTTGTGATTACTCACGTAAGTCTATTTTTTCTACCGAACGTCGAGAATTGCTTTGTCTCCGCTTTTTAAGCAATTTATGCACCGACCAGTCCCACAATTTTTTCAGCAAGTTCCTGAAAAACTGTCACAATCATTGAAATCTGCTTCTGACCTTTCTCGTTCGATATTTCTCTTTCCTACTTTGCCTCCAACCATGTAGGCCCACGACTACTGCTACTTCTGTTACTATTTACCGACTAACTTGATGAAGAGACTAGAGGTCATCATTTACAAAGCGTTAAACCGCTTTTTGGCATGGAAAAACGCAGACGACGGAGTCACGCAGCTACAGTACTAGCTCGGTTATTCCAGATGAAAACTTAGCTTTTTCAATAAAAGACAATACGCACGTATTTTAATCTAAACAACACAAGAAAGCGCTTTTGAGCGGCCAGCTGAAATGCCAACGGAACCCCGTACCTTCAACCCTACGTGCTATACCACAAATCGTCTGGGCTGGATGAAGTAAGAGACTGAGAATGTCCCTTAGTGGCAATAATCATTAAGTTATAAAACTCAATTTCGATTGCAGCTTGCCAAAATGATCATTTCGAGATTATAACATTCTCATCTTTTTATAATGATTTCAGATAATGCATCATACTACTTTTGCCTTCAATAGAAGCAGCTAACTACAGTATATTATATTATTGACAACTTGTCATCTTAATTTCATTATTAGCAAATTTTCAAGAGTTTACAGAGTCAAAGGTCTGTGCAGAAATAAAAAGTTACTGTGGGCAAAAAAGTCAGCAAATAATTCATCTTTTAAATTTTTCTTTTGGCAAGGCACAAGTATTTTACAGCATGTTCCAAACAATAACAGCGGAAGGAACATTAATGAAATTCAATAGTTCGGCATAATGGCATCAAACTACGATGGCATCAGAAATCTTGTATGTTTCCTCTGATTATCACAAATTTGCTGCTGAACAAAGAACTATTTAATGAACGCACCAAAGATTCATGTCACACCTTCCTCGTTATCAATACGATCATCGAACTATTGTCACATTTACTGTAAAATATCACCAAATGAAGAGAACAAAAAATGAAACATTTCGCAATACCAATTATAATCATCGCCTTCTCATTACCTTGCAATTTCCTCAATGCTCTAGGAAGAGAATTTGTCAAGGTTTCTTTCCTTTTATTCTGCAGCATTGAAAAGACTTCTCTTATAACGATGATAAACACTAGAAACCAGACAAAGGTTCGTCTTTTTCTCTTTATGACAAAGAAGAGGCATCTAAAGTAATATTTAGAAATTTGTTACAGTACGAAGTAAAGATGACACTATTTTAATGTTTAGAGAGCTTTTCAGTTAATTATAAAAAAGTGATAATGAACATAAAAATCAGATGATTGATGTATCAACAATGACTCTTGAATGCGTCTCGCTTGAATCGCAAATATTAATTTATTGTATCTGTGTAAGTTTGCAGTGATGCGTGCTTTGATATCGGATTTAGGATATTTACTATAATTCACAGGGAAAAGTCTTCTTTCCATATATACAAATTAAACAAACTGCTCATTCAAGTGAGTTATGTTGTTGTATACGATTTATTACCACACCGGTTTCAAATACCGTGGCATCCATTATCATAATGATAAAAACAACCGGACAGGATTATATACATGCAGGCTGTCCCAAAAGTCTCTACAGATTTGAATTTCAGTTTACGAAAGCCCCAAGAGTGATGCAATCATCAATTACCAGCATATACGAAACCCAAATTCATAGAACCCATTTTTGTTCTGCTAGCCTTTTCAATCAAGTTCTGTCAACCTCTGGTACTTTTTCACATTCCAAATATATCACTGGTCAATGTTTTCTCGATATACAAGGACTTTGGACTGCATTTTGATTAACTAGCCTTAAATGCAGTCTTGACATAAAAACTGATTAGTTGCTTCAAATATGCGTCTCCCCAAAATTCCCTCACTTGAAGATTTTGATTTTATTGACTTTTGCTAACCATGACTATCACATACAGTATACCAAAAGAAATCCCATATTGATAAAATAAGACACAAACTAATCGAAAAAATGCATTCTCAACACGGTTCATAGTGGCAATTTAACAGTTTGTAAAGTCACTTGTGAGGACATAATGCAATGCACATAGGGATTTTCGAGGCACATTGATTAAGTGCTTGGCCTGGCTCTCGTTTTGGTCTAGAGTCAAGCCCCGAAAGTGTCATTAAAGGCTGGCTGGATGAGCATTCGGACTTCAAGTATCCAACGCTTCAGCTAGAGTCTGACTATGCCAGCACCGCACATGCCGGCAGTGGGAAGAAGTGTTGTAAAAGCTTCATTTGGACCTTCCATGGGAGACGTGGACAAAGATCTTCGATGTTATCATCGCATTCATGTCATTGATCAACAGCTGGACAAAAGAACTCGAAGCTTCGTTGAAAAATTACAAACAACACTACAAAATTAGACACTCATTATATACAAAATTGCAACACTCACTAGTTCCGTTTCCGAAATTTCTCCAACCCATCAAAAAGTTGAATGAAAAATACATAAATGAAGTATAAACCATAATAAGCACATTCACTTTTTAATCCGTTTGTGTGATTGTAATTATGCGCAAGGTAGGAATGAACGCCTGGCCAAATGCCCATGTACAGGTCATCTGGTCCTATTCTCCATCCGGAGGCATTAGTACAATGTCTTGAAATGTGTCTTAATCAACACAGGTAAGAAATGCATCATTGAAACTTAGTTTGGAGAATATATATATTTTCCATTCTATTTTCTATTCTGCTCTTTTCTTATCAGTCACAGTGCATCTTCTTTATAGTGCTCGCAGACTTGCAAATGGGACAATGGGTTGGTCCGAGCCGATCCTGACCCGGGCTTGAAATTTCATTACCATTTACTTGCGAAGCTGTGAAAGGCGATAAATCAGAGAAGTAATATTAGGAAGAATCGTGATGCAAACACAGTGATGAGGTCTACGTGAGTGCAGACTTCTCAGATGGATTCCCAACCACATGTGCATGAATCACGCGAATCGAAGATATTCCTCATTACGATTTAGAAATGATGCGATGATGTATTGCAGCCTGTAACGTAAATTAAGGAGCTCGAATATTTTTTGCACCAGAATATGGGCCTATACAACATATTTGGGAGTCTCAAAATTGTAGCTACCGGTTGTTGAATCACAAGATAAATCATAGGCAAACTCGAATTACAAACTAAGACTACATTTGCCTGTGGCGAAAATCTAGTCATCATGTTTACAGATCAGGAAACATAAGTTACTGAGAAAAATGATGCTATAAATGCATGTAATATGGCATAGGCTATGCATTGTCTACGCCAAAGTATTTCGTCTATGCATTAATTAAAGGCCGAATGTTCCGAAATAAGCGGGCCGGGCATGGGCCAGGTTGTTCTCGATAGAATGGGTCTGGACCAGGCCAGTCCTAAATATCAGGCCTATTTGCTAATGTCTGTGTGCCTCTGATAAAACGGAGATTTCCACAGTTTGTCTCACAACTTGCAGCGATGTGGAGGCAAGAGTGCCATTGTCACTGTTGGACAATTACATGTAAAATGTGACAAGTTTCTAGCGAAAAGGAGAAATTGTTGCATGATTTGAAGAATGAAAAGATTTTGAAAAGAATGAATTGCGATTTATCAAACTATTGAGCAGAATTAACGCTTATGAAGCGCTTCCGATTACAATGGTAGGTAATCTCCAAATGAAATTTATGACTCAAATGATCCTTCTACAAGCTGAGGCAAATCCAATCCTTTCGCTATCGGCATAAAAACTGTGAATTTCATTTTTCAATGTAGGCTGATTTGCTAAATAACTAATATTAACCATTTTCCGGGTTCATCCGTACGGGAGGTTAGTAATTATTCGTGAAAGAAAAAAGTTTGATCTCTCCTTTTGTTCGACGTTAAGTAATATTTAAAATTATCAATTCTTTTGGCGAAGTTTTGATAATTTTAAATACAAATTTACGTCGAACAAAGGAAGCGATTAAAACTTTTTTTACGAATATACTAAATTTATTAACTAAGCTATTAGAAGGTCAGCCAACTATCGTGTGAAAGTTTACAGACAAACAATAAATGCAAAAGCACTATTTGTGTAATTACGAACTTCTTTTTAGCTGCCGTCGAATATCATCTCGAATAAATAACAGACAGTAAAGTGCGTTCTCTCATAGATAGCAAAATCTTCTTAGAGACTTTAATTGTTCAAGCAAGCTCAAATCAACCGAAACGGATGTTTTGTGGTTAGCACATGATTCGCAGTTGTTTAAAAATTAACTTTCTGTAATGGAGGACAATTCTTCTTCATTTTCTGTTAATTTTGCATCAGAAAGAGGAAGGTCATTAAAGCGGATTGGATTGTGTAATTTGATTCTATTGTGGGACTAAGTGTTGCGTAACAATAAGCTTCTTTCTTTGTTAACTGCTCATAGCTTCAAATCTTGGAACAATGTTTAATTGCAAAAAAACAGTCAAATTCCAAAATCAGAATCTCACGTATGAAAGTGACCATTTCCATTTAGCTATTTAAAACTTTTTAATGCTCTATTCCAGATTTATTGAGCCCGCGAGTATTACAATGATGCTTGATTTTGAGTTCATTCTTTGTTGTTGAGCAATTCTATTTACGACTTTCCCTTTGTCCCTGCATTTTTATTTGACATCAAACTACCGTATTTAGCTGCCGATGTTACTATGAAACTTAATCGGTGACCTCTACACTTCCTTTCTTACATGAATTAGGACAAATTAATGCGAAAGCTGCGGTTGCGGTCTGAGAATCGAACTCGATCAGTCTGAAATTAGGCAGTTCGCTCGGCAGTCACACCACCAATCTCCAATCATTTACAGATAATGTCTGTTGTGAATAGACTGCTGCTTAAGGACACAATATTTTCGTTCATGACCATTTGAAGAGCTTGAGTCCAAAACGCGATAAGCACCAAAAAGGTCATCTTGAGAAAGCCGCGATTTCTGTGGTGAGCAATTATTCAACTGGTGATAATAGAATAGATTATAAATTATAGATTTGCATCATACAGTACACTAATTCTCAAAACGTCTGTCACTTTTGCTGGTTAATATTGCCTGCATTTTCAGATATCGATCTCTATCATTTTCAGCACAAATACTCACATCATGTGGATAATGAGAAAAACAATGCAAGTCACGCTTCACTTGTCAATCAATTTTCAAGAAAGCATGCTGTTTGAGACAGTTCAATGTTGCAAAAATCATTTTAAAACTCAAATGAACCCAATGATATGTATGTTACTAACTTTGTCTTATGTGTGGCATACAAGTAAAATTGAAGTTGGAAACCCAATTTCTACATATAACACAAATTCATTCTCAGATGAAGGTGAGAAAGGAGATTAAAAGATCCTCAGTGATTCAAATTAGAATGTTCTATTGACGAGGAAAGCTAAGTTGACTTTCATATTTCAGTCAAACAAGTTATGGCAAAATTTCAGCAGGTAATTTAAAAAGGTTCACTGAATCTTTAAGAGTATGAACTTATTGTAAAGAAAACGTCCATAGCATTTTCACGGATCGAGAGAATTATAGCGTAAGTTAGGCATTTGACGTCTGAACTACAAATCGAAAAAGCAAAAAATGATAAACTGTGTGACCAATAGGTTTTCTTCTCTAATCCATCCAGAAAGACGCTTGGGTTCATGCCAAGTAGCCTAAAAATATTCGTCTACCTTTTAATAAGTTTTGAATAATTCGAAATATACTATATAGGCTACAATATTTATTTTCCGTTAAAGAAGAGAAAGCTCAATTGCACAATAATTACGAAATCGAGCTTTTATTGTTGCGTACTCAATCCATGACTACCATGCATACTAGGAACTAATGTTGTTTTGAAATATTTTTAAAATGGTTTAACCGTCATTTTACCCGACGCAATAGAAATATAATAGTTTTTGCGCTAAGCGAAATTTTTTTAAAAATTGTAAGTGATTCCTTGCAACAGCAACATTACTCACGGTGATCGCACAGGGGCTGGAAAAATTAATTGATTGGAAATTAGTTGCAATTAATTGATTAATGAATAACTTTCAATTCAATTAATTGATTGGATCAGGTGTAAATCATTTCCGTTAATTGCAATTACTCACAAGTCAAAAAAAGCAGTATAATGTGCCATAATTGCATACAGCATAATACTATGGATCATAATATCCAGTGTACTATACTGTATGCAATAATCGAACATTATACTGCTTTTTTGACTTGTGAATAATTGCAATAATTGCAGCATGTATGTTTAATATTTTCTAATATTCTTGGAAAAATTCAAATTTTGGTAAACCTAATAAAGCACATACTATCGTGGCAGTGTAATTATTAATTCCAATCAATTGATTGATCATGTGTCATGTGAACCAATTAGATAAATTGATTGTTAAGAAAAAAATTGAGGCAATTAAATTGCAATTATTTCCAATCCCTGTTCACTGTGACCATGATGCGGCTAGCAAAGAGTGGAATGCTGTAATAACCATTTTCTCTTCTGTCATATTTTTTGCATCCTTATGACTTTTGTTATAACGACGTTTGTGATTATTTCAGGCGTCACTATTCCCAACATTGAGGCTTTTAGCAAATAAAACATCTTTATTACTATTGTCATTATTATTAGATCATTAATTTCTATTCAAATATTCTTGATAAGTGACATTACAAAGCTGCATGCAAAAGCTTTGAAAGTCAATTATCAGAATGGAGAGCAGCTTCAGGAGCTAGAAGAGCTTTCAAGATACAGGCACAGTTGCCTGTCTGGATGGCAATTGCTAAACGTTGACGCAAATAAAGCCATCCGTTTGTTCAAGCAGTACATGTATTATGAGTATATATCTCAATGTTTCTATTTAAATTCAGACTCCAAAGTTTCGATCTTTCCCGATTTTGTAAAGTCTATGGTCAATGATTGTATGTATTTTGGGCATCATGTAAATGTTGTCAATAACCAATGTTGCCTTTTGTTGAAGTCTATTCTTCTTCAATAAAATATATTCTATTCACTAGTTTGTTATTATTATTATAAACCTACTTTGCATTTTATTCCCAGGAGAGAACAGTTATACGCAAGTCACCTGAAATGCACCAATGTTGACGTAAATTCAAGAGGCTCATAAATCAAAGTCCAGAATCAATTATGAACTAGCGAAAGCAGCTGATTTCTTTAGATCTATAACTTCTCTAGTAGGCTGTCGTGTCATGGAATTGCATGACCCGTTGTTTTTAATGGACTCCCGCATTTGCTATGATGATTGACAGTCTTATGTTATTTTGTAGAATACTGTCTTTGAAGTCTGTAATAAAGCCTCTCTTCGTATGAGGTCGCTCACATTGAATAACCTGACAACTGTGAAATTGACTTCAACAGAGTAGAACTCAAATGACATGTGCTCTGAAATAGCGTGACAGAGAAACCATGTCGGCACGGCAGCCCAGGAATTGGAGGTCCCAGATTTACCGAGTAATTATGCAGTCATGTCCAGAATGGATGCATTATACTTTGCAAGCTATTCAGGTCTGTTCCCATTTTTCAACTGAAGATGCAATTCAATATTTAATTATTCTATTTCCACCATCGATAGTGTAAAAGCACGGCATGAACATGACTTTCCAGTTAGCCAACCCACCCTCCCCCACATTTCCTCAAGTTTTGGAAACTTCTAAAACTTATCTTAAACTAAATGATAAATGTCAAGGGTAAAGCAGTTTAGTTTTAATATATTCACAGGAAACTGCAGCGGGAAGCTGACTTATAGAGAGCTTAAATACGGAATTTGAATATTTTCTCGCGTTGGCATATCTACGAAATTATGAGTCTAAAAGTCATAGTTAGGTAGCTTAGCTTGTGTTTGTAATAATACGAGTATGTCGATAGGACTACCTGGATTTGGTACTGTTGCATCTGCCAGTTTTCTCACAATTTGAAAAGGTCAAATTAATTTTATAATGAATTGAATCAATCATGGATGTGCACGAAGCAAAATGTAAGTGCAGGCCTATATCGTTAATGTATTAATTACGGACCGACTGGATCTAGGTGAGCGGGCCCGCATTTCCAGTATGGATGAGCGGCGGAGCAGGGGGGTCCGAGGGGTCGTGACCCCCAATATTTGTAAAGGAAGTCCAATCAATATCAGGACCACCGCAATCATTTTAACTACAAATGATTGTTGAGGTGTGTCTGTACAATTCAATTGCTGTTAGCTTCAAATGTTGCAGTTTTCGAATCTTCTCATGTTTCAGACATATCTGAGAAATAACTTGGTGATTCATTCGAAATAATTCCGCTGAAATTCTTATTCTAAAATAACGGTGTACTTTCAATCCACAGTTACAATGAACACCTGTCATCTTTGGAAATTCCACTCCTTAAGCTACTAAAACAGGAATGTTTATTAGACTGTCAAATAATAATAATAATAATAATAATACACGTTTATTGGTAGAATAGAAATCAAGCAATACATAAAAAGACACGAAATAGTACAAGCCAAGTGAACACGCACGGAAATATTTAGGAAGCTAATGAATGTTGAGCGGTAGGTGAGTTAATTTCCAAAAGTGAACGTACATGTACATAGAAGTCATGCGTAAGTACGATTGAATAACGAAGTGCAATAGGGAATATAGGAATTGTAGCGTCTTTGAGTTTTACATAAAGGCATTGTGTATTGTCTTGAATATTGAAGAACAGGAGGAAGCAAAGTGTGAAGCACATGACTGACGTCAGACATAGCCAAGAACAGTCGAAGTGATTGGACTTCTCTTCTTGAGGACAGTAAAGGAAACTCCTCACATTGGCAATGCCAACCGCAAATGACATGATGAAATCGCTTCTGAATCTTCTCCAACTTGAAGGCATTCTTACTATTCAAGCCGATGAATAGTGGATTGCAATATTCCAAAATTGGTAAGACATGATGCTTGTAGACGCTGATGAGTTCTTTTATTGGAAGCCAAAGTTTCTTTAGGGATCGGATGAGGAATAGACTTCTTGCAGCTTTCTTGCATTGCAAATCAGTGTGCAAGTCCCAAGACAATTGAGTATCATACGTTATGCCAAGCACTTTCAAAAGTTCCACTGTATGAATAGAGTTTATAGTAAGCGGAATATGAGCAGCCTTCTTAAATAACATGATCTGTGTCTTCTTTTCATTTAGCAGGAGTCCGTTTCGCTTACACCAATCTTTGACATGTAGGATTTCATTTTGGATGCTTGTTTCGATGTCTGGGACATTTTCACAGGGAATCAATGTCACAATGTCATCGGCGTACTTCAGCATGAAGTTGCTGGAGCTCGAAGATGTCAAAGAGCCCATGTGAGCTGCGAAGAGGTAAGGGGAAATGACTGAGCCTTGCGGCACTCCGGAAGTAACAGAACATTCTTTGCTTTTGATATTGGAGTTCAACACAACTCTTTGAATGCGATCTTTTAGATAGCTGATACACCATTGAATAAAAGGATGGGGCAAATTTCCACTATGCAGTGTTCTAACAAGACAGCCATGATTGAGCGAGTCGAATGCCCTGGAAATATCGAAACCAATCATCGCAGCACAAATGTTCTTTGGTCTATCCATGTTCATAGTCAGTTCGTTGTGCAGAGCAATATGCGCATGAGCAGTAGACGCTTTTGGCTTAAATCCAAAACTGTTTGGCCCATAAAGACTCAATAGTTCCTGTTTGACCGAGGTTAGGACACATGATTCTAGAATCTTTGCAAAAATAGGAATTTTGGAAATAGGCCTGAGTTCATTGATGGATGCACGAGAGGTTTTGGAGACAGGAGTCACATCAGCCAATTTCCAGATTGACGGGACACTTCCAGTTTGTATAAAGAGACAGATCAAGTGGGTAAGAGGTGGAGCCAGTACATCTCGAGCTGCTTTGAGTAGACGCGGGGAAAGGTTATCACTACCTGCTGACTTGTTCGTTTTCAGTTTGCAAAGATAGTCTTCAACTGTGGCAATATCGATGTCAATATTCCATTCCGAGCGCATACCTCCCTCAATGGAGTTCTCAGACCAATATGTAGGTTCGGAGAAATTCCTTGCAAAGGAGTCATTAAGATGGGTAGCAGCTTCAACAGGAGAATCAAATGACGAAACAATTTTATCCAATGGACTTTTCTTATCTTTGTTCGTAATAGCATTTACAACGTTCCATAATCCAGTTTTACTTTTACGAGTTTTAAAAGACCAATTGATTTTCGCCCTCGCGATTTGTTCTTTGACTTTGACTTTATAGTGATTGTAAAGAGCATAGTCACCTGCTCGAAATGCTTCGAAACGTTTATTGATGGTGTCCTTTATTACGGGCGTAATCCATGGCTTGTCCCGATTGCTCATCGGCACAACCTTGCATGGGATAATACTTTTTGCGTCATCAATAATGTCGTGGAAAAGGCAGGTTTTTTCTTCTAACGAAGCAGGCAAGTGATAAAAAGATTGCCAGGGATAGACTCGCAATGCATTAACAAAATTGTCAATGTGGCTTTGACGATAGTCAAAAATCTTTACATATCGGGTAACATCAATACGTTCTTTTTTAGACTGAAGGAAAACGGAGGAGTGATCTGAATTCCCCAGGGGAGGCATAATCACTGACTGGTTATAATTTTCTGAGAAACGCTTGGTCATCAGGATTTTGTCTAAAGTCGCGGTACCTCGAGTAGGAGCATTAACAATATTACTGATACCGAGGTTCGTTTCCAAATTCTTAAGAGGCCACTGGTTCAGGTCGCCCGCAATAATAAGCTCACTTTCAGGTGCAGAGTTCAGGATGGAGTCAGCATTACTTATTATCAGATCGCTGATATTATGATACTGTGTAGAGCTGATATTGGGAGGAATGTAAATTGCCAAAATTACCACATCAGACCGCGGACGTTTCAACCAGATATGCTCTGCTTCTATTCTTTCTGTATTCTCGAAGATAATTCCTTCACTTTGTAGACCATCACGCACGTAAACGCAAACGCCGCCTCCACGTCTACCGTCTACACGATCATGACGATAGAGGCTGGAGTAGTTAGGAATTATCAGCAACTGATCGTCTAAGTCAGAGTGAAGCCAGGTTTCACAGATGACGACGATATCAGGACACATGGCAGATGTAAGAGCATTCGTCCAATTTGCGTACTATAGATTGGGAATTTATCAATAAAATAGAAGGACTGTTATTGGGTAGCGTTAAAAAATTCAATGAAAATCCGAGATGCTTTTCTTACAAATAATTCTATTACTACGGATAATTACATCTTCTCCATTCTTTCTTCGTTGGTGTAATTCATCATTGAGCATTTTCCGCTGCATTTGTTGCGCAAGAGTGAGGTCGGGGTTGATGAAGACTGCTAAATGCTTCCGATTCACGAAGTTGTCGAGCCTTTCGGAGAACAGTCAGTTTATCTTTATAATTCTTGAGCTTCAACCGGAGAAGTCGATTTCCATCTCGATTTGGTTTTCCGATCCTTCTAATTTCTGAGATCTCAGCAGAGTCTGCATTTTTCAAGCATTTCGTCTACCTTTTCCATGTCACATTTCGACCTTTCTGCTATACTTCCAGACACAGATTCCGGAATACCCCGAACTACGAGGTTATTTTCACGCCATTTCCTTCTCTCAATTTCATTGAATAGATCTGTTGAGAATGAATGGGTTGAGGATTGTAGGTCATGAAACTAACTCTCGAGATCATTGCATTTCTTTTCAATGTGTTCAGTCTTATTAAGAAAAGACTGATGCAGCTGGGTGTACTTATCTTGCAAGTTATCAACCTTAGAAACAAGGATGGATACCTTATCAATGAAAGGGGAAAGTTTCTCGTTCAGTAATTTGTCAAATAACTGGTAAATATCGTCAATATTGGCATTTCTTACATCACTAGATTTTTGTTGCCGAATGGCAAGCAGTGCAGTAATAAGATCGTCCTTCTTGGTACTGCCCTTTCGACCCAACAGTTCATTGTCTGACATGGCCAGGATAGCATCACTACTGCTAGAAGACATTTCTTGTTATATAGCGCTATGGAACCATCACTTACACCATTACCATCAGTTCGGTATTGGAAAGATATAAAATCAAGAAGTGGACGAGAATTCTGTAGGAAGTTGTTTATAATATATCAGTATCCAAACATTCGGAGTCTGGATCCCCATTGTCATATTGCAACATCCACTTGACACAACGGCTGCTAGCCTCATCAACCAAGGTATCAACTCATCGAAATTCAGTTGACCATGTGGACGTGCACAAATTTGCATAATGCAAGACAATAGAAGAGCCAAACAAACTGATAGCTCACAATTTAAAACAAGTGTTAAACAAGTGTCACTAAAGGTCATTCGATAGACATGCTCATATTTTTAGGTACATGTATATACAAATTAGACATACTTGATATATCATCGTCAAGGCCACCTTCGTCCTCTTTACCATTGTCTCCGCACTGTCTTCACCATTTCATAGCAGGGGCTATATCATAATGTCATCCTCTCCATTGCTAATTAGATCTTACAGCGCATGAATCGCTGAGGTTTCTTATCTGACAGATAAACTTATTCTGACATTCACAGTAGCGGAATACGCGATGGCATATACATATATATTCCAGCACGTATTGCTGCATTGCCACTGAACTAAGTCGAATTTGAATATCAGACTGGTGCACATGGTTAGAAAATACGCCAAATGAAACATACATGGACACGAAGAGATTGTGAAAGTTCAAAATTGAATATTTTGCTCAACTTACCAAAACAAAGAATTTCTTCGCGTCATTTTGAAAAACAATTTGAATTTCCTGCCAAATGGATGAAATTGAAAACGTTATTTCACATCACAAATCTTGAACATCGTTCTAAGTTATGTTTTTTCAAAAAGAAATGATCCGAAAAACGAGTTTTCACGTTTAAAATGAAGCATAAATGGAGGCAAATTACCTGGCCCACATATACATATATACATATGCCACCGCGTTTAATGGCCTAATAAAGTAAAAGCGCATGTAAAGATCCACAACACTCAACCGATGCAGCAGATCAATTCACTTTGCATCTCCTCCCAAATTTTAGATTATCACGATTTAAGAAATAAAACAATTTTGTATGTAAGTGAATTTTATTGCACATATTATTAAAAAATAATTGACAAAATGAAAGAGCATTATGATAGGTATGAATCAAAAAGTGAACTATCAGTAGTAAGCCCGTGCCAAAAACAAGCACAGTGCGGTGCAGCGATGAGTCATCGCTGCTGAGTCATCATGCTGACTCAGCCCCCCTCTGGAAGGAAGGAAGGTGAGGGAGGTGGCCAAGGATGTGTTAGGAGAAACCGTGAGAATAAAACTGTTACCTACCCCCCCTCTGGACGAGACTTCCAACTTTGGTTCTAGAGATCGTAGAAAGTCGTGTGATAGCTAATTTGAAAGCTAAGAGTGAGAAAAATGCAGTGGAAAGATCAGTTTGGCCCTATTTTCCTGGGTTCAGAGAGAAAAATGGCAGGAAAACGTCAGAGTTAGAAAAGGCAGGTTTTGGTCGTTTTGGGATGAGAAAGTCCATTTTTCAACATGAAGGAAACCTGGGATGGGAAAACGGAGGGCAAATTCGGACTTATTGGCCAATTTTGGGTCTAGGAACTTGTTTACAGCTCAATCGGAGAGAAAAAGTTCTGACCTCCCCCACCTCTGGAACGAGACTTCCAACTTTGGTTCTAGAGATCGTAGAAAGTCGTGCAATAGCTCATTTGAAAGCTAAGAGTGAGAAAAATTCAGTGGAAGAAGCGGATTGTTCATATCTGCCTTCCTTTAGATGTGAGACACCATTGAAAATTTGGGAAATTGGCGAAAAAACGACAGAGTTAGAATTTTTATGAAAATGGCTCTAGCGTGTGAACGAAGCCTCGGAGGGGAAAACAGAGACCAGATTTGGAATCAGCGTGCCATTCTGCATCTAGAGGGTGAGTTTCAAGTGATTTGGAGAGAAAAAGTTGAAACTTTTCTTCACACTGGGTCTCCACACGGGATTTTTTCGCGAAACTTTGTTCTCTAGGATCCTATCTTTTCAGATCTGTGGAAGGTTTCGTTTCCAAATGAGAGCCTGTTAAAAATCGAGTTTTTGCGGATTTTCTTTTTTTCTTCTACTAGGCTTCTGGTCATCGTAGAGAGTCGAGGGATGACTTAAATGAAAGGTGAGAGCGAGAAAACGTGACTGTCAAAATTTGAAGTCAATCGGAGCACTAGAACAGGAGATGGACGGGTTTAAAGCTTTTGGATGATGGATATTACGTCATCAGCTGATCGCCACAAACTATATAAGTGGAGTCTCTACTTGTGGAAATCAGTTCTCCTCCCGACTGGGTTGGGGTAGGTGAACTCCGGAGCTCTGATGATAGCATTGGAAATCTCCGAAAACCAGGTTTCCGTAGGAAACCGACTTAGAAAATTTCATGGCTGATATCAGCTAAGGCGTCAGACTTAAAGGTTAGCCAGGAGATGGCCTTCGTCTCCAGGCCATAAAAGACTCCAAAACTTTAAAGGCTTGTAACTTTGCTTCTACAAGTCCTTTTGACTTGATTCAAAAAAGAGTCGATCGCTATTGATCAGACCTATAGTGACAGACTACTTATAAATTTCATCAGTAGTGCTAAAAAGTTGAAAAATTTAAATTCGTTATTTTTGGAGGTTTTCTGGGATTTTCGACCCTGCTGAAGTCAATGAAGGCATAGATAAGTGTGTACGAGCAAGTCTTCTCATGTCTTTACATGATACAAGCGGCTTTTCACTGAAAGCGAGCATGACACGGAGAGTTTTGCTGTAATATTCCACTGACAGGGTGTTCCTTCGGGACGGCGGATGATGCCGTAGTGATAAGTGTGTCAAGGGAGTGTGTCATATTCTAGACCGAAACCGCTGGGGCAACTCATGTCTCATGTTGGGCATTTGACACAGTTCTCAACGTAGCACTTTGAACGCCAATCGGTTGAGTCTTAGCTATCTTGTCATGGGTGGCATCTAAACATCTCCATTGCAAAACGCTTGTGAATCACGGCTTGCTATCCCTCTCTACGGCTTGCTATCAAGCTGATCAAAGTCTGCCAACCTCTTGTAAATAACTCCACTGGTTTTCATGTCTGGCTATCAAGTCATTGACGGTGCAAGTCACGGAGATTTTTGGTGTCATACTTCCTGTTGGTGGCGTTCTTTCGAGACAGCGGTGAAGTCCGTAGCGATGAGTACTGCACGGGACGTTGGCAATGGTAATCCTTGTGAAACCTCTCTGCGTCATGTTTCCAAGTGGTTGCCTGTCGTCTCAACGTTGTACTCTGACCGCCAGGGCGACATTTAGCTATCTGCCACAGGTTACCCCATAAAATCTCCATTGCACTTGTCTCCCGACAGTTGGCCAACCATGCGAGAATGAGCCATGAGTTCTTTTAAGAACTGTCTCTATCACGGAGACGAAATGATGAATGGAATGAATTGGAAGGGGCATTCATGCACCACACGCAACCACAAGCTCATTTGTTCGCTAGTGAACAAGCTTTTGTGAACGTAGTCAGAAAGTGCATTATGGTTAACAAAAGCAAATTTTAGTGTAGTCAAATAGTTTTACTGTGACACACGCTTGTGAAAGTAAAGTTTGATCATCGACGTTTTATTCGTGAACGTAGTCAGAAAGTATATCATGGATTGCAAAAGCAGAGTTTTGTCAAATAGTTTAACCATGACGCACGTTTGCAAAAGCAAAGTTTAGTGTAGTCATATGGTTTTACCTTGACACACTTTTGTAAAAGTAAAGTTAGATCATCGAAGTTTTATTCGTAAGTCTAATCAGAAAGTGTATCATGGTAAACAAAAGCAAATTTTAGTGTAGTCAAATAGTTTTACTGTGACACACGCTTGTGAAAGTAAAGTTTGATCATCGAAGTTTTACGAAACACAAGTGTCATGAAATGCAAGCGTTAGTGTAGTCAAATAGTTTTTACCACAACACACGTTTGTGAAAGTATAGTTTGATCATCGACGTTTTATTCGTGAGTGTAGTCAGAAAGTGTATCATGTTGTACAAAAGTTTTACTGCAACACAGGTTGATGTATAGTTAGAAAGTTTGATCATGACGTTTTATGAAACACAAATGTCATAAAATGTTAGCGTTGGTGTAGTCAAATAGTTTTTACCACAACACACGTTTGTGAAAGTAAAGTTTGATCATTGAAGTTTCGTGAATGACTGAACTCACAACAGCATTAGAAAGTTCAGCACCACACAAGTGTCATGAAAAAATACTTTATTTGGTCTTTGATTTAACATCATTGAAACCCACTTTACTAATAGCAATGGCAGTATGGTTTATTTTATTCAGAAGCAAATGATCGCCGTAACCATGAAAGTTGTCCATCCGAGAAATAATCTTCCGCAGATGTCGTGTATAAAACTCAGAAGCATCAGTAACATATTCTTGTCCGTAGGAACGAAATTGAAATTCAACACTTTCCACTACTTCACCATGTGGAAAATGAATGTAATTGACATGTGCAATTAAGCCAGCCTTGATGAGACTGTCTTTGAAATAAGATATCAACTCCGTAAATATTTCTCATGTGTAGTCTAAATATGCTTCCAATTCTGTCTCCTCCCTTTGAAACTCAAGGATGTAATCTTGTATTAAGCCTCCGAAGCACTCTTGATGAAAACGAATCGTGCAATCATCATGTTTCAATGTATTGACTTCGGGCGCCATGGTTGAGTCTATTGCTAAACATCATATTTGCCTAGGACGATTTCAATAACGCGTTACAAATGTGTATGTGTACACATCGGGAACTCTAGCTCGTCTGTGATTGGACGAGAGGTCTCATCCATTCACCGCTTAGGAAAATCTCATAAAAGGCAGTGCACCAGCTCTGCTCTTCACATTTATCTTTCACAAGGTGAGTGTCGGTGAGCTCCTGCTATCACGATGTTTTGACTTGCTATCTAGTTGAATAGTTTCTTGCTATCATATCTTCTGCTCATAAAACATATCATCGCTGTAATAACTCCTTTGCTCGAGCGTTCCTTCGGGACGGCGGGTACTGCCGTAGAGGGATTGCGTTGCACGGGTTGTTCGTCGCTTGTTAGACCGAAACCTCTGAGCCGTTGCTCATGTTGGGCGTTCGACTTCATACTCAATGTGACGCTTTCTCTCACCAGGTCAGAGTACTTCAGCCATTCGACAAAGGTTAGTCTTTATGATATGGAGTAGAGTGAAATGTAGTTCATTAGATGTCACTTCAATGATTGTTCCCAAAAGTTGACTAGGCAAATGAAACGACTCTCATCTTTCCTTTTCAGTGATTGAAATCTACTAACGTAATCTGCTGTCTGTAATCGATCAAAAATGGAATTCGCAAAAGTTGAGAATTATCGCATTGCTGCTGAGATGGAGAAGGCCACCATCGAGCAATGTAAGTATTTGTATCAAGGTAGACTCACTCTATTACTAACATCATTAGGGTAGACATCCTAATTAAAATCAAGACCCCCTCCCTTATTTTGTTCATGTTTAAACCGAATCCAAATTTTACCTCTGCTTATCTTTGCTGCCATTCTTTTTCGGTGCATGAATGTATTCGTAATGGGGAACCCGTCCCCCAAGGAACAATCGGGGAAGCCTATGAGCGGCTTGGCAAGTGTAAGTATCTTTGACATCTCATGTTTAGGCTGTTTCAGATCCTCTGCATCATCCTTGTCTCATTATCTAATCTCTCTTTCCTCTCTACAGATATGGCCAAGATGAAGAAGTGGGAAGAAGCCGCGAGGCGGAAATACCGCGAGGAATTTCCGGCCCTACCTTCCCGCCCATTTTCCTCCGCCCAAGGCGCGACCCCTTTCTCGGGCATTGTCATCGCCCCACCTCCACCGCCTGCTCCGCTCCCTGCACCCGTCCCTGCACCCGTCCCTGCACCACTCCCTGCTCCTCGTCACCACGTCCCTCCAACACCGAAGCCCAGGACCCTTCCATCCACGGCTCGCGTCCCACTCCTGCCTCCTCCGCGTCCATCGGTGTTGCTGGAGATCAAGTCCTTAGATGGTAAGTAATCGTGATTGGGAAATGGGGGGATAAGACTTCAAACTTAAAAATTAGGATCATGTTACTAATCTCTTTTCTCTTCTTCTCAACAGATCTGGCGGCCTACCTCCTGGACGGTGACGTTCCCTCCCATGCCATCGTCATCCCAGCATCGCCACCACCACCTGCAGCAAACTGAACCTGTACAAGATATTCATCCTTCCTTGGTGAATAATATAGGTTTAATTCATCAAATGTTGACGATCTTGGATAGATTTTTGCTCAAAGGCATGTTCTATCTCACTGCTCGTTTCAATAAGGTAGACAGTGGCACGGGAGAAGTAGAGTCCACTGTGACCATTAGGATAGCCTCCTGTGCTGCTGATCTCATAGGTGATGTAAACGAGTGGATAGAGAGACATGCGACCTATCTCGTCAGCAACTTAAATAAATTTAATGAAAGAGATAGCGGACTGGTTTTTGATGGGATCGAGAAAGTAGACATCAAAATCAATCTTTTAGAAAATTTGCAAGGGAGTGGTTGTTTCACCCTCCCCAAAGCACTGGCTAGCAAAAAGGCTGTCATCAATGTAGAGTGTCAGTCCCAGTGTTTCAAGCATGCTGTCCTCTCCATTCTTCACTATAATGATATAGGGATACATCGTCAAAGAGTCACCAAGTATTGTAAATGGGAGGATGAGCTTAAGTTTGACGGGTTAGATGTCAACACATTAGATTTTAAATGCATCGCCCAATTAGAAAAACTCAATAAAATTAAGATCGTCGTCCATCTCTGGGAAAAAGGTCTGAAGGGCGTTAGGTATAACAACCGCCAAAGTAACTTCGACCGGGTTGTCAATCTTCTCCTAGTCTATAGCGACAACCACCCAGAATGGCATTATTGTGGCATTCCCAAAATTTCTAGATTGTATCGCCACCAACAAAGTTATGATGACAAACATTATTACTGTGATCGCTGCACACGACGCTTTAGGTCAAAACCATTTCTTGAACAGCACTACGAGTGGTGCTCTCGGGGTAAACTTCAAATGGAAGTCATGCCCAAAGATAAATTTTATAGGTATGAGGAAAACGGCAATGAGCTCAGTCCCATATGCACCATCTATGCGGACATTGAATGTTACATTGAACAAGAAGACGTAAGTCATGAGCCAGCAGCCATTACCTGTTATGAAGTTCCATATTATAGGAATCAAAATTAAATGCATGTGTGGCAAGGCGAGGAGTGCGTTGAAAACTTCCTCAACTTTTTAGATCGGAAAGCCCGTTTTCATCAACGCTATGAAACAGAGCTGACTAGGAAACCAATGTGCTTCACAGAAGCCGATAAAATCAAATTTGATAGGACCACGGAATGTCCCCGCTGCTGTTCATCCTTTGATGATCAGCAACATACGAAAGTGAGGGACCATTGCCATCTCAGTGGTAAATTTAGGTCTGCCTTATGCAGTAAATGCAATATGAAACTTAGGCTCAAACGGCGAACGCTCCCCGTCATCTTCCATAACTGTAAATGTTGTGATTCTCACATCATCATTCGCCATGGATTCGGTAAAATGAAATCCTGGTCATCCAAAGTGATTGCACAAAGTAAGGAAAAATTTATGTGCATCACTGCCAAAGTACAAGTAGATAAGACGAAGGAGGGGAAGCCTGTCTTCTATGACATAAAGTTTCTAGACAGTTTTCAATTTATGTCTTCTTCCTTAGCCGAATTGGCTAATAATTTAGAAACACTTCCCTCACTCAACATTTAAAGAAAGACTATCCCAACATAAGTGACAGTCTGATGCGACGGAAAGGGGTGTTTCCTTATAGTTATTTTAGTTCAATGGATACATTGAAGGAGACATCCCTTCCGTCCATCGATAAATTTAAGAATGATTTGACGGGTGAGGACTGTTCGCTGGATGATTATAGGCATGCACAGCAAGCATGGTTAGAATTTATATGTCGCACTTTTGGGGACTACATGCTTGCCTACCTAAAATTAGACGTCTGTCTGTTGGCTGACGTGTTTGAGACTTTTAGGAAAATCACATTAGAACAGGACGCCTTAGACCCCGTCCATTTTGTTAGTCTGCCGGATCTGTGCTATCAGTCAGCCTTCAAGATGACGAAAGAGAGCATTCATTTACTGCAAGATGCAGAAATGTACACGTTATTTGAACGTAGTATTAGGGGAGGCTTAAAATTTGTTAACAAACATGTTGTCAACAGCACCCAAGACATAGGATCGACCACGCATTTAATGTACATAGACCAAAATAATTTATATGTGAGTGCATTATCCAAGCCTTTGCCACAGTCTGACTTCCAATGGGTAGAGCCCCAGGACATTGAACACTTCTCCAATCCAGCACACATCATGGCACTGGGAGATTAGGCCGACATAGGTTATTTATTTGAAGTCGACCTCATTTATCCAGACTGTATTAAGAATAGAACCGTTGATTTTCCTCTCGCACCCGAATCTGGCATAGTCAGTCCAGATATGTTCTCTCCCTTTATGGAAGAATACAATAAGTAATATGAGGTGGAAAATGACTTAAAATATAAACCCACTAGGAAGTTGTTGCTCACCCAATTGAACAAGCAGCATTATATCGTGCACTTTTCTATCCTCAAATTCTATCTAGGTATAGGGATGCAACTTGACAAAGTCCATCGCGCTATCCAGTTTAGGCAGAAGACCTTTCTAAAACCGTATAGTAAGAAACGGGCTGAATCCAAGAATCCTTTCGAAAAGGACTTCTCTAAATTTAAGAATGATGCCCTCTTTGGTAAAACCATGGAGGATGTAAGAAAGCGCATGGACTATCGTATCGTGACTGATCCGGAAACGAGCATCAAATTATGCCGCTCACAGTTGTTTTGTCACCATGATATCATTTCCGAAGACATTACTGGTTTTAAAATGTTGAACTCCAAGGTAGAACTTTGCAAGCCCATTTATGTCGGTCAAGCTGTCTTGGATCACTCCACGTTAGAAATGTACAAGTTGTTTTACCACACCTTTGAAACTTGTCCATTGATCCAACATGTGGAATTAGTAGGAGGCGATACAAACAGCTTCTTCCTAGCTTTGACAACCACTAGCCAAGTCAAGCAGGACAACATTTTAAAATATTTAGCACCCAAATTTCATAGTTCCAACTATTCCACTGACCATCCGCTTTACTCTACCACAAATAAAGCGAAGCTTGGCTGCTTCAAGGATGAGTGTGCGGCAAACAGATAGAGGAGATGATCTTGCTTCGCCCCAAGATGTACTCAATGAAGCTAACATCTTCAGAGCTTTCTATTAAACGGGCGAAAGGCATCTCGAAGTCAATCGTTAGAAAAATGATTCATAGGGACTATCAAGATGCCTTAGATTCTCTTAAAATTAAAAAAGTAGAAATGACCATTTCAAAATCACAGTCGCATCAAGTCAGAACAACGACGTTTAGGAAACGAGGTCTCTCAGCCTGGGAAGACAAGCGATGCTGGATGAGTCCCAACCACTCATTACCGTACGACCATCCAGACACTCATCTACCTCCACCCAAGAGACAGAAACTTTCTCTTCCTCCGTCCGTCGATGTATGATGATGAATGCTTCCTCTCTGTTGTGGTTAATGTTTTGCTTTTTCACTCCATGTCGTTTTCTATGCGGTGTTGTGAGTGAGTGCCTTGTAACATGCGTCCAACTCCTGATCACAGCATATCATCGATAGGGTATCCAGTGGTTTTGCTGACTTTGTTTTGTCCCTGTAGAGTTTCCGACACATCAGTGACTTTGTTTTCTCCCTGCACATCAGTGACTTTGCTTTCTCCGTGTATAGTATTAACTATGTGTGACTGTGATAAAATGTCTTTCATTCAATAACATATCATGTACAGACTGTCTCGTTTTTCTTTTGACATAAAGTTGCGGGTCAATAGGTGGGACTGACTTGGTAATAATGTCATAACCATGTCCCCTTTGTAAGATAGGTGAAATATAAATGAAGTCAGAATCATTTCACTGTTTGTAAAATTAGAAATAAAGTTGACGTTTGTAAAGTTAGAAATAAAGTTGATGATTGTAAAGTTAGAAATAAAGTTATAACCATGTCGCTGTTTGTAAGATAGGTGAAGTATAAATGAAGTCAGAATCACTTCACTGTTTGTAAAGTTAGAAATAAAGTTGACGTTTGTAAAGTTAGAACTAAAGTTGATTATTGTAAAGCTAGAAATAAAGTTATAACCATGTCGCTGTTTGTAAGATAGGTGAATTATAAATGAAGTCAGAATCATCTCACTGTTTGTAAAATTAGAAATAAAGTTGACGTTTGTAAAGTTAGAAATAAAGTTGATGATTGTAAAGTTAGAAATAAAGTTATAACCATGTCACTGTTTGTAAGATAGGTGAAATATAAATGAAGTCAGAATCACTTCACTGTCTGTAAAGTTAGAAATAAAGTTATAACCATGTCGCTGTTTGTAAGATAGGTGAAATATAAATGAAGCCAGAATCCCTTCACTGTTTGTAAAGTTAGAAATAAAGTTGACGTTTGTGAAGTTTGAAATAAAGTTGATGATTGTAAAGTTTGAATTAATGTTAGAAACATTTCAGAGTTTGCAAGATAGGTAAAGTATAAAATAAAGTGACAAGCATTTCACTGTTTGTAAGATAGGTGAAGAATAAAATAAAGTTGGAATTATCTCACTGTTAGTAAAGTTAGAAATAAAGTAGTTGTTTGTAATGTTAGGAATAATGTCATTCGCAAATGGTTAAGTTAATAAATGTACTATACACTAACGGTTAGCATTCACTTGTGCTATATAAAACCCTAAATCACTAAATCCAACCGTAGCTAACCCTATCCCCATACATGATGGACTTTGCAATTTATGGGTGAAGTATAAAATAAAGTGATAACCATGTCAGAGTTTGTAAGTTAACATCCTCACCAACGGATGTGACATCATGAAAATTTATTCTGCTTAGGAAACATCAACCAGTTTGCTGACTCATGTCTATAGATAGCTCTGACTCATGAAGTGGTAAAGCACCAGTCAGTTAGATAAGAATCTAATCAGTCTTGTTCAACCTTTTCACTGACACGTGTGTGGCCGTGTCATTCAACATCGATGGCTCCTCAGGGCAGACAGCGTGATCTTTTTACCGACACGTGTGTGGGCGTTATTTATCAGACAAAGCGATGGCGCCTCACGTCAGACAGCATGACCTTTTCACCGACAAGTGTGTGGGCATCATTTCATGTCTATAAATAGCACTGACTCATCATAAAGCGATGAACCTTGTTAATGACCTTTTTGCCGCAGCGAAAGATTTGAAGATTTCGACCGTTGCTCATGCGAATGACCAACATTTGTGGACGACCGCGATGATATACTGAATCGGGAAGATGGATATGCAACTGCTCTAAATCGATGTCTCTTCTGAGATTCATTTCGCGCATGGCGTTGATGATGCGGATGGGAGCATGACTCACAAATGACATAAGGGTTGAGTGAACTTCCCTTTTATATTTTTCCCATGAGTGTTTTGGAATCACGATGTAGCAGTGATCATTATGTAGAATCATCTCTTGAATGCGAATAAATACTACGCCGTCTCCTACGTTGATGACACGACAAGAGTTGGATAGGATAGCGCGATGCAACCTTCGTAGTTGAAACCGTTCTAGACTTATCTGAAGTTGACGTTTCGCATCATGAAATGTAGCACACTGACGTTTCCATGATACATGGAGCCATGCTAATAATTTCCAAATGATTAAAACCTGAGTGAAGTATGGTATGCCTAAGAAAGAAGGAGAGAGTAATGTTCATCTAGCTAAGCTGATGGCAGACGTTCACGATACACAGTTCTCCTTTACAAGTTTCCCGTAAAACATATGCAACACTTTTGTGAGGTACTCACTTAATCTAGCAGGTTGATTATTATCTCACACATGCTTTGAGTGTTTCCTAACTAATATGCATTCGACTCTTTTAAGAAACGTTACATGTTGTTATGTGTATACTCGTATGCTGTCGATGCAGACTGCAAAAACGTTTAACACTGTCTTTATTTACAAAACAGTCTACACACGCATTCAATTTGATAAAGGCAAACAACACATTTAGCAAAGATGGTACGCTAGCGAGTGTGACTGCAGAAACATTTCATAAAACTTTTTTCAACGTTCGCCAAGTTTCACAATTTCATGTCAAAGACTTCTTACAAAACTTATTTCAACGTTTGCGTTTGGACTTTTGAGTGAACATGTGCTTCACGTATTCTACACTAATGATTAACGCGTGTGATATAAAACGCTAAATCCCTGAATCCAACTGTAGATGACCCTACCATTGGATTATGGACTTTAGGACCCACGTGATTAAATGTCATGGAACCAGCTCTCACACACTCAGCGTTTGTGACACGACTTTACCCGGTTTTCTAAAACATTCAACACTGTAGTACTTACTGTAAGACCTTTTTAAGACTGTGAAACAATCTACGCAGAGCAGCAAAACTTTCTAGTGCTGTGGTGAACACTGTTTTCATATATCATTCTAAACTCTCAGTCTCACTGCAGTAGAAAACTGCTTTTAGTAAACCTGATGAAGTATTCAGCAATCTGACAGTCATGGATATTGAATTTTCTAATAGGGAAACATTTGGCAACTGTCTCCACTCAACATAAAACTTTGTAACACTGTGAAAGTAAGTTACAAGACAATCTACACTGTCCAGTAAAACCTTTTCGATAAAACTTTCTAGTGCTGTGGTGATTTCGGTCAGTCATAAAACTTCAATGATCAAACTTTACTTTCACAAACGTGTGTTGTGGTAAAAACTATTTGACTACACCAACGCTAACATTTTATGACATTTGTGTTTCATAAAACGTCATGATCAAACTTTCTAACTATACATCAACCTGTGTTGCAGTAAAACTTTTGCAATCCATGATATACTTTCTGACTACGTTCACGAATAAAACGTCGATGATCAAACTTTACTTTCACAAGCGTGTGTCACAGTAAAACTATTTGACTACACTAAAATTTGCTTTTGTTAACCATAATGCACTTTCTGACTACGTTCACAAAAGCTTGTTCACTAGCGAACAAATGAGCTTGTGGTTGCGTGTGGTGCATGAATGCCCCTTCCAATTCATTCCATTCATCATTTCGTCTCCGTGATAGAGACAGTTCTTAAAAGAACTCATGGCTCATTCTCGCATGGTTGGCCAACTGTCGGGAGACAAGTGCAATGGAGATTTTATGGGGTAACCTGTGGCAGATAGCTAAATGTCGCCCTGGCGGTCAGAGTACAACGTTGAGACGACAGGCAACCACTTGGAAACATGACGCAGAGAGGTTTCACAAGGATTACCATTGCCAACGTCCCGTGCAGTACTCATCGCTACGGACTTCACCGCTGTCTCGAAAGAACGCCACCAACAGGAAGTATGACACCAAAAATCTCCGTGACTTGCACCGTCAATGACTTGATAGCCAGACATGAAAACCAGTGGAGTTATTTACAAGAGGTTGGCAGACTTCGATCAGCTTGATAGCAAGCCGTAGAGAGGGATAGCAAGCCGTGATTCACAAGCGTTTTGCAATGGAGATGTTTAGATGCCACCCATGACAAGATAGCTAAGACTCAACCGATTGGCGTTCAAAGTGCTACGTTGAGAACTGTGTCAAATGCCCAACATGAGACATGAGTTGCCCCAGCGGTTTCGGTCTAGAATATGACACACTCCCTTGACACACTTATCACTACGGCATCATCATCCGCCGTCCCGAAGGAACACCCTGTCAGTGGAATATTACAGCAAAACTCTCCGTGTCATGCTCGCTTTCAGTGAAAAGCCGCTTGTATCATGTAAAGACATGAGAAGACTTGCTCGTACACACTTATCTATGCCTTCATTGACTTCAGCAGGGTCGAAAATCCCAGAAAACCTCCAAAAATAACGAATTTAAATTTTTCAACTTTTTAGCACTACTGATGAAATTTTATAAGTAGTCTGTCACTATAGGTCTGATCAATAGCGATCGACTCTTTTTTGAATCAAGTCAAAAGGACTTGTAGAAGCAAAGTTACAAGCCTTTAAAGTTTTGGAGTCTTTTATGGCCTGGAGACGAAGGCCATCTCCTGGCTAACCTTTAAGTCTGACGCCTTAGCTGATATCAGCCATGAAATTTTCTAAGTCGGTTTCCTACGGAAATCCGGTTTTCGGAGATTTCCAATGCTATCATCAGAGCTCCGGAGTTCACCTACCCCAACCCAGTCGGGAGGAGAACTGATTTCCACAAGTAGAGACTCCACTTAAATTGTTTGTGGCGATCAGCTGATGACGTAATATCCATCATCCAAAAGCTTTAAACCCGTCCATCTCCAGTTCTAGTGCTCCGATTGACTTCAAATTTTGACAGTCACGTTTTCTCGCTCTCACCTTTCATTTAAGTCATCCCTCGACTCTCTACGATGACCAGAAGCATAGTAGAAGAAAAAAAGAAAATCCGCAAAAACTCGATTTTTAACAGGCTCTCATTTCGAAACGAAACCTTCCACAGATCTGAAAAGATAGGATCCTAGAGAACAAAGTGCCGTCTTGCCCCTAAAAGAAACCCGAGCTCTTCATTCACTTCCAATCCTCCGCTATTCATCGCCAAAGGTGGCCACAATATAACATTTTCGCGAAAAAATCCCGTGTGGAGACCCAGTGTGAAGAAAAGTTTCAACTTTTTCTCTCCGATTCACTTGAAACTTACCCTCTAGATGCAGAATGGCACGCTGATTCCAAATCTGGTCTCTGTTGTCCCCTCCGAGGCTTCGTTCACACGCTAGAGCCATTTTCATAAAAATTCTAACTCTGTCGTTTTTTCGCCAATTTCCCAAATTTTCAATGGTGTCTCACATCTAAAGGAAGGCAGATATGAACAATCCGCTTCTTCCACTGAATTTGTCTCACTCTTAGCTTTCAAATGAGCTATTGCACGACTTTCTACGATCTCTAGAACCAAAGTTGGAAGTCTCGTTCCAGAGGTGGGGGAGGTCAGAACTTTTTCTCTCCGATTGAGCTGTAAACAAGTTCCTAGACCCAAAATTGGCCAACAAGTCCGAATTTGCCCTCCGTTTTCCCATCCCAGGTTTCCTTCATGTTAAAAAATGGACTTTCTCATCCCAAAACGACCAAAACCTGCCTTTTTCCAACTCTGACGTTTTCCTGCCATTTTTCTCTCTAAACCCAGGAAAATAGGACCAAACTGAGCTTTCCGCTGCATTTTTCTCACTCTCATCTTTCAAATGAGCTATCACACGACTTTCTACGATCTCTAGAACCAAAGTTGGAAGTCTCGTCCAGAGAGGGGGACGTGCTCAAAATTATTTCTCTCCGATTAAGCTGTAAACGTCCTTTCTAACCCAAAATTTCACGTAGACTCCGAATCTGAACTCCAATTTCCAATCCGTGCCCTCCTTCATGCCGATTTCTAGCCTTTCTCATCCCAAAAACCACCTTTTCTCACTCTATCCTTCCGAGATTCCACCCCTTGCCACCTTCCTTCCTAGATTCCTACCCTTGCTGGAAAACTCCTTCCTTCCTTCCAGAGGGGTGGGGGGTAGGGAATAGTTTCCTACTCTGGGACCCATCCTTCCATCACATCCTTGGCCATGTCCTTCCTCTCCAGAGGGGGGGCTGAGTCAGCATGAGGACTCAATAGCGATGACTCATCGCTGCACCGCACGGTGCTTGTTTTTGGCACGGGCTTACTACTACTATCTAAATTAAAAATTGATTAAACAAATAGTTTTTGAATGCTTCAATGAATTCGAAATTTGAATTTGATTACCAATCAAACGCGAAGCTGTCACACTCATTTTCTATAAATATGCAAATATCTATCAAACTACATCTAAACTACTGTGCATTTCAAATTTGCTCATTGAATGTGTACTATAAAATACGTACACATAGGTTATATTCTACTGTGAAATTGATCAATTAACCAATTTCAAGTATTTAGTAAATTCATTCAATGTTTTTTCTGAAATTTGTATCTTTGCTCCAAAATAGTCATGTATTATTCCATTTGTGATAAATGCTTTACCTTCCCCACTTTCGTAAGGACGCCGACTCTCAAACTGGATGAGGTGCTAATTATTTACAATCTATACGATGCTTGCTCGTTACAATAGAAAGAATGTTTTTGACGTGACCTCTTTTTTTATGAAGAAACAGTTAGTTTTATTTATCAATCGTTTGTCGGAAGTTTAAGATAGAGGCGAACGTGTCAAGGTCTAGATTTTGGAAAGTTGGAAGTCAAGTTCGGTTTACTCTTGTGCGCTTGATTACTTTGAAATCAAAAAAGCGTTTGAGAATGAAAAGATAGCGCAAGTTAATCTGCTGATTTCTGTTTGTTTTCAGTGACTTCAGAAGTTTTTTGATATAATAGGAAAATATTAACAGTTATGTCACCTCAGTGTAACAAAGAGAGTCGACAATAGTTTACAGATGTATTTGACATCCATAAATAATTCGTGAGAGGTCATTTGTAAGTTAACCTGATCGTGTTCAAACAGTTTTGTTTCTTGTCGATTTTATTTGATTTTTCGGGAAAATGAACTCAAGTTATACGTGAAAAAGCAATTATCAAGTCTCTTTTTTAATGAATACAGCCAAAACCACGCTAGTAGGGAAGAATGTTGTTCGAGCTTTCGACCCTCCTGCGTCGGCACGCTCTTTTCTTTTCTTACCTGTTAACTTCTTCATTTTTGTCTCTTTAGTGTAAGCGAAGGTGTAACTGTTTTCATTCATTTCATGATTATAAGTTCGAACAACATTCTTCCCTACTAGTTTGGTTTTTACTTTATTCATTTAACTACGGGTGATAGTGCCTTAACATTACATCTCTTTTTTAACTTTTCAGTCAACCTATTGTCATCTATATTCAATCAATTTGGCATTAAGCTTTTAAAAGTCAAAGAAGCTCTTTGGACAATTTTGGCCTCTTGCAATGTCTTAGCATGTAAACACTAGAAAATATGATGCCCTGAGTGCAAAGCTATAGATTGTGTTTCGTATCCATTAGTTATAGATAAAATACTACTATTTTATCTACTGCTTCTGATATTTTGATACTATGATGTAAGCCATATTCAAAGATAGTATGTCTGAACTACGGCTCAATGATTTCTATAAGAGATGAAGGTGCAGGTTTCATCTTGGTGTTTTAGCGGCTCCACCCACATATTTACAGAGCGAAGCCAGACCTTTGCTTCCAGAAGGAGACAGTTTTTACCCTTTCTTTACCTTGGTAACTTTATTATCAATCTTAACTTATTGAATTTCATGCTTTATTGTCTGGTCTCATTGCGTATCAGTCATGCCAAACTAGGTCACATAATTGTCTGCTGACCGCTATTTACGTGCTCGTCCTTGCCTGTCATTTCGGAGTGCATTCCGTAGAGAGCCGGAGAAATACAGTATACCGGTGCAATGATATTCTTTCTCTACAAAATTGTTAATCGACACCATATATTCAATGATTTACTTGTTAATTTATGGAGCTATTGAGCTAAATATGACTCTATACCCGATCTCAGTCTCCTTTAAAAAATTCATGCATGCATCGAATGACAGAATGCAATCTTTTCATTGTGTCAGTTTATCATAATACTTTCTGAAGACAACGATAACAAATTTAACTCTTTCCTTCACGGGGTGCATCCTTCTTGTGCAGTTTTCGATGTTGCTCAAAAAACTATAACAGCTGCGACTCTATTTTTTGCGAGTTTTAGTTTTTTCGTGTTTCTATTAATTACTTCAAATTTCAAACAATTTAGGTCATGGAACATCAAAAATTGACCTTAAAAGAATAGCTTTCTAAAAATCGAGAATTTTCCTCATAATCTTGCAAAATTTAGCATCTTAATTAATTCAAATCGCTTATAGAGCATTGACAAAGCAAATGTGGAGTAATTATTGGTATGTTCACTCATCCAAGAGTGCACATATGTGATTATTAAATAAATAATAACAATATACTTTAAATACAACTCATAATTGCTTTATTACCAATAATGTCATATTTACAGTCTGTCCCATATTACTAGTCACCCGCATTTTTCAACAATTTCAAGTTTTCTTTAGCGTTTTTTGCCAATGCGTACTAAATTTCGATTTCAAAACAAAAGTCGATTGCGTCAGATCAAACAACATCACTGTACTCGACTGGCCGGGAGACAGCCCAGACATGTGCCCTGTAAAACGCGTCCTTGGCAATAATTCGTTTATTATGTAGAAGCCATATGAGACGCGTTTTACAGTATTTAATGGTAAGTTGTCCCTTCGAAGAGCAAGAGTTCTAGTCTAGTCAAATTAGTCAAATTACAAACTGCTAGTAACAACGTTAACACATCATGGAATATGGGGCATGGATATCTTTGCTGAAAGGGCTTAAGGGAAGTGTCAACTCGTAGATATTGGGCATAGTCCTAGTAGAAGTCAGAGAAGCATTATCAGAAAAGAAATCTATGATTATTAACACAAGGTGATCAAACTTAACACATTCCGGCCCCTCAAATATGAAATATTTGATATAATTGTATACAGGAAATACAATTAACATGAAACGATAAGTTCTCCAAAAGACCTATAGATTCAGCTGACTTCTATAGTAGCTAATCACTTAGTTCACAAATACTTTTCAAAAGAATAATCTTTGATACAGGTCTGTTGATTTCAGAAAAGTTAGTTTTACTATTCACAATTTGACGTTTCGTTCTTTGCAAAAATTGACCTGTATTCACCACTTTAACTCTCACAGATCGTGTTATTCCTTTTTCATCAATACTGGTCTCAATAATACGACCAGTAGGCCAATTACTTCGCGGATAATTCTCATTTATCACTAACACAAAATCTTCAATTTGAAGAGGATCCCGATTTGCTACCCATTTTTGTCTTCTTTGGAGTTTGGGTAAGTACTGCCTGGTCCATCTAGTCCATAATAAATCCGAAAGGTATTGAACTTGTTTCCATCTGCGACGTATGTATAAATCTTTTGCACTGAATAATCCTGTAGGGAAAGAAGGGCTGGATTTCAATAAAAGTATGTGGTTAGGCGTTAAGGGCTCAAGATCGTTTGGATCATCAGATATACTAGTTAGCGGACGGCTGTTCATTATTGCCTCTACCTCACACATCAGCGTATTCAGCGAATCGTCCGAAAGTCTTACATTTTGTTCCCTCATAACGCCGTTCAACACTTTCCGAATGGTTCGGATTTCTCTTTCCCATATTCCACCAAAATGGGATGCGGCTGGTGGATTGAAGATCCAATCAATTCCTTTTTGTAACATTGATTTCGAAAAATGTTGATTGTTCCATTTTTTTATTTCTTCGTTAAGTTCTTTATTACCTTTCACAAAGTTAGTTCCGTTATCTGATCGAATAATTTCTACTTGTCCTCCTCTCGCTATAAAACGTCTAAGTACATTGATAAATGAATCAGTATCAAGTGATTGTGCAACTTCGATATGTGCTGCTCTACTTGATAGACATGAAAATATTACACCATATCGTTTTGCTTCTCGTCTACCGCGTTTCACCACAAAAGGTCCAAAATAATCTAGGCCAACGTTCGTAAATGGTGGTCGATCACCAATCAAGCGGTCAACAGGCAAATCTGCCATTTGTGAATAACTTGGCTTTCCTTGTCTCCTGCGACAGAATATACAGTTTCTTGTACATTTTCGAGCAAGTTGTCTAACTCCAATAATCCACAGCGTTTTCCTTGACTCCGAAATGATGGTTTCTTTGCCCATACAGCCGAGTTTTAGATGTGTTGATTGGATGATTAAACTGATTATTTTGCTATCTTTCGGCAGTATAATAGGATGTTTTACTTCCCATGAAATGTTTGCTCTAGATAGTCTTCCTCCGACTCGAAGCATGCCATCACTGTCTACGAATGGGTTCAGTTGATATATTGAGCTTTTCCTTGATACAGTCTTATCTTGATGAATATCATTTAATTCTCTTGAGAAGAATATTTCTTGTATATATTTGAAAATTGCGCTTTTAGCTATTTGAAGGTCATTCAGCGATAAGCTTCTTTCCAATTGTAGTTCTAGTTTCAAGCATTCCTTGATTTTCAATAACCAAGCTACTTTCCGCAACAAATGATACCATGAAGATGATGACTCGAAAAGCCGTTCGATTGGAGATGTCTCTGATCGAGTGAAGCAGCTATACGCCATTTGTTTCGAGTTCTTTATTTCTGGATCATTGGGATTTACTTTACGATGCTTATCATCGTTAGGCCATTCTGACTTTGGAGACCATAAGAATGAGGGACCTTGTTTCCATTCTTTCAAATCAGTGAACTTCGACATATCAACTCCTCGACTAGCATGATCAGCAGGATTTACCTTTGAGGGAATATATTTCCACTGATCAGGATGAGAATGCTCTCGTATAAATGCAACTTTATTTGATACAAATCGGTGAAAGCGGCAATTCTCGTTGCGAATATATTTCAGTACCGTAGTGCTGTCTGTCCAAAATACATAATTCTCAATACACATCGCCTCTTCGAGCTCCTTCTGGAGAATGCATTTGATTTGGACTCCCAGCCTAGCTGCAGTTAGTTCAATTCTAGGTATGGTCATCGGCTTTAATGGACAAGTTCGGGCTTTGGCCAGAACGAATGAACAATGAACATCATTAGTTGAGTTATTGAAACGAGCATATGCCACGGCTCCATATGGCTCGTAAACACGTCCTTGGCAATAATTCGTTTATTATATAGAAGCCATATGAGACGCGTTTTACAGTATTTAATGGTAAGTTGTCCCTTCGAAGTCAAATTAGTCAAATTACAAACTGCTAGTAACAACGTTAACACATCATGGAATATGGGGCATGGATATCTTTGCTGAAAGGGCTTAAGGGAAGTGTCAACTCGTAGATATTGGGCATAGTCCTAGTAGAAGTCAGAGAAGCATTATCAGAAAAGAAATCTATGATTATTAACACAAGGTGATCAAACTTAACATGCCCTATCAAAATGCTTTAGGGTATTGTTAAGAAGAGACTTCAGAGTCAGATAAGGACAAAGTCTGAAATTTTTGCAGTATTAAGCAAAGCCTAGCACCGTGATGAAACCATTACAGACACTTGTCAGCGTCTTGTTGAATCCATGCCTGATAGAATTGCTGCTCTCATTCGAGCGAAAGGTGGACATACGAGATATTGATACCTATGTTTTGGTACTTTTCTAGTTTAAACAAATTACCCTTTTGCACACGTATCTAATTATGCATGTTTCTTTTCGTAGAGGAAGAAAAAGCAGAATCGCTCCCATCGTTCGACGCAAATTTTTATTTAAAATTGTCAGAAAACTCGCTCGACGTGTTTCTTGCTACCGACAGTATCAAGGACTTTACATCTATTGATGGATGCCAGCTGTTTTCTACAATGTTCTCAGAAAAATTGATGTTCAATGGCATTTTGCCTCGATATAAATAGCTATAATATTTGTTTTTCGATATTAATAGCAATAATTGACAGGAACTTAGAATTCATAGACAAACAAGTCTAGATATAAGAAGTAATTGAAAAAATGGGGATGACTTATAATGTGGGACAGACTGTATGCTACAAAAAAGCATCACAAGTCAAAAAAAATTGGACATGCCTCACAATACGCTGGGTGCATTCATCTACTTGGGTTTCACGTGAATTACAGCATTTTCTAAAATCGCTATTTGAGTTGTATTCAACACCGCTTAACCCAATTCAAATATACCTGCTACAAACATTGTCTTGAGACATTTTCATGTGATAACTGATCAAAACAGATCGATTATTAAAGTTATCACTATCAATTTTCGATTAAGACTCAAAGCATCGATTTTTTGAAAGGATGTGGAATTCTATTTTTTGGTTGGTGAAAGCTGTACCACTATTGGAAGGAGCATGCGGCAACTGTTTTGGGCAGTAATTTCGGGAATGATTGATGCATCAAAATCAGAGGAGGGCTCCAAGACCAATGGGTTGGGCAAAACTGGGTTAAGTAAACATTTTCGGAACTATAAAAAGTTAAGGTATACATGCATGTACATGTCGCCTTTATACTCGCCGTTCTTGTTTGATGGGCTGGACTGTGTATCTAACTTGAAAAATGTTATTCCAGATCCACAGATGTGAGGCTAAAATTCAAGGAAAAATTTTGCGCACCTCATATGCATTTGATAAATAGATTTGTCATCAGTACTTATTAGATATCAGTACTTTCCGCTTTAAAAAGTTGCATCAAGACACCGGGTGGAGGGAAGCTTAATAGTCACACAAAACTCACTTTACGAAATATTTGACATTTGAACTTTCAATTGTTGCATTAATAACATCAAACTCTCTCATCAGACTTTAGCATCTATGTACTGAAAAGACATTATTGAGTACAAGAAGTAGTGAATTTGTGAATGGTAGCCATTCGAATGTGTCTGACATTATTTTGTATAGTCTAATTGCCTAACATGAAATTAACAAGAGGAAAGACGATTTTAAGGTAACCAAAGATTAGGAATAGAGGCAAAAATGCTGTTAAATTTTGACCCTTGCTGAAATACTTATTTGATTAATAGCGTTTTCACGATATTCAAACTTTAATGATGTATGCGAAAAAATATGACTAACATTCGACAAATGTGCTTAAACCTTTCATAAGTAGTTTTACATGCATATAGCATTCAATTTTGCATGTCGACTTGAGTAGTAAGTAAAACTCCACTTCTGGATAGCGCAAGATGGCCGCCGTCGCTGACGTCCCCCCCCCTCTGGACCGGCAGAATGTCGTGGTCGGCCGCCGTGGTGCTTCGGGTCTGACGTCTCCCCCCCTCTGGAACGGCAGAGTGTCGTGGTATGCCGGCCACATGCGTCCGTCAGGTTCGCTGACGTCGTCGTCCTCCCCCCCCCTCTGGCCGACCGTCGTATAGCGCGCGGTGATGTGGTGTCTAGGTTGGCGTGGTGTGCCGGCCAGGCTGGCGTGGTGTGCCGGCCAGGTTGGGAGGGTGGACTGTCGTAGCTCACCTGAAAAATCCTAAGTGTCAGAGTGGCTTTGTATGGGTAAAATTTTGAAAATTTTCCAAAGTGTGGAATTTCGACCTGGGACCGTCACCAAAACATTTTTCATCAAATTTCACTGACTCCCCCCCCGACAGCAATCTTCTAACTTTGGTTCTAGTGAACGGATTTTGTTCGTTCGGGTTGCATTCGAAAGAGGATGAAAAACTGCTCGACAACAGTTTTTGTTGCGAGTCAATCGGACCAGCCGTTCAAAAGTTAGAGCGGTTACAAGATTTTAGGTCGGAGCTCGCTCACCTGAAAAAATCCTAAGTGTCAGAGTGGCTTTGTATGGGTAAAATTTTGAAAATTTTCCAAAGTGTGGAATTTCGACCTGGGACCGTCACCAAAACATTTTTCATCAAATTTCACTGACCTCCCCCCCCTCTGGACAGCTAGCTTCAATCTTGGCTTCTAGTGGACGGATTTTGTCGTGACATAGCTCGTTTGAAAGCTAAGAGTGAGACACATTCAGTGAAAGAAACGGCTTGTTCCTATCTGTCTTCGTTTAGATGTGAGGCGCCATTTAAGATTTTGGGAGACTGTCGAAAAACGACAGAGTTAGAATTTTGGACGTTTTGGGCTGTAGCGTCAAAACGAGGCATCGGATGGGAAAACGGAGGCCAGATTCGGATTCAGCGTGAAATTCTGCATCGGTATGGTGAGTTTCAAGTCAATCGGAGAGAAAAAGTTTCGCTGACGTCCCCCCCCCCCGGCACCGATCTTCCAACTTTGGTTCTAGAGATCGTAGAAAGTCCTGCAATAGCTCGTTTGAAAGCTAAGAGTGAGACAAATTCACTGAAAGAATCGCCTTGTTCCTATCTGTCTTCGTTTAGATGTGAGACGCCATTTAAGATTTTACGAGATTGACGAAAAACGATAGAGTTAGAATTTCCCAAGAAACAGCTCCAGCGGGCGAATGAAGGCTCGGATTGGTAAACGGAGGTCAGATTTGGAATCAGCTTGATGTTATTGTCCAATGAGGATCATCATCCAATGAGAATCAAGCATTTCTATATAAATAGCGAGCCTTCCACAGTGAGAATCATTCCATCGTTGAATCACACGAGTGACGGACGCACATTTCCTCTCTCTAGTTCCCTATTCTATTATCCAACTAAAATGGTAAGTCGCTACTTTCCTCCCTCTCCTCCCTTGAACGTAAACTTAATACAATCTTTTCCATTTTCAGGCATCTACTCCATCTGCTGCACTAGTAGGACAAAATGGCGGTCAAACGTTACAAGGTTCGCTACGATCAGATCATCTACAACTGAGGCCAGTGGAAGAAACAACCAAGGTACATAATCCTACACCGCTACAGCGTAAATTTAAACAAGTCTTGCGTTATGACGATCATGGCGTAGTACTCCAAACGGGAATGCTCCCTTCCACGGATGTCAAGATAATGCACAATCAGTATGGGGACTACATACTGATCCCCGTGAGTCCGTACATTCGCCACCAACTTGATATTATTGAGGAGTACGTGACATTAAATATGGACATTCCTACTCCTCTTGCTCAAGAGTGGAAGGCGAGAGATGACAAGGATACTCCCTATAGAAAGATTTGAGATGGTAATCACATTTGCCTACCGGTATCACATTGGTGCACTTACTATAAGAAGGAGGGAGATCATTCAACACCCATCACATGCGACGAGCTCGGAGAAGGTACTTGGGATATCCTTTTCAAAGTGAATGGGCTATATTATGGTCGGCATAAGGATAATAAAATAGCCTCTCTCTCCATGCATATGGAATCCATCCTATATATTCCAAAACCACCCAACGTGGACGACATAATTGATCAAATCCTTAACAGCAGTGGTACGAAGCGCAAGTCGGAGAAGAATGCTGCATCAAAACGCAAATCAAAGAAGGAGAATTACTAGTCCTTTCCTAACTCTACCCTATGACAATTCGCTTATGTGCTTTGAGTGTCGTAGACGTGGTCTTATTAGATACATTTTACTTCTTCGTTGCCATCATATCATTTGTGTATTTTGTCGTGAAAAGCATCGATGTAATTCTTCATTTTGTAATATGTTATAGAACGTTTCCTTAGATGTGTAAATTTCCGTTTTAGGCTTCTATCATCATTTTTATGGATTGTGAGGGTAAACCTGTACAGGAGCTCAGTGCTATTGCTATGAACAATTGGACATATCAGATTGTCAGTGTCTATCATCAACATGCCAACTGCAATCCCAATGTTGATCAATGGGCGAGAAAACACATTCATGGACTTAATCTGAAATATTTGCAAGACTATGGCTTTTCTTGTGAGAGTGCTCTTCTTATTGACTTTAAACGATGGTTAGCTGCTTTCAATGTTATACGCATCTTTTGTAATAATCCTGGTAAGGAGAGGAAAGTATTTCCTAATTTAATCATTGATGATATTTTGCTCCCACCTTGGGATAGTAGAGTGAATCAACATTATCATGAAGTCACGAAACGTTTTAAGGATTTGTGTGTTCCTATTTTGTCTGTTCGTTGTAGTAGCTACATTCATAACCAATGCTTCTTTCCTCCTTACCTCAGCACTGCCAAAGTCCTGTATGGTTATCATTGCTCGCTGTATGAGTTACCAGCTGTATCTATTTTATCTCTTTCAAACCATTGATTTATAATGCATGCTTGTTACCGTTATTCAATAAATGTTACTATGAGAAGAGTTGTTTTCATGCAATGGATGGGTTAGTTAAAGGGCGATCATGTCTTTCTCAAACGACTGCGGAACATTACATTTTCATAGGCAAAGTTTAAAAGGAGCTGTTCAAGATTATGTGATAAATTTTCATAAAGATGAGACCGACATCGAAGCAGTGGTCGATGATGCTAGCACTCTATTTCTAGAGTTAATGAATACATTCTCTGATAGCATTGTCATGGCGCGATTAGTTGCGAAAATTAAGTTTAGTCATTTTGGAAAGGAAGAGGTGGAAAGTCGCTCTTTCCATTTTGCTTCTTATTCAATGGAAGTGGTAGATCACCCCCAAGAATTTTTTTAAAAGACATATGATAAAAATTGCTGAACGTCTTAACGCATTTAACCATCATGGTAGCAGTCTAGTGATTGAAGCGATTTCAGATATTCACATTCAACTTTCCATAAAGAAAAATTGAAAATGCAGTGGTACTTGATTGTAGTACAACTGGTTTTCGAGCTATGTCTGCTCACTCTCGAAGTATATTCCTTCTGTACATGCGTGTATTATTTAGAAAAGGCTAGCAAATTCATATCTTCAAAAAGACTTGCTATAGACATCAGTAACGGCGAAACTATGTGTTGTGATGTATGTAAGCGAAAGGATGGAAATGAAAAGCGCATCTTCAAGAGATGTAAGCATGCTTTTTGTCAACGCTGTTTCATACGTAATTGCATTCAACTTTACAAATGTAGCCACTGTGATATTGCTCATTTCGAGTGTCACTTATGTCGCAATAGTTAGCACCTATGCAAATGTGGTAAAGATAGGTTTTAGCAAAGACTAACACGGAAAATGGCGAAACGTAAAATGGCGAAACGTAAAAGTCAAAAGTTTTCTTCAGCCATTCAAGCTCTCCGACGAATGAAAGCAAATCAGCGATACAATGCTATACGACATGCTAATGATAAATTCATCCGTGAAATTATTTCTCATGTGAGGAAGTTGAGGACGAAGAAATTAGCGCCAAAACAACGAAAGTTACTTAAGCGATATGCTACGAAATTACGTTTCATCTCCAATCCTAAAGTCACCCTTCAAAGAAAGAGGAAAACTCTAACAAAAAAGGGCGGTTTCCTTTCAGCAATACTTCCAATGATAGCTCCTGCCGTGGGCAACCTATTGGGTAATATCTTTGGCTCTAGACGTTAATTATGCAAATGTTGAATCTCAAAGTAATAAAATGGATTTCAGACTTCAATGTGATAAAGTTCTGACTGTATCAGGTCCATCTCATGCAGGTAAAACTGTTTTCACGCTGAATTTATTGGATAAAAGAAGGGAGTTGTTTAAGGAACCTATCAATCGAGTGATTTGGTGTTATGGTATTTATCAACCGTCGTTGTTTCAGGAATTGCAAAGTCGCAACTTTATTCGACATGAAGGAATTATTCCAGTGGATAAACTTCAGTCTAATGATGTTGTTGTATTGGATGATTTATTAAAAGAAAGTAAGAATTCAAAAGATGTTACAGATATGTTCACTCGTGCAGCACATCATAAAAGGTGTTTTATCATCTATATCACACAAAATTTGTTTCCTGATGGAAAAGAAGCTCGTACACGAAACCTGAATACACACTATTATGCTATTTTCAAGAATCCGCGAGATAAAAGTCAATTTGAAATTTTAGCGCGACAAGTTGCACCCAGAGGATCAAAAGCCTTAATTGAAATTTTTCAAGCAGCTACTGAAAAACCATACGGTTACTTATTCATTGACTTTACGCAAGAGTGTCCGGAAGAATTTAGATTTCGAAGTGATATTTTGAAAACTCCCATGATTATCTACAAAGTATGAGTTCTTATTCTCGCATGATTGTTATTCCTCAGGATGAATATGTACAATTGACTGCCATGCAGCAAGTAAAGCAACCTCTTGCAAATCAAATGTATAGGAAAGAAATAGATTATCAGCAAAATGTTCACATCAAAGATCCACATCGTGCTGTATTATTACAATCGGAAACTGTTGAGCAATTGAAAAACCTGAAGAGTAAGATGCGTGACTCTGTATCGACTGCTACACCTTTAGCATCTCGCGCACATGCCATATCTCTTTTCAACAGTATTGAACCCCATCTCAATGTAAATGATAGAGGAGAAATCATTACAGATGAAAATAAAATGATTGATGCTTCACGTTATGAAGACTTGTTGAAACAAACAGTGGCTTTGTAAAGCGATCTGCTATGATTAAAGATAGTAGAGTATGTCAGCTATATGGTCCGCTAAATTTAGACTTCTTTAGACAGTCAAAGTTTTTACTCTGTAATACCAGCATGCGACTCAAGCTGACATTGAATAAGCCTGAATTTGCGCTGAATGCATTTGCTTAAGTTGACAATTTTAGAATTCATGTGGAAGATATTGCACTTTACATTCGTCGAGTAGTACCGAATCCAAGTGTCATTAGAGGACATGCTGAAGGTCTTAACCGCCAAAATGCCATTTACCCCGTTCAGCATACAAAGCTTCTCACCTTTACAATTCCTAAAGATCAAAAGAGTTTCATGAAAGATGGCCTCTTTCCATCGGAAGCACCGAAGCTCCTCATGGTGGCAATGGTTGAAAATGACGCATTTAATGGTAATATAAAGAAGAATCCTTTCAATTTTAAACACAATCAGTTAAGTGAAATTGCTTTACGTGTAAATGGTGTGAGTCATCCTGGTCCACCCTACAAACCAGATTTTGCTTCGTATCAATTTATGCGCAGTTATGTTGATTTTATGGATGTCTTTGGCTTTTACAATACGGATGACACCAACGGACTGACTATGAAAGAGTTTAAGAGTGGATATACTATTTATGCATTTGATTTGACTGCTGACAGCGATATTAGTGCACCCTATCGTCAAGCGAACGTGCCCCATAATATTCGTTTGGATTTGACGTTCAAAAGAACACTACCTGAGACGATCAATGTATTAATTTATGCAGTCTTCGATTCAAACATTGAAATTACAAAGTATCGTGACGTGATTCTTCAGTATAATCGTTAATGAGTTGGTTGACTGCTGACGATATTAAGACTAAAGTGCAGCGTAATGCAGACGAAGCGACGTTGAAAGCTTTCGATAATGTCTATTCACTCGATACCTTACCACCTGCAGTAAATCACTATCCCATCTTTATTGTGCTAAACACTCATTCGCAGAATTTAGGCGGTGAGCATTGGAAAGCGATCTTTATTGGAGAAGACCGACGTGGTGAACTATTTGACTCTCTTGCTCAACCTCCAAATATACCAACACAGCAGTGGTTGAGAAAACATACGCGTCAATATCAGCGAAATGAACGCATACTACAACATCCACTTTCATCAACGTGTGGTGCTTTTGTATTGTACTTCATCTTAAGACGTTTACATGTATCTCGATTTGCATCTATTATTCAAAACTTTTCATGTAATCCATCCTCTAATGAAAAAATGATTTGTAAGTTCTATCATGATTTGAAATAAAAACATCATGTTGGAAAAATTGTTTTTTATTTTACAATCCGCTGGGTACGTACATACTCAATGAGATAGTCTAGGATCACATTTGCTTGTACATGAGATTTTAGTCCAGTAATGATCACTTTACTATTATGAAAGATTGCCACATGCACAGGTAACCAACACCTAATGAGAGCTGCAGGAAAAAGTTCGGGTTCATAACACAAATTGTAACTGCTGGTACGAATCTTCAAAAATGATAGACTGTCACTCAATTGAGTAGAGATCACCATATTGTCCACAGTCAGATTCGACATCACACACCTCTCCCTCTTCCATATCCGACGTAGTAGTCTCTGTAGCTCTAAGCGCATTGGCTGCTTCGATGAATTTGAAAGGGCGCCGAGAATCTGTACAGTCCCATTTGGGAGGAGTTGAAGATTCCGTGAATTGTTCATCTTCACCACTAACATTTGAGGACGGCCCGGGTAATACTTGCTGTTTGGAAGCTGTTGGTGTAATGTTGTGAGATCGATTTTGGTGTAGAGTCTGAAGCGACGGAGAATGTTGACGATGGTGTAGCGATGGCGCTTCATGATGAAAGAATGAGTAAATTGAGCGATGTACCTTCCTTTTATACTTTCCCAACTACCTTGATGAAATATGAAGTTAGTATGAAGTTGGGAATGATAGAGTTGAATTCGCCGATTGTTGACGCGCAGCCAGATGCGATTTCCACTACGTGAATGTCTTTTCATATAGAAGTATTTCAAGTCCTTCATGATATGATGTAGAGATTGAAAATGACGATAAGATAAAGCAAACTCTCTTCTCACATTTCCAGTTGAATCTATGAAATAGACGTTTCGATCATGATCCGTTTCAATACGTTGTAGGGAATCTAATTTCCAACTCATGGTGCGTGATAGTCATGTCTGATTAAGATTTGCATAGTAGGGCGATGAACTCACGACGAATAAATGTCATGATGGAGCGATGTATATATCTTCTATACTTCTCCCAATTGTATTTGCGAAATGAGAAACAGTTTGCGGAATGAGAATGGTAGATTTGAATTTCATTTCTGTAATGTTGAAGCCAAACTTGATCACCCAAGGAGATAAATCTTAATGTTTCAAAATATTCCAAATCCCTCATGATATCATTGAGGTTGACAAATTGTCGCCATGTTAATGTAATTCCTCTTGATGTATGACCATGAGAATTTTTGAAATGTACGTTTCCATCACGATCAACTCTGATATATTGTAGAGAGTCCAAAATCCAAGTCTTCATGATGTTATGCAAAGTTGCAGATCAGCAATATAAAAATGTCGTTTTATCATATTTTGCTTAGCAATGCGGCTACAAAGAGATTTACTAGTAATCGAGCCGCACTCTTTTCTACTCCCATTCATGCACAACAGCTAAATGGAAATTGGGAAGTGGGTGTCACTCAACTTGTTTATAGCAACTGTGTCTATACTTTTGATCATGAGGTGATGACTATTAATATGAGGCGTACAGCTGCTTATCAATGTGAAAAGGGGTGCCGAGTATACATTCCACAGTGGCCAAAGAAAAATATCTGATCATGTAAAAAGTTTATATATGATTTCTTGAATAAAGCGTGTAAACATATTGTCCAATTTACTCCGCACAATGATGATTATAATTATGTACATCATGTAGTTGAGAAAGATTGGATTGTTGGTTTAAGTCCAAGTTTAAGAAATGATTTAGGTTACCTCGCTAGCGCCTTAACAAGCTATGATAATTTTAACGTTAATTACCACATAAGTGGTCATAAACAGTTAATATATCGAGAGGAAGCTTATTATGTAGATCTTATTCCAAGAAATGAGAAGACGTTGGTGAAGAAGATTGTGATTAAGCCAAGAAAGACAAACATGACTCCTGAAACATTATTGAAGAAATTTAATTATCTCCTTCGAGTTGATGGCAAACAAGTGGCAACATTGACTTATATTAAATCATCTAATCATATTGCAATAAGCAAATTAAATGATGATGATCTAGTATTAGTTTGTTCAAAAGATTTTCATCAGTTCTTACGACATCGTTCTGCAGCTGTTCATGGAAAATCTGATATGCAACATTTACCATGTGAAAGGTCAAATCAATTTGATACAGAATGGACCGTATCTTTATACAGAAAGTGTGTAGAGCCTTTAGGTGGCATCTTACATGAAACAAGAGTGTTGATGCCTCGCATTATTACTTCGGTTAAATTGGTTGTAGATTATTTAAATGAAGTGATTAATGAGCAACATATTTCATTTTCTGAAAAAGAAAGTACTTTGTCTCTCACTATAAGTGGAAAAGGTATTGAACTAATTATGGATAAAACTCTAATGGACATTTTGGGTTTTGATCAAAATATCTTTAAAAGTGGTACTGTAACCAAAGCTAGCGCAGACATGTCGCTATCGCGTCGTATTAACTATTTTCAGATATATTCCAATATTGGTGAAGATGTACGTGTGGGAGATGTTGAAGCTCCATTGCTAGCAATGATACCATACCAGCCAAAAAGCTGCAGTATTTTATCTGAGCATACTTTCAAGAAAGTGCATTATACAAAGCTGAAATCAAACTACATCCCACAAATTGATATTGCCATTTATGACGATGCTGGTGCGTTGATTCCTTTTCATAAAGATGCTGTGACAAGTATCACACTCCATTTCCGAATGAAGAGTTAATGCAAACGTATGCTAATATATTTTTCCAATGTGAATAATATGGAAAGTGAAAATAAGGACTCGTTTCTAATCTACTTGCCCAGTAATGCTTCTATGAATAAATTTCCCAAAAATAAACCATCAGACTATCGAGTAGAATTAAATCGGCCACTGCATTTAGAAGGTGAATGGGAGGTTGGCGTTTCTAGTATTTGCTATGATAGCAATATTCAGAATGTGAATGATTTGGAAGAAATGATATTGACTCCTCGCACCCATGATGGAATAACGATGAATAATGCATTTCAGTTCCCATACAATTTAACATCAGATGGAAAGTGGAACTATGAATGGATTCAGATAAAATCAGATTCTTATGAACCATTTGGGAATGAGAAAATTATTAAGGCATTCAACAGTGGTAATACTTCCATCATGAAGAATAAAAATCAGAAAGCTTATGAATTTACTATCTATAATTGGAGTGGGAGACAGTTCCTCCGCTTTCATTCTTTTACTAAAGGTCTTACGCTGAGGTTGGATAATGAATTCTATCCACATCTTGGTTTTGGTCATGGACTACATCTAACATCAATTGCTATTGCAAATGTTAAAAAAGTTTATTCAAATCGAATCAACAAATTTCATTATAGATTTAAAATATTTGATGAAGATGTTGTAGAATGCGAAGAACGCATCATTTTGAAAAAGCGTGGTGTTCAACCTTTATCACTTATTGAGTTAGTAAAACGATGGAATGAGACTGTGGGTAAGAAGTATGGAGAGAAAATTATGGCGGACAAAAATAAGTTGGTTATTCAGAAATATAATGACAAACTTACAGTTTATTTCTCTCCAACCTTGCGTCATTTTGTAAGACATTATACACCTATCATTGGAAGCGGTGTGGTGTATGCTTCTCATGAATATCACACTAAAGCTGATTCAGTTAATGATGAATGGTGGGTGGACATCTATGGCGATCGCATCAAGAAAATTTACCAGTCTTATGAAGAATCTAAAGTTGCTATCAATATAATGCCGCGTCTATATCATACAGTTGAAAGCTTCATTCATGTAGTAAATCCTTATATACAACAGAAGTTGAAGCATGTGATGAAAAGTAAATATGATGTAAAGACACACCACATTTCGTTTTCAATTGAAAATCAACGCGTTGTTCTGAGACTGGGTGATGACATTCAATGTCAATTGAGTAAAAATTTGAAAAAACTCTTTGGTTTTTCAATGCTACAAACAGTGTTTGCTGCTGCGCATACGATTGGTATAGAAACACCAATGACACTTGATAAACATGAACAGCACCTTAACATTCAAAGTGATTTGATTCTACCTATTTCTGTTGGTGAGAAAAAAGAATACATTTTACGTGATTTCATTCATGATAAAGACGCTTCATATGGAATAGTCGAGAAGATGTTTGAATCCATTTTCTATCATCCCGTCGTCAAACAAACTATACCCTCTATTGCTATCAAAATTACCAATGGTTTACAAGAGTGCATCCATGTGAAAGATACTAAATCCCTCGTAACTTTAGTGTTTCGGAAAACAAAGTGAAGTCATTGTGATATGTTTATTGAAATAAAAATATGTATATGAAAAAGTCTTTTCACAGATATAGGGGGAATGAGCTAACTGTAGGCATATATTCACAAGGAAGAAACGATCTCATGCGATACATAAAACAACCATGTATATCTACAAAAAGCAACATCAAAATACTGAGTTAAAGTTGATTATGTCAATACATCTCCTGAATGTGGTAGCGTGAGTTTTATTCTTTTGGGTGGTGGTATGTTTGTGTCAGGATGTCCATGTGGAAGAGATGTGTTATGTCCTATCAAACACCTCTTATCCTCCCATGCTGAAAGTGCTCGTTTCTTGAACGTGTACGTTTTCACAGTATGAACTTGAGATTTTAAGATTGTCATATTGACAAACGTTATATTTTTATTTTTATAGGCCTTCTTATAGGAGCGATGTTTCATTTTATGAACAATGGATTTTGATATACCTTTAACACGCTTAATACTATCTGCACATTCTTTTAATTTCATGGAATACATTTTAGGACGGAGGAGAATCATTTCATCTATTTCCTTTCCTGCTGTTTCATCCTTAAAACAACCAAGTTTGGCTTTATTCTGTATGGAATAGAGTGGATGAGTGGGATTGTAGTTAGATGTGTCGAAATATTTTTCTAATGACTTGCCTACTTCATTAAAATTTAAATCTTTTTGAGTGGTAATTCCTAAAAAGAAACTATCTGTATCACCACCCAGCAAGCGAACCTCTTTTACGAGAGGGCATGGTTTTAATATTTTGTAGAAGAGTTGATACATTTCAAGCTTGGAATAATCTAAAACGGCTTGCCCAATATAGATGGGTTTGCACAACTCAACTTCTGATTTTATCATTTTAACACCTACAAGATCCTCATCGATGATGTCTCTATCAATGAAAAGAGGTGATGAGGTCAATTTGTGATATTTTTGTTCATCAACGACTAGTTTGTAGTTCATACGTTTTCTAACATCCTCCATGGTCTTTCCGAAAAGACTGTTATTCTTATATTTATAAAAATCCTTTTCAAAATTATTTTGGGCGAGTGCACGTTTTTGACTGTTACTATCTATGTAGAGTTTGAGGAAGGCTTTCTGTCTAAATTTGATAATGCGGTGAACTGACTTTAGAAACATGCCCATTTCTAAATAGAATTTTAGTATGCAGAAGTGTACGAGATAATTTTTCTTATCATATTGGGTGAGTAAAAGTTTGCGGCATGGTTTGTACCTTGGCTGTCCACACTCTGTTAAGTTATTATGAAATTGTGACATGAATGGTGAAAACATATCTTCAGTCACTTCACCAGATTCAGGAGTGAGTGGGAAACAAAATGGACAGGATCTAATTTGTCTTCTTCTAATGCCACTCGTCGAAATTCCTGAAAGACATCAGCCAGCAAAATGACATCTAATTCTAAGTAAGCGATCATATAATCGCCAAACGTTTTACATTCAAATTTTAACCATGCCTCTTGAGCATGTTCATAGTCCTCTACTGGACAATCTTCACCCGTCAAATCGTTTTTGAATTTGTCAATGGAAGGAAGGGTTGTTTCATTTAGTTTAGACATTGAGCTAAAATACGCATAAGGAAAGACTCCTTTGCGAGTGATTATTTCATCCGTTAAGTTTGGATAGTGTTTCTTCAAAGTTTGACTATGGGGAAGAAACTTGAGATTTCGAACGAGAGAAGCTAGTGACGCTGACATGAATTGAAATGAATCTAAAAATTTTATTTCGAAGAAGACTGTCTTATTTTCTTTAGTTTTATCTACTGGTACTTTTGCTGTCATTGCCATGAATTTTTCTCTCGTTTGTGCTATTACATTAAACTGCCACGATTTCATCTGGCTCAACCCTCCTTTTATGAGCATATGACTGTCATAGCCCTTAAAGTTATGAAAAATGACGGGTAGTACACGACGTCTCAACCTAAGTGAAAAGTTACATTTGGAGCAGAGTGCGTTTCTAAATTTACCAGTGATGTGATCATGATCACGCACTTTCTTAATTTTATCGTCATCAAACGTTTTATGACATTTAGGACAGGATGTGCAACTTTCAAATTTTTGTTTGTCTTCATCTGACATATGTAGTGACTTACGCTGCAATTGGGAATCATATGATTGTTGAAATTTAGCAGCTTTATCGAGAAATTCTAGAAATTTTGAAATGCAATCTTCACCTTGCCAAGTATGCATTTTGTTTTGTCTATTCCTAAAGTGGTCATGCCATACTTCATAGCAGGATATGGCTGCTGGCTTGTGGATGATATCATCAATGTAGCATTCTATGTCTGCGTAAATGACACGCAGGGGACTTAATTCGCCACCATTATCCCTATGTGAAAATATTTTATCTTTGGGCATGCGTTCCATTTGTAATTTACCTCGCTTGCACCATTCATAGTGAGTTTCAAATTTATCTTTACTCCAAAAGGAGCGGATGCAGCGGTCGCATACAAAATGTTCACCTCTTTTAGAGTGCCCCAAGTGAGTGTACAAGCGAGAGATTTTGGGAATACCACAGTAGTGCCATTCCTCGCTATCATCTTGTTTTACTAATAAGAGGTTGACTACACGTTCATAACAAGTTGAACGTGAATTATAGCGGGCACCCTTCAACCCCTTCTCCCACACGTGAACGACAATTTTAATCTTATTATGTTTTTCGAACGTTTCTACATCTTTGATTTTCATGTTGTTACTATCACAACCTTCAAAGTCTAGTTCATCCTCCCACTGTCTATAGCTATAGGTATGATTTCGATTCGCGTTGATATCATTATAGTGAAGGATGGATAGGACTGCATATTTGAAACACTGTGATTTACAATCGACATTGATGACAGCTTTCTTATTATACAACGTTTTTGGTAGTTTAAATGTACCTCGAGCTGCATGACTTTCTAATAGTGAAATTTTGAATATGGCTGAGTCAACACCATCAAAAATGAGAGCGCTGTCGCGTTGATTGAATTTATCTACATTTGATTTTAAACATTGAATGTGAAAATTTAGCCAAGACTCGCAGTCTACAACTTCGGTTGCGGAAGAGGAAGGAACATGAAACTGTATTCTCTCCGTCACTTGACCCGTTTGAAAATCTATCTTAATATATTTTAGTTTAAGGTAGATGAGCGCCTTCATTCTAAAATTGTCTAAATTGTTGAAGAGCGCTTCGATAATGTTTGAATTTTGAAGGGGCCACTCAGGAAAATCTACTATTTGAGTATTGGACTCCATGCAGTAGTCGCGTACTAAATTATTATGTGAAACATTAATGAGGGAGATGGTAGAGGTACCGTTGGTGTAGTGATCATTTGCATGCGTGTGTTGAAGTCTGTGCGAAGATCGCTGAAAGTGACTATCAAAAGAAAGAGGGCACAAATCGCAAGGAAAGGAGATGTCATCGTCAGAATCAACTTCACCTCCGGAGATTGACGCCGCTTTGCGTTGACACACACGTTGTTTGATGTGTCGAAGGAGACTGTGCTTCCTTGTAAACATATGTCCGCAGTCGGCACATTCCCACTCGTCGCCTTGTCGCGAGAGTCCTGAGCTGGAACTCACATCACCTGAAAGAGAAATCATTCTTTCATCTCTGTTCAAGTCTCAGTTTATTGTTACAACCTACCTTGACTCAACAACTCTAAACTTTCCTCGAGAAGGGAGGGTGTTGGTGATGAAGTTGATGCCTGAAATTGAGGAAGATGCTATTAGCCACACGTTTGAGGGAGATGAGTGAAGAAATTTTCAACTTACCATTTCAACGAAATTATGTTTAAGCTTGATACTTCAACAAGATAGAGACTTCACTCAAATAATACGTCTCAAATTTGGAATTCACTTGTACGCCTCAAATAATAACAGAATTCGCTAGACAACAGTTCACTTATGCGTCTCAAAGACAGAGTGAAATGACACGAATGTCACTTTACATATATACTTTCATATTCATCATTCATTGGCTGTTCATTCTGATTGGTTGCTTGTTGATACTTAAGAATTAGAAAACATTTCAAAGTCATTATTCACAGTCAACATGACAAGCCCTCCGACAACACCAAACACAAAATTCTCTTCTCCATCCTCAACACCAAACGCTCCAACGAAGGTAGAGAAGGTGTTATTACCAGCGGACAACGAAGAGAGTGTATGTGAGAAGGAGTGTACCGACTTAACAGGCGTGAGGTGGAAGTATCTCCAGTACGATACTGACGATGTGATGGAGATCACCAGCACGAAATTCCTCACCCAATTATGGGAGTGGTACACCCCTAACTCCCAGCCACGAACTATGGAGGAGTGGGAGTATATTGACAAAGTGAGGCTCGCAGTGGAAGAACGATTAAAGCAACTGAACTGTTTTTGTTATCTATGTGAAGCCAGACTCTGGGACGATATTGACGATGAAGACCTTTTGAAATACATGCCATAATAAATTTTTATTTCGTATTATCTTTGCTTTCATACTGACTTACTTGAATGGGGCTTCAGTGGATGATTTAACCATGTACACATTTTCATTTGGAAATAGTAGCACGCTTAGTCTAACTTGTAAATCTTAAAACATTTCATATGGACGATGATGGTAGATGAAATAGTGTCAAATAAAATTAAGATAGCTTACACTTCTGATACAGGGATAGCAATCGACTGTGATCCATGTGTAAAGAGCTTGTTAGACTACGGATGGGCTTAAGTGGATGATTTAACCATGTATACATTTTCATTTGGAAATAGTAGCACGCTTAGTCTAACTTGTAAATCTTAAAACATTTCATATGGACGATGATGGTAGATGAAATAGTGTCAAATAAATTAAGATAGCTTACACTTCTGATACAGGGATAGCAATCGACTGCGATCCATGTGTAGAGAGCCTGTTAGACTACGGATGGGCTTAAGTGGATGATTTAACCATGTATACTTTTTCATTTGGAAATAGTAGCACGCTTAGTCTAACTTGTAAATCTTAAAACATTTCATATGGACGATGATGATGGTAGATGAAATAGTGTCAAATAAAATTAAGATAGCTTACACTTCTGATACAGGGATAGCAATCGACTGCGATCCATGTGTAAAGAGCTTGTTAGACTACGGAAGAGATAAGTGTGTTATGTTGCGTGTGGCGCGTGAGTGTCCTCCCTTTCATTCCATTCATCAATTCGTCTCATTGATAGAGACAGGTAGAACTCATGGTTCTCATAACGTATGCAATGGAAAGTTTTAGGCAACCTTCGACAGTTGGCTAAATGTCGCCCTGGAGCGAATGCATACTACGTTGAGACAGAGGCAATCACTTGCAAACATGACGCAGAGAGGTTAAACAAGATTGACCATTGCCGAATGTCCCTTGCGGTATACATAGCTACGGGTTTCACCGCCGCCCTTTACAGGAACGCCCGTCGAAAGGAAGTATTACACCGAACTTCATTTGCAACGTTCAAGTTGACTGATAGCAGATTCAACTTAATGATAGTATTCGCCAGTCCGAAGACTGCCCAGGGCAAACCGCGAGGAGGTTCTATCATGTCTTGCCCCATGGTGGCCCTTAAGAGAGCCGATGGTTCGTTCTCGGGGGGTGTGAATTTGACTATTGGCTGGAATAGTCAATGGGTATGACGGTTAGGTTGTCATAGACCCTATACCGCCGAGGTCGTACTGGTGCATCTGGCACCTTTCGGATGCGAGTGGTATTTGGAGTCCATACCTCATCCGTCCAAACGATCCTCTTGATCTTCCCCTTCTTCTCATCCTCCTCATCCCACTCGTCGAGTATGACGAACTCGGGAATGGCGTTGTCTTCATCGATGAAGACGGGAATGTTGTCGGCAGTTGTCGCTTCCATCGTGACTTCAAATTGAATGAGAAGCGCTACAATCTTCTGGCTTATATAGGGTTTTCAACAATGAATTGCTCAACAGCGAATCAGAATGCTTCAGGGATAGCAATCGACTGCATAATGTTCAAGTTGACTGATAGCAGATTCAACTTAATGATAGTATTCGCCAGTCCGAAGACTGCCCAGGGCAAACCGCGTGGAGGTTCTATCATGTCTTGCCCCATGGTGGCCCTTAAGAGAGCCGATGGTTCGTTCTCGGGAGTAACGTCATCTTACACCCTACCAATTCTGCTGAGAGAGTCTTTGACTCTCTCTTTGGTAGCACTGTCGACTTCCACACTAACTGGTACATGGCTAAAAAGTGGAATGTAGCGCCATTCCGTTGGATTGACAGCAGTTGCTGTCATCGGATTGCCAATCCGAGCAAGATTATTAAAAACTCTGTCTTGCTCCTCTAGCCTGGCAAACTCCTCAAATAAATTTCGCGGCCTTAACTGCGGTCCGCGAGGAGAGCTGACTTGACTGTTCGGCGTCTGCATGATTGAAATGAAATGAAATGAGAGGCAGTGGTTTATATACCCCTCTAACACGATGCAACGTTCAAGTTGACTGATAGCAGATTCAACTTAATGATAGTATTCGCCAGTCCGAAGACTGCCCAGGGCAAACCGCGTGGAGGTTCTATCATGTCTTGCCCCTAGGTGGCCCTTAAGAGAGCCGATGGTTCGTTCTCGGGAGTGTCGTGATGGGGTGGTGAAGGCGGGCAAAGATCTGCAATGAAAATGATATGTATTAGAATAGGATATACTATCTTATTTACTTTTCACTTACCAAGTTAGCCATCCTTTGGCAGTCTCGCGCGCTTCCGAATCGAGAATTTATGTAAGTGACCGCGCATTCGTAGGCTGGCATGCAAACATTTTTTCGTTGGATGGCCGTTATAACATATTATACTTTCGTCGAGGCTTTGATTTACTAATACTTCGCCGGCCAAATGATTATCCCGAATAGGGATGTGAAATTCAAACAAACGATCCTCATTCACACGTTCCCACTCATCCCTCATGCGCTCCAACTTCTCATACGCCTGCCTCTCATCACCCCGCCGAGCCACAGTCCTCTCCAACTCAACATTCCTCGCTCTCAACACACTCATCTCCTTCATCATCTCCTCAAACTTCGCTTCTGCATCTCTCATTCTTCTCTCCACAGCACTCGCCCTCTTCTCACACTCATCATTCTTCTCTTCCAACTCTCGCGTCTTTTTCTTCAAATCAGTCACACTACGCCTCATTCTAATATTTTCATCCGCTACCTCCTTCGACTTCAGTTCCTTCTTTTTCAACTCATCCAACTCCTTCACAACTTCATCCTTCACTTTCTTCAAACTCTCATACTTATTAACCAACAAATCATGCGCCATCTGCTGCGAAACATGCCTCTTCTCTTCATCCTTCAACCACCTCGCCGACTGCACACGAATCCCACCACTCTTCACTTTTGGGGAAGATGAGCTCTTCGGGGGGTCGGTGATGACAATGTTTGACACCTCCGACGACGAAGAGCTCAACTTCCTCACACGCTTCCTCACACGCTCCCTATCTAAATCCACATCATCCTCATCATCACTCTCAAGCACTCTCTTTCGCTCAATCTCACCCTCCAACGACGCAACCGCTCTCGCCAACTCATCATTCTCAACAACATTCTCAGCCTTACCCTCTCGCTCGATCGCCAACATTCGCTCCCTCTCTTCCACAATCAACTGCGTAAATCTTAAGTCAGTCACTAAACCACCACTACAGTCAGCATGCACTCTGTAAAAACGCGCCTCATCCTCATCACCCTTCAGCACTCTGCACTTCACACACGCAACCCTATTCAAGATAATCATGTGGCCGGTGCCCGCCTTCTTGACATGCGCCTTGGCGTCCGCACTGCGATTTATTCGACCGCACACACACATTTTGATATGGTATTCTCTGTTTTTATCGTTTGCCATGCCTGATTTATCGTTAGATGTAAGATAATGAAATTTGTATAAGTTTGGAATCATGTAGTACAGTCATATTCCTAAAGAGTGTAGTGAGTGGCACTCGATCCCGTCGACAGCCCGAAGGCCTTGTACTGATCACTAGGGAAGTGAGAGATCTTCCCCGATACCCGCTCTTTACAGCTGAAGACATCATTGTCACTGCCCCGAAGTGGTAACAGGAACGCTGAGTCAAAGGTAGTGATCAGTAGCTGGGATCTAACCCCTCAAAGCTGCCTTAGACTTAGTTAAATTTCAAATCTGATAGCAGATTTGAACTCAGCATACTTGAAAACCTTAGTCTATATGTCAAAACTTTGAAAAAAGTGAAAATTAAGAATTTTTAAAAAATTCCGCATTTTACTACTCATACTACTTTTAAAAAATTTTATCAGTAGTAAAGACACTATCAAACTCTATCATACAAACTTTGAAGTAAGAAGATAGCTTGCCTACTTCAAAAGATAGAGTCCTTTGAAACACCCGATATCGGGAGCTCAGAGCGACGACCGTCGCTTACCTCGTCTTTCGATGAAGTGATCAGACTTACGTTGTCGGGGGTTTATATATGCTCGGAAGAAAATTTAAAATGGCTCTATCTCCGAAAGTATTCATCGTAGCGACATGCGGTTTGTTGCAAACGATTCGTCTCATCATTCTCTATCATATGACACCTGAACCATTCTCATATGACCACGGGAAGTTGGGCCGTCAGCACATGTCCATGTAACATGCCACAAGTGAAAAAATTCCTAAGTGTGAGAGCTCCAGTGTGGTGAAAATTTTGAAAAATTTAAAACTTCCGAATTTCGACCTCGGACCTTTACCAAAACATTTTTCATCAAATTTCTCCCCCCCTCGTTCAGAGAAATTTGATGAAAAATGTTTTGGTGAAGGTCCCAGGTCGAAATTCCACACTTTGGAAAATTTTCAAAATTTTACCCATACAAAGCCACTCTGACACTTAGGATTTTTTCAGGTGAGCGAGCTCCGACCTAAAATCTTGTAACCGCTCTAACTTTTGAACGAAGACAGATAGGAACAAGCCGTTTCTTTCACTGAATTTGTCTCACTCTTAGCTTTCAAACGAGCTATGGCACGACAAAATCCGTCCACTAGAAGCCAAGATCGAAGCTAGCTGTCCAGAGGGGGGGGGAGGTCAGTGAAATTTGATGAAAAATGTTTTGGTGACGGTCCCAGGTCGAAATTCCACACTTTGGAAAATTTTCAAAATTTTACCCATACAAAGCCACTCTGACACTTAGGATTTTTTCAGGTGAGCGAGCTCCGACCTAAAATCTTGTAACCGCTCTAACTTTTGAACGGCTGGTCCGATTGACTCGCAACAAAAAATGTTGTCGAGCAGTTTTTTCTCCTCTTTCGAATGCAATTCGAACGAACAAAATCCGTTCACTAGAACCAAAGTTAGAAGATTGCTGTCGGGGGGGGAGTCAGTGAAATTTGATGAAAAATGTTTTGGTGACGGTCCCAGGTCGAAATTCCACACTTTGGAAAATTTTCAAAATTTTACCCATACAAAGCCACTCTGACACTTAGGATTTTTCAGGTGAGCTACGACAGTCCACCCTCCCAACCTGGCCGGCACACCACGCCAGCCTGGCCGGCACACCACGCCAACCTAGACACCACATCACCGCGCGCTATACGACGGTCGGCCAGAGGGGGGGGGCGTCAGACCCGAAGCACCACGGCGGCCGACCACGACATTCTGCCGGTCCAGAGGGGGGGGGACGTCAGCGACGGCGGCCATCTTGCGCTATCCAGAAGTGGAGTTTTACTTACTACTGATTTGAGATGTTGGCTCACATAATCTTCCGATCTCACGTGATTTTAAGTGGTGGACAAAGTCTAAACAATCTACAGACTTTGACGATGCTGACATATTCAGACTTCGAGCGCTATGATAATTTCAGTCCGGATGTCGTTTCCGCCGACTTCCAGTAAAAGTATTCTAAGCCAAGCCCCGGCGAGGAATCGCGGCTCCGTTCGGCTCAAAAATGAAGCCGAATAGAGCCGTGGGTAGATTATTTCAAGCCCAGCTGCCGTCGATTCGGCTCGGTTCGGCTTAAGCTGCGGCTCGACTCGTCTTAGATGCTTATCAACCAAAGAATGTTTAGAGTTGCAGAAGTACTGCACCCAGAAGAATAAAAACATCTTGCAATTTCAAAGCACTCCTGATGATCAATTGCACTCGTTGCAGTGATTTGATTCTGGAACTAAGCTGAAAGCTCACAGAATTCCGAACATGTTTCCGAAGATGCATCCCTATTTGCGGCACCTAACGTGTAGCCATGGAACAAAACGAAAGCTGACGCAAACCTCCTGTACATACCCTGAGTCACGCAACCACCTGCGTGCCCGTGATGCTCATGAAAACCACCAGAGCCATAAAAGAAGCTTGTTGGAAGAACTGCAAGAACAAATATTTTATCAGATTTTTTGAAATTCGAAGCTAGCTTATTTTCCAGGTTTTCTAGTGATGCGTATTGGAATGTCATATTTATTTTTCATTTTATTGATTTTTCTCGAAACTATATCAAAGGAAATAAAGTGCCAAATTCACTTTGTTTTCTTCAATGATTTTTTATTTCTATTTTTCAGGTGCATATCATTTCTACTGAAACCATTGTTACTTAGTCTATTTTTTATAATTTCGTGCGATTTTTCTGAAGAGTCAGAGCATCGAGTCTCGACATATCAAAAACTATTTTTTATAAAATTATTTTTCACGTGATTCGGCAACCAGCTATTCTTGTGTAAACTTATTGCCAGAAAGGCAAGGTTTACTGTGCCAACTTTATTTTAATTCTTCTTTTTCCGAAATACTTTTGTCTAGGAAATTAATTTTGTTTTTTAAAACCAAAAGATTACAGACAGAAACATTTGTAATTTCTCATGGGTTGGACTAAATAGCCAGAGTTGCCATCGCATACTATACAGATAGGAATAAATCTTGCCCTCCTGAAATCACGGTGATCCCATCCCCTCTGAATATTTGGTCTGTCGACTGCGCTCCCTCAAAACTAAATCCCAGCTCCGCTGCTAAATATTAGACTTCAGAGTTTTTGTGTGGTTTGCTCCTTCTCCTTGTCATTCCTTTTGTAAATGAAAGGTAAATGGGGATGTGAAAATACAATAATTGTTTTTTACTTTTTCTGTGGCAAACATTTGTCAAGCACATATTTCATTTTTATACGCTTCCTGTCTGCAACAGACATCTGAATAAGCTCAATAAAAATGTTTCATTCCTTTGTCAATATTCCAGCAATAACGTTTCGCACAAGTGGCAGAAAGACAATTATTGTCACGCAGATGAATTAACATTCTCATGTAAACGAATTTTAAGTTCGATGATGTAATCTCTATTGTGTTTCACAGTTTTTCACAGCTATTTAGCAACATTAGCCTAAAGATGAAACATTAGTTTTGTTTTCCGAGAGAGAAATCTCCGCTGGAACTGCCAGAATTTGAGTTTCATAGCGTTGGAAATTATGGTTTTAATATAGGGCCCTGCATTTCATGTGTGAGTAATTAGGAGAAATTAAAGGCCCCGCGTTACTTCCTTCGGACGAACCTAACAGAGTCTGATGAACGGACAAAGCCAAAACTCGACTTCAAAGACACCGCCTTGTCACAGTAGATGGTAGAGACAAATTCGTGGTGGATGTGTTACGCAAGCCACTCATTAGCGAAATAATCTTTTCCTTCTCCCCTTTTCTTATCCGATCGCCTCCCTAGACTGCATGGGGTGGAAAGGTGGCCGCATGTGTGCACAAGTCGTTCATAACATGGCTGGGATGATAGTAAAGTAATTTGCAGACAGCTGTTGATATCGGCCGACTTTGTTCATTTGCTTATGATCAAAGCACCATGTCTATGAATTGCGTAATATGATCAAGTTTCGAAAGCTGCAACCTTCGAGATAAAATTGTGATTGATTAAGATCAGCAAAAATACATTGGTAAGTTATCCTTGCATTCAAGAAACATAAGAGTAAACAACATGTGGACACACATTTCTAAAAACAATATTTCTCCATTGCAATGCGAGAATGCTTCAAATGGTGATGTAATCTTCAAAATTGATGCATCATTAACACTAAATAATTTCTTGACAGATAAGAAATATGGATTCCCAGAAATACAAATGATTTCATTACAGTATTGTTTCAAGTTATAGTGGTTATCATCAGTGCCTATTTTAAGGGCAATTTTCATAAAGGGATCCATCGTAGATTTTGTTTGATTAACATAATCTCAATATCACCACTATTCTCTATTGAAATGTGATCGATTGGAGAAAAGTGCTCTTTATTATAGCGTACAATGTGAAATGTCATGAACTGATCACTGCAATAACAACAGTTTAATAATAGACTATAGCCCACTACACGGGTTTGAGAAAGCTTCTTTAGAAAATTCTTATTTGAGATTAAGGATCTTTATGCTGAACACTGTAATGTTTATATTAGGATCGTCTTTGCTTCGTCTCATTGTAAAAGCGTCTGGAGCGCTGAGCCGTAGTTGGCCTTACATCATTGATTGAATTTGCATTTTCGATTATATTGATGTAGTGATTGCATAAGCTTAGTATAGCTTGTAATTTATACTATATATGGGATTGTATATTTTTCAATAGAGACCGTAGATGATTCCTTGAAAAAAATCAATGGTTATCATGCCAGAAAATATACAAAAATATACAGAAATCAAACCAAAAAAATGCATGTGCTGTAGAGATTTTCATCAGTAAGTTTGTTGCCGTGTTTCTTAAATGTGATAGAAGCGAAAAGGCCAAATTTTGAAAAAATTCCATTGATTCCACACTGCAATTAACATTAAGGACGAGTTCATATTAGACCAAGAATTATGACGGCAAAATTGTGACAATATTTCTTTTTATCGTCGAGCTCCGCCGTGCACATTGAATTGATCATGAAAAACATCGTTGAGAAAATTGGGCTAACGTAAACAGCAGTTTGCACATATTGTATGCAGAGCTATTTTATTTCAATTTATCGGTGCAGTTATCGTTATCGCTATCGGTTTAATGTAGTCTGAGAAAATCTTATTTTATGTTGCACGAATTGTGGAAATCCTGCAATTGTGTCAGTTATCGGATCCAGGACAAAATTCCCATAATTCAAAAGTGTCTCAATAAGAGATGTCAATTCTCGATAGAGTAAAGTACTATGACTCAACTGCATGTGTTGCAGATTTTACATATGACTTCACGCCAGATCAAATCTAGTGAGAACTTTCAATTTCTGATTTTTGATGGCCTGGTAAGTAAAAAATTTAGAGAGGGAGATCCTGTTTTTGAAGAGACTTAATGCAATGCCTATCAACACTTTGTTGACCAAGAATCCAAGTGAAGCGTCAAAGTAAACAATGGAAGTATTCTCATGACTGTTTGGTCTATTAACATTTCAATTATTAACTACATGCTAATACATGCAATGAAATTGAGTGCTACTGGAAAAGAAAATTTCTTCGATGGGAAGTCACATAATTGATGCGAATCAAAAGCTTGACATTAAAATGAGTGCTCGGAAAAATAGTTTTCAAAAAAACAGTCTATTCTATATTAAAGACGACTGAATTATTTATGTCCGCTCTCCCAGCTGTCATGAGTTAACAATTACATGTTTGTAATTCATTGCATTCAATCTCGATAATTTGAAACGATGTATTCAAAGTGGCACTAAATTCGCAACTACTAAGTTTATAAAACAAGTGACTCAAAATCTTAAATATTATATGCATGTATATTATACATTTTAGATATATTGCAAGACTAATACGATGTAATTTAAACTCGTAGGTTTAAACAAAAGTTATCAGATCTGATGTCTTACCAAATGTGATTTCAAGGGATATGTAGCACATAGTTTGGATAATAGTAAAGAAACACAAGATTCTCGCTAAATTTTGATAGTCCTCACGAGGACTAATTTAGCCTTCACACATGCAAAACAGATATGATCAATCAAAAATTAAAAAATATAAGTAAAACATTTATATCATGATTTCTAGGGTTTGAGCTTTATCAACTGGGGCATCAATTTATTTTCTAGTGGAAGACTTGGAAGGAGAAGGCGAAGGACAGATTGAAATGGCGTCAAATTGTCAAGGACGCGTCAAAGGGTGTGATGGAGAATACATGAAGTGACTACTGACTGCGTCTTTGATTATGAATTGTTATTTTTATGTGTATGGCATTTCCCCCTACACCTTTTCAGGGAAAATGGATCTGTTAAAATAAATAAATAGATAAAATATATTCATATCATGGGTTCAACATTCGGCAAAGCCCAACCACTCTTGCAAGTCGGTTATTTCCTGATTTCAATATAAGTAAGTTAAAGAATCACATTCTTGCCATTAAAAGGGATAGGACTGGTCAGTTATAGTTTCTTACCGCGCAAACCCTAAGTACATTAGGCTATCTATATTTTATTCTTATTTTATTGTTCGTTGTCTTTCATGTTCAGCTAACTTTCACTAACTTCAAAGTAACCATTGCTCTCATCTTCTGATTACCTATGATACTATTTCATCGCATCATTGTAGATTTTACCGAATCCCTGCTTGCAAAGTTGTGATTTAATGAAGTTGATTTATTTTTACTATTATTTCAGAATTGGTCATGCCAATAGAAGCAACAACATTGCATTTGTGGAACGGATTGCACGAGTAGAATGTCTTCAGTCCCCATTAGGACAACTTCAATTAATTATTCAGATTTCTGTGAATTACACTCAACTGTGATTGCTGGGATGATTTTCATCATTGTTATTTCAGTCCATGAAAGCCATCTTCTATCAGTGCGATCATGAAACAAGGTTTTTATTTTTTGTGATTCAATATTTGTAGACCACCAAAAGAAGCTTCACAATTTAGAAATGCATTTGTATTTCCGTGGCGCATTAATTTGACCAGTGCTCTTACTTGAAGGCTAACATTCTGTTGATACATCACATCGCGGTCTCCGTGATCAAATGAAGTCATCGTAAGTGTTACATGAAAAGGGCGAATTAACACCTTATGGATGCAAGAGCGAAACGCTTAGGAACAAGATAAAATGTAAATGTCGATTCGCCGAAGATCAAAGATGGCTCAGCGGGAAGTTCCAAAGGTCCTGAGTGAAAAATTTACAATTCTGACACATCGGCTTAGATAACATCATCCGTTTACCGATGAACACGGTTTTCATAGAAACAAAACCGAATAGTTTTCAAGGAGATTAATACTTTGATGTAGAATCTACACTTCAACTTTGAACAAATTTCACCGAAGCTAGTTTACTTCCGTCAAGAATCATCAGCATAAAACAAGAATTAGCAAACTGCTGCCCACGGGATATAATGTCAGAAGAAACAGAAGAAACTGCTTGAAGAGACATCTCCTATTTAAGAGGTTTAAATATATAGTACGAGTCATAGCAGTTATACGTTCACTCACCGTTTCTAAGGCAAAGGCAAAGTCATGAATGAAATACCGGATTACATAATGCCTTTTCCATCGAAAATATTGCTTTCTGATTGAAGCCATAACGGTCAAGGTTAAATAGCCGTTGCTTCGTTAATCGTGGCATGTTGAGGACGGGAAATGAGGTCGCCAACACTTTCTCGAGGGAGTGATTGTCATTTTTACTAAATTTATTGAAAACGGTCACCTCGAATCAACAAAGAACAACAAAGCGATATTACGCACATCATCTTGGCGATTAATCTCCAGACAACATGCGTGACCTAATCCTATTGGAGGCAAAATCTAATTAGAAACTTCTGAGAAGTCCTAAATAGCTCAAAATTATCAAAGCTGGACTTGTGGCGTCACACTGGCCGATTATAAACATCATTCGTCTGTTCTATGTGAAAAGCCGGATATTAAACAACTTGTCCATTCGACATTTCAACAAATAAGGCGAGATTCCCAGAATCTAAACTCTCAACTGAACTAGAAATTTCATTAATTGATAAAGAATGTGGATACTGGTCATTGATTGATTCATTTTTGTTTCAAATCGATTATATAACCACCGTTTGAATGCCAAATATTTAGGATGTGATGTATGTGTCTGTACAATTTGTATCATAAATTTATCTGAGGGTATGTCACTCTATATATCTCCCTGCCTCTTTGAAGTTATACCGCATTCCTCGTATTTCAAATGGATAAATCGATTGCAATGAAAGTAAATCACATTTATATTGCTGCACTGTGTTTAATTGTCGATTTATAAACCCATTGCTCTATCCGACTGTTATCGTTAGAAATACATGGATCTACAAGGAATATGTTAGAAACGTAGGAAATTCATGAATGTTGATTTCCATTATTTTCGTTATGTATTTGCGCTCATTCTTCATTCAGGAGCTCATCTCATCAAATCAATGATTTAGGAATATCAAATGCTTTTCTATTTCAAAACAAGACTTATAAACGAGATGGGCTAAGCCTGATATTTTTGAGCCGAAACGTACCCGGAAAATGACAATTAATTTCTTTTTCCCAGTGAAGATGCAAAACAGAATGTTGTCATTAGGAACCATCTTGATGTAAATGACATGTTGTTGAGGCTAATATTGAAGAAAACAATGTACACTTCCCAATTGGGTTGCACCGTGATTTAGAGCGTAAATTCTACGGATGTGAGGGCAAATTCTGGAATTCGAACATCTTTCTCTTTAGGAGTTTCAATAGTACAGTTACTGGCTGGGTTGAGTCAATTACTCATGAAATGTATTTAATTGATTGCAATTACTAATTATATCTATATCAATGTAATTGACTACGATTAAAAGTAACTACATTTTTCTTCAATAACATTGCAATTACTTTAGAAGGCTCCTGGCTCATAAGTTTCTTCATAAATTTCTTTAAAAAGTTTCCGTTAATAACACTCCTGACATGCATCGAAGTATATAATATCACGATATTGCATTACTAGCAGTTACTGTAACGCATTATTGACGAGGAGAATTAAACAATTCATACTACATGTTGAATGAATATTTGATAGTACTGGCTGCAAAGTAATTGCAATTACTTCTCAATTACATGGTTAAGAATGTAATTGATTACAATTACAAATTACTAATCAGAATAGTAATTGATTGCAATTACAACACAAGTCTGGTTATCGGTAACTGGACAGAAATATCGGAAGTCTGACTGCGCGATTTACCGCTATTAACTCCAGTTGCCTACAATTTGAGATAGATTAGATCGAATCAATTTTACTTCAAAGTTGAATAAGCCTATCTTTTGGCTGTCTACTACCCAAAATTACCGCAGCTACATATTCTCAGCTTGCCTCAACCGAAGTTTAGAACATACCTCAGAGTATGAGGAACATAGAGGTTAATGTCTATATTTTTTCTTGTTAAAATGGTGCAGCATTGTTTGATGAGCTTGAGGTGAACAATAATTGGAAGTATTGAAGTTGCTAAGGGATGCCGTGAATCCATGCGACCCAAAACCAATTCAATTTTTCGTTTGATTATTAGATTATTATTGATTGTTATTATTTAGCTATAAAGTAACCGAAATATCACGACTTTTATCAACGAAAAAGTACATTTTAAGCAACAATTTTTGAATTTAGAGCTTACTATTTCTTCTGTAATTAATAAAAAGGCCATCAGCGTTCTTCATCTTCATCATAAATGTCTCTTCATCATGTTTGATCAAGTGAAAAATTATCTTTTCAATGTATGTTTGAAAATATCTCAATCGTATCATGTCGATATTAACTGCTATCAATTCCATTATATCGTGTGTGTATTGTAATATTGGGAAAAAACGTCGGCATTCCTTTGATTTCATCCATTCAAACATTGTGTCCTGTAAATTATTATCCATAAATTTTGAAGATATGACATGAAATGTTCTATAATAGAACGATGAGACTCGACACACAAAACACTTACGTGATTTTGGAGAATAATTCGAACGAATAGATCTCAAACTTTATCACTTCTTGTAATTCATTTGTGAGATGAGAAAAGTGATAAAACCTTTAGAATTTCGAATCAAGATATCTTTCGTTTCTAAAAACTGGTTCATTTGAACTTCAGCCAAAAACGGAAGCAAGAGAAGTTCAAATGAGGGGACAGGATGCAGATGGAACGAAGCCAGTAAGGTGTTGGATCAGGTATCGATTATTTCTCAAGACAAATTGACGCCTTCATTTGCTTTACATTCCAGAGGAACGATATTTTGTTACCAAATATTTTCAATAACATTTATCCAAATGCTCAGTAACTATTCTGATAAGTTTTGATGAAAGGAATTTCATTTCGTTTAAGTGTGGAGAAGTTGATAGATTTGCATTTTGCGTGTGGAAATCGTGCTGGAGGATTCAGAGATCATTGCACAAATTTCTTTATTCAAATCAATTGAACCAGAGAGTTGTTTGGTCAGAGTGAATTTTTGACAATATTAGCGCCGAGACAACCAGAAGCGGCATGGCATATTTTAGGAAGATCATGCACTCAGCAAATTCTATCTGCATCGGAGAACACACGACTTTATACATGTAATTTTGGAATATTGTCGCACATATTTTGGGTATCAAAGAATATCTACGTAGTTGACCATGCGGCGAGAGAGATTAGTCATTATCGTTTGTCCAAAATGGTAGCAAAAATAGCAGTTCTCTCGAGATACTTTTTATGGTCAGAGTTAGAAAGTTATAAGTTAAAATGGCTTTGACAAGGCCTTCGGCGTCCAGCGCCTTCCGTCGGTCGATGTAATTGGTAAAGTCGGCAGCCTGTGTGAAGGTTTATTAAGAGTTGAGTGATATTAAGAAGTGTGTTGTGCATCAAGTGTGAGGTGATTGAAGTGTGAAGACAGACTGTACTGCGGTAGTTCATGTTTTCTATTGATTTTCGGCTGAAGCTGTGTGATTGCTTTTGATTCGGTAAATGTTGTGTCGCGAGTGTTATCGAGTTTAGCAATGAAACCGACCTGAAAATCCCCGATGTCGCCTATGTCGTTGTGCTTATTTCTAATATGCTCATACAAGGCACTGCTAATTGATTTATTCTTAATGGCTCTTTTGTGTTCCTTGTGCCTAGTTATAAACTTACGAGCGGTTTTACCAATATAAAATTCATTGCAGTGTTGACAAGTGTACTTGTAAACTACAAACTTATCATTGCAGGAGTATGTAATTAATTGCAAATAAATGTCACAGTTACAATTGTTTCTATATTTTTTGTTATTAAGATACTTAGCTGACTGTTTTCCATAGTACGTTAGCAATTTTAATTGGCAAGTCATACTTCTTAATGGCTTTCTATTGCATTTGTCGCTAATGCATGATACTTTAAGTGTACTCTTATCAGTATTACTATTTTTGTTTTTATTTTTCTTGTTATTCCTTTTTCTCTTATAATCACCCTCTTTGTAGCCATTTTCTTTTAGTATCTTAGAAAACTTTACTAATCTTATCTTAGATACTACCTTAATACTATCTTAGTATAGTTATACTAATCTTAGTATAGTTATACTATCTTAGTACATGTATTAGTTATACTAACTAATACTATCTTAGAAACTTTACCAATTACATCGACCGAGAGAAGGCGCTGGACGCCGAAGGCCCTGTCAAAGCCATTTTAACTTATAACTTTCTAACTCTGACCATAAAAAGCATCTCAAGAGAACTGCTATTTTTGCTACCATTTTGGACAAACGATAATGACTAATCTTTCTCGCCGCATGGTCAACTACGTAAATACCACGTTGAACCTTTCAAGGTACGCGAGGAATAATGCCCTGTCTTACATCAACAACCAGATGAAGTATGTTCGTACGGAAAGCCACATCAAGTTCACGAAAACCTGCCTACAACACAAAGTACTGCCTGAGTATGTTCAACACCGGATAAGAACGGCTGACTACTGCAGCAACAACAAAGTGGTCCAAAGAAAGTCTTTGTCCTTGGGAATGGAAATCCTGCGAGTGGATATCGACAGTCTGGAATCAAAGCATCGGAGTCTCGTACAAGAAGGTGGGTACCTACGAAGGAACCTGCAGCGCGTGGGAGATGAGGATAAGAAGTTCTCGGAGTACGTCCTGAACAACATGGTGTCGGTGATGCAAGCTGAAGTCAAGTGTGTGTACGATCGGCACTCCCGAAAGTGGTCCACTTTATGTGCCTTTCGCTATCCTCTGTCTTTTGAGTTTTATAAATGTGATTCGCAGCATCGTTTTCCCTCAAAAATCAACATAACACCTCAAAACACGAATACGCATGCACCTAATGTACAGAAGTTTACCAATGAGACCTACCTGAGGGTCCCCGAGGTAGTCTGTGACTTATTAAACAAAGGTCCTAAGCACCGGTTACCACACACAATCAATAAGAACTACTGGAATAAAATTTCCCTCAATTTCGATAATTTAGTGTATGACATGCGATGGAAGCATAAATTTTCAAACGATTGTTTCAGTGTCAGTGATAATAAAATTATGGTTCCTTTTGATAAAAATAATTGTTATCTTCCCCCTAAAATGAAAGTAGAATTAACTGTTTCGGTAGCGAAGTAAAAAGTATATTAGATAGTGAAACAAAAAAGTTACAGAAATCCCAAAACTACCGTAAAATTAACAGTCAATGTAAAATTGCGAAAGAGTCTATTAACGAAAATGAACTTAAGTGCATCAGTTCAGATAAAACTAATAGGTTTGTGATCTGTAATACTGATAATTATAACCAAAAGAATGAACAAGTGTTGCAAGACTTAGACACGTATTTACCACTGAATAAAAGTCGTAATGATGCCGTTGAAAAGCAGGCCAACACTTTGATTAGAACGTGTACGCGTAATTCTCGTCTAGAATCTCAAGCTAAGCGATTAATAAGTACTGGTGGAAACCCAGCTAATTTCTTTTCCTTTATTAAAGATCATAAAAATGATAATAAAAATGATTATCCTGTTCGCCCAATTGCCTCTGTCTGGAACACTCCGATAGAAAAAGTAGATTGGATAGTGGCTAGTATTCTAACTAATGTTCTTCCACGAATTAAATCTCATTTACCAAATAGCGAATCTTTAATCAAATCAATTAATGAATTAGAAATTCCTAACAAAAATAACCTTGTCTTTCTGTCATTAGATGTCGTGAAACTTTATCCTAGCATTCCTCTCGATTTAGGAATACAGTACTGCATGGCCTTGTCAAAGCCATTTTTACTTATAACTTTCTAACTCTGACCATAAAAAGTATCTCGAGAGAACTGCTATTTTTGCTACCATTTTGGACAAACGATAAAGAATATCTGTATATGAATTTAAATGAGAGTCAAATTACTGAAGCATCCAGTAGTTGCAAATTATTTTCTCACGGCGATGCCAAATGTAGTTATTTGAGGAACAATAGCAACTTCTTTAGAAAATGGCATTGCAAGCTTCACTATTTGATTAGATGAATGCAATGTATCTTTTTCAACATTCATCTCTTATAATTTCTTTCTTACTTGGTCACGCAGCTAAGAAGCAGATCAGAGTACACAATATTTTTGTGAAGTAATTTATCCTCAATATTGCTACACAATTATGTCAGACACATATTTATGCTTTCGATCCAGCAGCCGCTATCGGAACAGGACAATGTAGCATGTAGCTACTCAAGCATTTCCTGTGGTAAGATAAGTCTTGAGGTATCAAGTCTGCACAGTTCACCAAAGCCCAGAATTTTACACAGAACTTCATCCAAATCTTTGGTTTTACTGAAAATAGATTCTTGTCTTTTGCTGTTAGCAACGAGGATAAACTTTCTAACCTCTGATTTGTCCATGTCTTTTTTACATTAAAAATTCGTCTTATAATAAACTTCAACAACTCTTGATTTTGTTTGTCGCAATGTACTTCCGTTCTTTAGCATCTGCATCATCTGCCTTCAGTTCCTCTGTTCCACTGTCTTTTTTGGTGTATGTACGACGACATTTGACGCGGTACTTAAATTTGACGCTTCGAAAGAAAAGAAAGCACCTTTAAGCTGAACGTCATCGATCAATCGCCCTGCAATCTCATCATCGCGGTGGCTCACAGCACAAAGAAAACGCTCATATTAAATATCTCATTAGTTAAATTATTGAAACCTTCTAGCCTGTTTTACATGAAAAATAGTTTGCCCAAGATACTTTTAAAGTATATAATGTCTCTTTCTAAACCTCAGTTCAGTCAATTCATTCATATTTCGCCGAGATCGTTCACTGAGAGAAAGAAATTCTCTGATTTGGAAACCCCTCGCATTGTTTCCTGTACGGAAGACCTCAAATGGCGAAATATTGTAATCATCATGATATTGGCGACATGCGTATCATTTATATCAGTTAGAGTTAAAGTTAAGAAAAAAGTAATGATGTAAGTAGTATTTCTCCAATTTGAGCTTCATCATCTCGTCATGACCTTTTGACCTCCAGCTCTTCACCTATTGACACTATGATAAAACTTTTGGCATCAAAAAATTTGCCTCGTTGTGCACTTTCGAATGAGAACCCCATTTATTGATTTTGCTATTGATGCTGATGCTCAAATGACAAATTGGCTTATTAGACTAAAATTGCTCAATTTTCTGAATTATTTGTATTTTTGAATTTACCTATCGAGGCTGTTGAGAAAAACTAAATCACCGGTGACTTTCATAATACCCTCGAAAACTGACATATATACGACACTCAAAATAGACAGTAGCTGCATCGAATTCGTGCTATTAGTTTAGTCAATGGAAGGTGATGAACATTCGTGCTTCAAATCTTTGAGCGCTGGCATTTCGCCATGACATTTTGACCTGTAACTCTGCACCCATTGACCCTATGATAAAACTTTTGGCACCAAAATACTTGTCTTGTCATAAGCATTCGAATGCTATCCGGTTTGTTGACTTTTGCGTTCGTGTTGGCATCAAAAATCCGTATTACGTGTTTCTCACCTCCATATTTCACGTTAATTTTCCTGAGAGCCAAAATTCAAAAAATCGATAAAAACTTCAGTTTCGCAAGAGAATATCCAGAGCAGCATCCTAGAATCGGTGTATCTAGGTCAAATCTGCAAGAAAATACCACAAGCAAAAGTACGTCCTGACCTGACTACCTAACTTCATTTCTAAGCACATTTTCGCACCTTGGCACTCCTACTGATAAGACCAATGCTCGCCAGTAGTAACAAAAGGTCCAGAATAAACACAGCGCGCCCCCCCCCTCTGGAACGACAGAGTCTGTCGTGGTGTGCCGGCCAGGTTGGTTCACAACATGTTCGCTGACTCCCCCCCCCTCTGCAACGACAGAGTGTGAGACTCGAGTGAGTTGGTCCGACCGCCTGGTTGACTTGGGCGACCGTCTAGGTTGACGTGGGCGACCGTCTAGGTTGACGTGGGCGACCGTCTAGGTTGACATGGGCGACCGCCTAGGTTGTCTTGGATGGTGAAACGGTGGCCAGATTCGGATTCAGCGTCAAATTCTGCATCTGTGATGTGATTTCCAGCTCAATCGGCGAGAAAAACTGTTTCTTCAAAATTTTGGCAGAGTTGAAATGTGGGACGTTTTGGTGTGTAGGGCCCAAACGAAGCCTCGGATGAGAAAACGGAGGCCAGATTCGGATTCAGCGTGAAATTCTGCATCGATATGGTGAATTTGAACGCAATCGGAGAGAAAAAATTTTCGCTGACGTCCCCCCCCCATCTGGACAGCTCGCTTCGATTTTGGCTTCCAGTGGATGGATTTTGTCGTGCCATAGCTCGTTTGAAAGCTAAGAGTGAGACAAATTCACTGAAAGAATCGGCTTGTTCATATCTGTCTTCGTTTAGATGTGAGACGCCATTTAAGATTTTGGGACATTGGCGAAAAACGACAGAGTTAGAATTTGGGACGTTTTGGGCTCTAGCTTCAAAACGAAGTATCGGATGGGAAAACGGATTTCAGATTTGGAATCAGCGTCAGATTCTTTATCTGTATGGTGAGTTTCAAGTCAATCGGAGAGAAAAAAATTTCACTGACGTCCCCCCCCCTCTGGACAGCTTGCTTCGATTTTGGCTTCCAGTGGACGGATTTTGTCGTGCGATAGCTCGTTTGAAAGCTAAGAGTGAGACAAATTCAGTGAAAGAATCGGCTTGTTCCTATCTGTCTTCGTTCAAAAGTTAGAGCGGTTACAAGATTTTAGGTCGGAGCTCACCTGAAAAAATCCTAAGTGTCAGAGTGACTTTGTATGGGAAAAATTAAAAATTTTCCAAAGTGTGGAATTTCGACCTGCGACCTTTACCAAAGTTTGTTTCATCAAATTTCGCTGACGTCCCCCCCCCTTTGTTCTAACTTTGGTTCTAGTGGACGGATTTTGTCTTACAGCTACTCGTTTGAAAGAGGAGAAAACACTGCTCGACCACATTTTTGGTTGCGAGTCAATCGGAGCAGCCGTTCACAAGTTAGAGCGGTTACAAGATTTTAGGTCGGAGCTCACCTGAAAAAATCCTAAGTGTCAGAGTGACTTTGTATGGGAAAAATTAAAAATTTTCCAAAGTGTGGAATTTCGACCTGCGACCTTTACCAAAGTTTGTTTCATCAAATTTCGCTGACGTCCCCCCCCTTTGTTCTAACTTTGGTTCTAGTGGACGGATTTTGTCTTACAGCTACTCGTTTGAAAGAGGAGAAAACACTGCTCGACCACATTTTTGGTTGCGAGTCAATCGGAGCAGCCGTTCACAAGTTAGAGCGGTTACAAGATTTTAGGTCGGAGCTCACCTGAAAAAATCCTAAGTGTCAGAGTGACTTTGTATGGGAAAAATTAAAAATTTTCCAAAGTGTGGAATTTCGACCTGCGACCTTTACCAAAGTTTGTTTCATCAAATTTCGCTGACGTCCCCCCCCCTTTGTTCTAACTTTGGTTCTAGTGGACGGATTTTGTCTTACAGCTACTCGTTTGAAAGAGGAGAAAACACTGCTCGACCACATTTTTGGTTGCGAGTCAATCGGAGCAGCCGTTCACAAGTTAGAGCGGTTACAAGATTTTAGGTCGGAGCTCACCTGAAAAAATCCTAAGTGTCAGAGTGACTTTGTATGGGAAAAATTAAAAATTTTCCAAAGTGTGGAATTTCGACCTGGGACCTTTACCAAAGTTTGTTTCATCAAATTTCGCTGACGTCCCCCCCCCCTTTGTTCTAACTTTGGTTCTAGTGGACGGATTTTGTCTTACAGCTACTCGTTTGAAAGAGGAGAAAACACTGCTCGACCACATTTTTGGTTGCGAGTCAATCGGAGCAGCCGTTCACAAGTTAGAGCGGTTACAAGATTTTAGGTCGGAGCTCACCTGAAAAAATCCTAAGTGTCAGAGTGACTTTGTATGGGAAAAATTAAAAATTTTCCAAAGTGTGGAATTTCGACCTGGGACCTTTACCAAAGTTTGTTTCATCAAATTTCGCTGACGTCCCCCCCCCTTTGTTCTAACTTTGGTTCTAGTGGACGGATTTTGTCTTACAGCTACTCGTTTGAAAGAGGAGAAAACACTGCTCGACCACATTTTTGGTTGCGAGTCAATCGGAGCAGCCGTTCACAAGTTAGAGCGGTTACAAGATTTTAGGTCGGAGCTCACCTGAAAAAATCCTAAGTGTCAGAGTGACTTTGTATGGGAAAAATTAAAAATTTTCCAAAGTGTGGAATTTCGACCTGGGACCTTTACCAAAGTTTGTTTCATCAAATTTCGCTGACGTCCCCCCCCCTTTGTTCTAACTTTGGTTCTAGTGGACGGATTTTGTCTTACAGCTACTCGTTTGAAAGAGGAGAAAACACTGCTCGACCACATTTTTGGTTGCGAGTCAATCGGAGCAGCCGTTCACAAGTTAGAGCGGTTACAAGATTTTAGGTCGGAGCTCAGGGACATTGGCGAAAAACGACAGAGTTAGAATTTGGGACGTTTTGGGCTCTAGCTTCAAAACGAAGCATCGGATTGGAAAACGGATTTCAGATTTGGAATCAGCGTGAAATTCTTTATCTGTATGGTGAGTTTCAAGTCAATCGGAGAGAAAAAATTTTCAACATTTTTCGAAAAAACGACAGAGTTGGAATTTTTGCGATGGCTGCCTACTGTAGAGCCAAAACGAAGCATCGGATGGGAAAACGGAGGCCAGATTCGGATTCAGCGTCAAATTCTACATGGAAATGGTGTATTTCCAGCTCAATCGGAGAGAAAAAATTTTCGCTGACGTCCCCCCCCCCTCTGGACAGCTTGCTTCGATTTTGGCTTCCAGTGGATGGATTTTGTCGTGCCATAGCTCGTTTGAAAGCTAAGAGTGAGACAAATTCAGTGAAAGAATCGGCTTGTTCCTATCTGTCTTCGTTTAGATGTGAGACGCCATTTAAGATTTTGGGACATTGGCGAAAAACGACAGAGTTAGAATTTGGGACGTTTTGGTCTCTAGCTTCAAAACGAAGTATCGGATGGGAAAGCGGATTTCAGATTTGGAATCAGCGTCAGATTCTTTATCTGTATGGTGAGTTTCATATCAATCGGAGAGTTTCAAGTCATCGGCGAGAAAAATTTTCAACATTTTTCGGAAAAACGACAGAGTTAGAATTTTTGCGATGGCTGCCTACTATAGAGCCAAAACGAAGCATCGGATGGGAAAACGGAGGCCAGATTCGGATTCAGCATCAAATTCTACATGGAAATGGTATATTTCCAGCTCAATCGGAGCACTAGAACCGGAGAAAGACGGGATTTTTAGTGTTTGGATGATGGGTATTACGTCATCAGCTGATCGCCACACACTATATAAGCTGGGAACCGACGGAGACTTGTCATTTAGAGGAGAACGATTGTCAGAGGTAGGTCGTCTCTCTGAGCTCCGATGATAGCTTCGGACATTCCAAATTCCAAGTTTCTGTAAGAAACCGACTTAGAAAATTTCATTGCTGATATCAGCTAAGCCGTCAGACTTAGAGGTTCGCCAGGAGATGGCCTTCGTCTCCAGGCCATAAAAGACTCCAAAACTTTAAAGGCTCGTAACTTTGCTTCTACAAGTCCGTTTGACTTGATTCAAAAAAGGTTCGGTCGCTATTGACCTGTCCTAAGTGATGGACTACTTATAAAATTTCATAAGTAGTGCTAAAAAGTTGAAAATTTTAAATTCACTAGTTTTGGAGGTTTTCTGGGGTTTTCGACCCTGCTGAAGTCAATGAAAGCATTTTTAATGATGTCTGAGCCAGTCTTCTCATGGTATAAGCGGCTTTTCACTGAAAGCGAGCAAGACACGGAGAGTTTTGCTGTAATATTCCACTGACAGGGTGTTCCTTCGGGACGGCGGACGATGCCGTAGTGATAAGTGTGGCAAGGGAATGTGTCATATTTAAGACCGTAACCGCTGGGACAACTCATGTCTCATGTTGGGCATTTGACACAGCTCTCAACGTAGCACTTTGAACGCCAATCGGTTGAGTCTTAGCTATCTTGTCATGGGTGGCCTCTAAACATCTCCATTGCAAAACGCTGGTGAATCAAGCTCTCTACGGCTTGCTATCAAGCAGATCAAAGCAATAACTTGGGATGTTTCCTCAAGGTTTTCAAGTATGCTGAGTTCAAATCTGCTATCAGATTTCAAATTTAACTAAGACTAAGGCAGCTTTGAGGGGTTAGATCCCAGCTACTGTTCACTACCTTTGACTCGGCGTTGCTGTTACCACTTCGGGGCAGTGACAATGATGTCTTCAGCTGTAAAGAGCGGGTATCGGGGAAGATCTCTCACTTCCCTAGTGATCAGTACAAGGCCTTCGGGCTGTCGACGGGATCGAGTGCCACTCACTACACTCAAATCTATCATTCCTCACTAAGTGTAAATTACTGACTATACATTTGTCCTGCTATCAGGTTATTTTTGACTTGCTATCTAGTTGAATAGTCTCTTGCTATCAAGAGATTCACTTCTACTCATAAAGCACATCATCGCTGTAATACCTCCTTTGCTCGAGCGTTCCTTCGGGACGGTGGGTACTGCCGTAGAGGGATTGTGTTGCACGGGTTGTTCGTCGTTTGTTAGACCGAAACCTCTGAGCCGTTGCTCATGTTGGGCGTTCGGCTTCATACTCAACGTGACGCTTTCTCTCGCCAGGTCAGAGTACTTCAGCCATTCGACAAAGGTTAGTCTTTATGATATGGAGTAGAGTGAAATGTAATTCATTAGATGTCCCTTCAATGATTGCTCCCATGATAAACGTTGATGAGACAAATGAAATGATTCTCATCTTCCCTTTTCAATGATTGAAATCTACTAACACACTACCGTATAATCGTCCACTATGGGGCAAGACATGATAGAGCCTCCACGCGTTTTGCCCTGGGCAGTCTTTAGACTGGCGAATACTATCATTAAGTTGAATCTGTTATCAGTCAACTTGAACGTTGCAAATGAAGTTCGGTGTAATACTTCCTTTCGACGGGTGTTCCTGTAAAGGGCAGCGGTGAAACCCGTAGCTATGTATACCGCAAGGGACATTCGGCAATGGTCAATCTTGTTAAACCTCTCTGCGTCATGTTTGCAAGTGATTGCCTCTATCTCAACGTAGTATGCATTCGCGCCAGGGCAACATTTAGCCAACTGTCGAAGGTTGCCTAAAACTTTCCATTGCATACGTTATGAGAACCATGAGTTCTACCTGTCTCTATCAATGAGACGAATTGATGAATGGAATGAAATGGGAGGACACTCACGCGCCACACGCAACATAACACACTTCTCTCTTTCGTAGTCTAACAAGCTCTTTACACATGGATCGCAGTCGATTGCTATCCCTGTATCAGAAGTGTAAGCTATCTTAATTTTATTTGACACTATTTCATCTATCATCATCGCCCATATGAAATGTTTTAAGATTTACAAGTTAGAAATAAAGTTTCAATAGTGTATGCGTTAGAAATAAAGGTGTAACTGTTTGCAAAAATAAGATCGCAAGATTTACTAGTTTACAAGTTAGACTAAGTGTAAATTAAAAATAAAATTATAACTGTTTCAAGAGTTTACAAGTTAGAAATTAAGTTTTAGCTGTTTGTATATCAAAATAAAGTTTCAAGAGTTTACAAGTTAGAAATAAAGTTTCAATAGTGTATGCGTTAGAAATAAAGGTGCAACTGTTTGCAAAAATAAGATCGCAAGATTTACTAGTTTACAAGTTAGACTAAGTGTAAATTAAAAATAAATTATAACTGTTCACGTGTTAAAGCGTTGATGCAACGATGAACAATTAATAAGCTGAAAAGTTTTAGATTCACTTTAACATTATCATATGTTTACAGATAGAAATGTATTACAGCAAAGCTACTTCATGAGTTAGTTTGCCAGGAGTGTATCATCTCAAACTTTTACTCCGACTGTGGAACATTGATTTCCATGATGAAGATTTAAATAGTTAGATTCGATGGTGAACAAGATTTACTAGTTTACAAGTTGGACAAAGTGTTCTACTATTTGTAAATGAAAGATATCATTTCAACAGTTTACCAGTTAGAAATAAAGTTTCAACAGTCTACAAGTTAAAAATAAAATTATAACTGTTTCAAGAGTTTACAAGTTAGAAATTAATTTTTAATGGTGTATACGTTAGAAATAAAGTTTTAGCTGTTTGTATATCAAAATGAAGTTTCAAGAGTTTACAAGTTAGAAATAAAGTTTCAATAGTTTACAAGTTAAGAATAAAGTTCTATCTGCTTGTATGTTAGAAATAAAACAAAGTTTCAACCGTTAACAAGTTAAAAATAAAGTTTCAATAGTTTACAAGTTAAGAATAAAGCTTCAATGGTGTATACGTTAGAAATAAAGTTTTAGCTGTTTGTATATCAAAATAAAGTTTCAAGAGTTTACAAATTAGAAATAAAGTTTCAATAGTGTATATGTTAGAAATAAAGGTGTGACTGTTATTAAAAAATAAGATCGCAAGATTTACTAGTTTACAAGTTAGACTAAGTGTATGAGCAAGCTCTGAATACATAAGATATAGTAAAATCATCAACGAATAAATCATATCGCAATAGGAATGTACATTGAAAGATTCAAATAGATGCTCATGCGTTCATAAAAGAGAGTTTGTGACATCAGCATTAATTGGAAGTGCGTGAGCGCACTGGAAACTCCTGATCGTCTTGTGATTGGACGAGACGTCTCATCCATTCACCGCTTAGGAAAATCTTATAAAAGGTAGTGCACCAGCTCTACTCTTCACATTTATCTTTCATAAGGTGAGTGTTGGTGAGCTCCCGCTATCAGGTTGTTTTGACTTGCTATCAAGTTGAATAGTCTCTTGCTATCAAGAGTTTCACTTCTGCTCATAAAGCATATCATCGCTGTAATACTTCCTTTGCTCGAGCGTTCCTTCGGGACGGCGGGTACTGCCGTAGAGGGATTGCGTTGCACGGGTTGTTTGTCGTTTGTTGGACCGAAACCTCTGAGCTGTTGCTCATGTTGGGCGTTCGACTTCATACTCAACGTGACACTTTCTCTCGTCAGGTCAGAGTACTTTAGCCATTCGACAAGGGTTAGTCTTTATGGTATGGAGCATTTCGAAGTGTTGATTGACTCATGTTCATTGAATGACTATTCACATGATCATCATAGGTAAAATGAAATAAATCTTACGTATCCTTTTCAGTGAATTTGCCTTCGACGTCGAATCTAACTACTTTAATCTTCGATATGGATACGAGTATCACGAGAAAAATTGAATCTTATCGCGTCTCTGCCAAGATGGAGGAAACTCTCATTGAGCAATGTAAGTTTTTGTGTGATGGGGCAAGGATGCAGGTTGTGCTAATAAAACTCTTGAACTAACATCATTCGGTTACCATGTGTGTTGAGCATTGGAATTAATTTTCATAAACCTTTGAATAACATCAAGAATGTAAGAATCATATCCTTACTAATTTTCAACAAAAGACCCTTAACGTCTTTTTACTCCGCGATTTTCAAAAGCGAAGCTCATTTCTAAAATTTATAATGCACTCTAATATCTCCCTCCCTTTTTCAGTACAGCAGCGCATCATGAACAGAGAACCTATTCCTGAAGGGGCACTTGGTCGAGCCTATGAACGACTGGGAATATGTAAGTATCTTAATGAATGAATGCTGTCATGTGTTCTGTATCATCATGGCTGATAGCATGCATTCTATCATTCATCAATCTCATCTCTTTTCCACTCTACAGTTTTGGCAAGGCAGGAGAAGTGGGAGGAAGTCGCGAGGCGGAAATATGATGATGATTTTCCGACCCTACCCTCTCGCCCATCTACCTCAGCTCCACCATCTGAGCAGCCATCCACCTCGGGCATGGTCATCGCCCAACCTCCACCACCACCCATACCTGCTCCTCGTCGCCGCATCCCTCCAACACCCAAGCCGCGGACTCTTCCACCCTCGGCTCGCATCCCCCTTCTACCTCCTCTTGAACCATCGGTGATGGTGGAAGTAGATTCTCTTGATGGTAAGTTACAGTGATGGTAAAGGGGGACAAGGACTTAAACAAAACGCACGCCACACTTGGAATTGAATAGTCATGTTACTGACCGCTTTCCTTCCTTTTCTCAACAGATCTCGCAACGGTATTTCTGGGCGACAACGTTCCTAACCGCCCCGCCAACTCTCACATACCACCACCGGCAACAGCAGGCGACTTCCCTCCCATCTCCAACAAGTCGCTAGAAATGGAGATCGAGGTGTGCGACCACACCATTAAAATGGTAGGTTGAAGATTTCCTCACTCATCTCCCTCGAACGTTTGGCTAATAGCATCTTCCTCAATTTCAGGCATCGACTTCATCACCAAAGCCCTCCTTTCTCAAGGAAAGTTTACAGCTATTGAGTGAAGGTAAGTTGTAACAAAACACTAAGACTTTAATAGAGATGATAGAATGATTTCTCTTTTAGGTGATGCTAGTTCCAGCTCAACACTATCGCGGGAAGGCGACGAGCGGGAATGTGCTGACTGTGGGCACATCTTCACGAGGAAACGCGATCTGCTCCGACACATCAGACAACGTGTGTGTCAACCCAAGTCGCCATCAATCTCCCGAGGTGAGGATGACTCTATTGAACACGTCTCCTTTACTTGCGACTTCTGCATTCAATCATTTGAGTCACATTTTGAATTATCTTCACATAGACTTCGACATACACACACGAATGATACCTACACCAACGGTACCTCCTCTATCCGACTCTCTGAAATATCAATGAACAATTTAGTGAGGAACTACCAGATGGACTCCTCAGAAACCATTGCTAACTTTGAGGAATGGTTTCATCAAAATTCATCCTTGATAGATGCGCTCTTTAGAAATTTAGACAACTTTAGAATAAAAGCGCTCATCTACTTAAAAATAAAATATGTAAAAATCGATCATCATACTGGTCAAATAGTAGAGCGGTTGGAGTTTCACATACCCTCCTCTCCTGCTACAGAAGTAATCGATGAAGATTCTTGGTTAAATTTTCATATTCAAGGACTAAAACTAAATATAGTTAAATTCAACGAACGCGATAGTGGCCTCATTTTTGATGGTATAGAATCTGCCAAGTTTAAAATCAATTTGCTAGAAAGTTATAGTGGGCGAGGCTCCTTCAATCTTCCAAAAATTTTAAAAGACAAAAAAGCAGTCATTTCTGTAGATTGCGAATCGCAATGTTTTAAGTATGCAGTGTTATCCATTCTCCACTACAATGATGTAAATGATAATCGTTTCCGTAGAAGTAAGTATCAAGAGTGGGAAAATGAATTAAAGTTTGATGACTGCAATAGTGAAGACATGAAATTGAAAGATATAGAGAAATTTGAGAAATTAAATAAAATTAAGATAGTGGTTCACGTCTGGGAGAAAGGGTTAAAAGGCGTTAGGTATAACAACCGCCAAAGTAGCTATGATCGAGTTGTCAACCTTTTGCTAGTGTATGAGGACAATACTCAACAGTGGCATTACTGTGGTATTCCAAAAATTCATCGCCTTTACAACCATATACAAAAATCGATTAAAGGTGAACATTTCATATGCGACCGCTGCACACGACCATTTTGGTCGAAAAATAAATTTCTAAGTCATTATGAATGGTGCAAGCGGGGTAAACTACAAATAGAGCGCATGCCCAAAGATAAGGAGTTTTCATATAGAGAGAATGGTGATGAACTAAGTCCCCTGAGTGTCATCTATGCTGACATCGAATGCTATATCGATGATATCATCCACAAGCCAGCAGCCATTTCCTGCTATGAAGTATGGCATGATCACTTTAGGAGTAGGCAAAATAAAATGCGCGTCTGGCAAGGTGAGGATTGTATTTACCAATTCCTACAATTCCTCGAACAGGCTGTAAAATTTCAACAAAAGTATGATGGTGAACTCTATCGCAGATCATTGCATATGACAGCAGATGATCAAGCTAAGTTTGATAGTTGCAACGTTTGCTCCAAATGTAGTAAAACATTTGATGATAAGATTAAGAAAGTGTGCGACCATGATCACATCACTGGTAAATTTAGAAACGCACTCTGTTCAAAATGTAATTTTTCACTTAGGATGAAGCGGCGTACATTACCCGTCATTTTCCATAATTTCAAGGGCTACGACAGCCATATGATAATAAAAGGAGGTTTAGGTCAAATGAAAGAGTGGAAGCTTGATGTAATAGCGCAAACGAGAGAGAAGTTTATGGCCATGACAGCAAAAGTGCCTGTCGATAAAACTAAAGAAAATAAGACGGTCTATTTTGATATAAAATTTTTAGATTCCTACCAATTTATGACTGCATCACTGGCCTCTCTCGTGCAAAATCTAAAGTCTCTTCCACTAACACAAAATCTTAAGAAACAATATCCAAATCTAACCGATGAAGTCATCACACGGAAAGGAGTCTTTCCATATGCATATTTTGATGCAATTAGTAAACTCGGCGAGACTTCTCTTCCGCCCATAGATAAATTTAAAAATGATTTGACCGGTGCAGAATGTAAGACCGAAGATTATGATCATGCACAAGATGCATGGATAAAATTTGACTGCCATACATTTGGTGAATATATGATTGCCTACCTTAAGTTAGATGTATTTTTGCTGGCTGATGTATTTCAGGAGTTTCGACGAGTGGCATTAGAAGAAGATAAGTTAGATCCCGTCCACTTTGTCAGTCTGCCAGCCATGTCATTTAAGTCTGCTTTTAAAATGACTGGTGAGACCATTCATCTCTTACAAGATCCAGAGATGTATAATTTATTTGAGCGAGGAATTCGCGGTGGTCTCACATTTGTAAATAAACATAGGTTAAAATCAAAAATAGTAGGCGATGATCAGACTCATCTTAAGTATTATGACCAAAATAATTTGTATGGTAGTTCATTATCCAAACCGCTACCTCACTCTGAGTTTAGCTGGTTAGATGATAGTGAAATTCAACATTTCTCCAACCCTTCCAACATACTAGCAATTCCAGATGAAGGTGATTGGGGATATTATTTTGAGATAGATCTAATCTATCCAAATAATATTAAACATAAAACCGTAGATTTTCCACTCGCACCCGAATCAGGTGAAGTGACCAAAGATATGTTTTCCGACTTTATGAAACAATTTCATAAAGATTTAGAATCATGCGGTCAACCCGACTATAAGCCTTGCCGCAAACTTTTACTCACCCAGTATGATAAAGAAAACTATCTAGTCCACTTTAGCATCTTAAAATTTTATTTAGAAATGGGTATGATTTTAAAAAGAGTTCACCGCATTATTAAATTTAGACAGAAAGCCTTCCTCAAACCATATATTGATAGCAACAGCCAGAAACGTGCACTAGCCCAAAATAATTTTGAAAAAGATTTTTATAAATATAAGAACAACAGTCTATTTGGTAAGACGATGGAGGATGTTAGAAAGCGCGTAAACTACAAACTAGTTAATGATGATCAAAAGTATCACAAATTGGTCTCATCACCTCTATTCATCGATAGAGACATTATCGATGAGGACCTTATAGGTGTTAAAATGATAAAATCTGAAGTTGAGTTGTGCAAACCCATCTATATTGGTCAAGCTGTACTAGATTACTCTAAGCTTGAAATGTACCAACTCTTTTATAAAATACTAAAACCATGTCCTCTCGTAAAAGAGGTTCGTTTGTTGGGTGGTGATACAGATAGTTTCTTCTTAGGTATTACCACTCAAAAAGATTTAAATTTCAATGAAGTAGGAAAATCTTTAGAAAGATATTTTGATACATCAAATTATCCTACTGATCACCCACTCTACTCCATCAAAAATAAGGCAAAACTTGGCTGCTTTAAGGATGAGGCAGCAGGGAAGGAGATAGATGAAATGATTCTCCTCCGTCCAAAAATGTACAGTATGAAATTAAAGGATAGCGACGATAGTATTAAGCGTGCTAAAGGCATATCAAGATCATTGGTCTCTAACATGAAACATAAGAATTTCAGGAAAGCCTATAGGAATAAAAATATAACGTTTGTCAATATGACAATCTTAAAATCTAAGTCGCATGAGATCAAAACTCATACTTTTAGGAAACGGGCGCTTTCAGCATGGGAGGATAAGAGGTGCTGGTTAGAACACAACATATCTCTTCCACATGGACATCCTGACACAAACATACCACCACCCAAAAGAATTAAACTCACACTACCACATTCAGGAGACGTGTAAATAGATTCATCCTTAACTCAGTATTTTGATGTTGATTTCTGTAGATAAACATTGTTGTTTTATGTATCGCATGAGATTGTTTTTTCCTTGTGAATATGTGCCCACATCTGTACATTCCCCATGTGATGACTTTTCCACTGAAAGACATTTTTCCTATCCCTGTATATTTCCACCCTTCACGAAGTAAAAAGACTTTTTGTATATAACAATGTTTATTGAAGTGCGCTCATGTATATATTTTCAGTGGATGTTGTATAAAGTCTATTGCTTCACATTCATGTACATATTTCAATAAATGTTGTATAAAGACTTCACTTTGTTTTCCGAAACACTAACGTTATGAGGGATTTAGTATCTTTCACATGGATGCACTCTTGTAAACCATTGGTAATTTTGATAGCAATAGAGGGTATAGTTTGTTTGACGACGGGATGATAGAAAATAGATTCAAACATCTTCTCGACTATTCCATATGAAGCGTCTTTATCATGAATGAAATCACGTAAAATGTATTCTTTTTTCTCACCAACAGAAATAGGTAGAATCAAATCACTTTGAATGTAAAGGTGCTGTTCATGTTTATCAAGTGTCATTGGTGTTTCTATACCAATCATGTGTGTAGCAGTAAACACATTTTACAGCAATGAAAAACTACAGTTTTATCAAATTTTCACTCAATTGACAATGAATGCCATCGCCCAGTTTTAGAAGAGCACTTTGATTTTCAATCAAAAATGAAATGTGATGTATCTTTGCATCATCAAGTAACACTTCACATAACTCGCTTGTGCTAATTTTTCTAACAGGTGGGCAACATCGTTGTATCGCCGATTTGCTAAACGACATGTCTAATAGAATAACACAAACAGCTCTATTCAGCTTAGGAAGCATGTTGCTTACATCACTGTCATTCTTCTTGTAAAGATAGTCACTAAAAATAGCAATAGTAAATTATATTCACAGCTGAATATGCGAGCGTGTGAACGTTTTCATATCAGACAAAGCGATAACCCATGTCTAAAAATGGATCCACCTCATTGTCGTAGATGTCAGACCATTCGATAAGATTCTATTCATCCTTATTGACAGCCTGATCTTTTCCCCATTCAGTGCGTGTGCATTCCTTTGTCAGTCAAATTGATGATGCATACCGTTTTCACCTTAACTCATTCATATGATGAGTCGTCAGTGAATGAAGGAAAAACTCAACGTTTAACATGCCTCCATTAGCTATACATTAAACAGATAACACATTAGGAATTTAACAATCCGTGATACTTTATTGAAATCACATAAGCCTGTTATGATACAATGCCCGTTATGAAGGATGGTAATATGTATAGGGTACCACTCGAATGAGAGCAGCAGGAAAGGGTTCAGTTTCATAAATTATATAATGGCTGCTGTTTTTAATATTTGCTAGAACCATTATAGTCTTCAATTGAATAGATACTACCAAATTCTTCAATATTAATACACCAACACTAACAGGCAGAACACCTTCTTTTCAGCAAACGAAATATGCTAATCACTTACAATTTTTATTATTTACAAATAGCTATACCTTTATTTCTAGCATACAAAGGCTAAAACTCTATTTCTAACGCATACACTATTAAAACTTTATTTTTAACTTGTAAACTGCTAAAAACTTTATTTTTTAATATGGAAACTGATGAAACTTTATTTCTAGCATACAAACAGATAAAACTTCATTTCTAACATACAAACAGATAGAACTTTATTCTTAACTTGTAAACTTAAACAGATAGAACTTTATTCTTAACTTGTAAACTGGTGAAATTTCATTCTATTTCTAACATATAAACAGATAGAACTTTATTCGTAACATACGCACTATTGAAACTTTATTCTTAACTTGTAAACTTAAACAGATAGAACTTTATTCTTAACTTGTAAACTGGTGAAATTTCATTCTATTTCTAACATATAAACAGATAGAACTTTATTCGTAACATACGCACTATTGAAACTTTATTCTTAACTTGTAAACTATTGAAACTTTATTTTAACTTGTAAACGGTTAAAACTTTGTTTTATTTCTATCATACAAACAGATAAAAGTTTATTCTTAATATACACACACTATTGAAACTTCATTCTTAACTCGCAAACTATTGAAACTTTATTTTTAACTTGTTAACGGTTGAAACTATGTTTTATTTCTAACATACAAACAGATAAAACTTTATTTTTAACTTGTAAACGGTTGAAACTTTGTTTTATTTCTAACATACAAACAGATAGAACTTTATTCTTAACTTGTAAACCGGTGAAATTTCGTTCTATTTCTAACATATAAACAGATAGAACTTTATTCGTAACATACGCACTATTGAAACTTTATTCTTAACTTGTAAACTATTGAAACTTTATTTTTAACTTGTAAACGGTTAAAACTTTGTTTTATTTCTATCATACAAACAGATAAAACTTTATTCTTAATATACACACACTATTGAAACTTCATTCTTAACTTGTAAACTATTGAAACTTTATTTTTAACTTGTTAACGGTTGAAACTTTGTTTTATTTCTAACACACAAATAGCTTAAACTTTATTTCCAACATACACGCTGTTGAAACTTTATTTTTAATCTGTAAACTGTTGAAACTATATCTTTCACTTACAAATAGTAGAACGCTAAGTCTAACTTGCAAACTAGTAAATCTTGCGATCTTATTTTAGCAAACAGATAAAACTCTATTTCTAACATATACACTATTGAAACTTTATTTCTAACTTGTAAACTCTTGAAACTTTATTTTTAACTTGTTAACGGTTGAAACTTTATTCTATTTCTAACATGCAAACAGATAAAACTTTATTCTTAACTTGTAAACTGATGAAACTTCATTTTATTTCTAACATACAAGCTGATAAAACTTTATTGTTAACTTGTAAACTGGTGAAGCTTCATTTTATTTATAACATACAAACAGATAAAACTTTATTCTTAATATACACACACTATTGAAACTTCATTCTTAACTCGCAAACTATTGAAACTTTATTTTTAACTTGTTAACGGTTGAAACTATGTTTTATTTCTAACATACAAACAGATAAAACTTTATTTTTAACTTGTAAACGGTTGAAACTTTGTTTTATTTCTAACATACAAACAGATAGAACTTTATTCTTAACTTGTAAACCGGTGAAATTTCGTTCTATTTCTAACATATAAACAGATAGAACTTTATTCGTAACATACGCACTATTGAAACTTTATTCTTAACTTGTAAACTATTGAAACTTTATTTTAAACTTGTAAACGGCTAAAACTTTGTTTTATTTCTATCATATAAACAGATGAAACTTTATTCTTAATATATACACACTATTGAAACTTCATTCTTAACTTGTAAACTATTGAAACTTTATTTTTAACTTTTTAACGGTTGAAACTTTGTTTTATTTCTAACATACAAACAGATAGAACTTTATTCTTAACGTGTAAACTGGTGAAATTTCATTCTATTTCTAACATATAAACAGATAGAACTTTATTCGTAACATACGCACTATTGAAACTTTATTCTTAACTTGTAAACTATTGAAACTTTATTTTAAACTTGTAAACGGTTAAAACTTTGTTTTATTTCTATCATATAAACAGATGAAACTTTATTCTTAATATATACACACTATTGAAACTTCATTCTTAACTTGTAAACTATTGAAACTTTATTTTTAACTTGTTAACGGTTGAAACTTTGTTTTATTTCTAACACACAAATAGCTTAAACTTTATTTCCAACATACACACTGTTGAAACTTTATTTTTAATCTGTAAACTGTTGAAACTATATCTTTCACTTACAAATAGTAGAACGCTAAGTCTAACTTGTAAACTCTTGAAACTTTATTTTTAACTTGTTAACGTTTGAAACTTTATTCTATTTCTAACATGCAAACAGATAAAACTTTATTTCTAACTTGTAAACTGATGAAACTTCATTTTATTTCTAACATATAAGCTGATAAAACTTTATTGTTAACTTGTAAACTGGTGAAGCTTCATTTTATTTATAACATACAAACAGATAAAACTTTATTCTTAATATACACACACTATTGAAACTTCATTCTTAACTTGTAAACTATTGAAACTTTATTTTTAACTTGTTAACGGTTGAAACTTTGTTTTATTTCTAACATACAAGCAGATAGAACTTTATTCTTAACTTGTAAACTATTGAAACTTTATTTCTAACTTGTAAACTCTTGAAACTTCATTTTGATATACAAACAGCTAAAACTTTATTTCTAACGTATACACCATTAAAAATTAATTTCTAACTTGTAAACTCTTGAAACAGTTATAATTTTATTTTTAACTTGTAGACTGTTGAAACTTTATTTCTAACTGGTAAACTGTTGAAATGATATCTTTCATTTACAAATAGTAGAACACTTTGTCCAACTTGTAAACTAGTAAATCTTGTTCACCATCGAATCTAACTATTTAAATCTTCATCATGGAAATCAATGTTCCACAGTCGGAGTAAAAGTTTGAGATGATACACTCCTGGCAAACTAACTCATGAAGTAGCTTTGCTGTAATACATTTCTATCTGTAAACATATGATAATGTTAAAGTGAATCTAAAACTTTTCAGCTTATTAATTGTTCATCGTTGCATCAACGCTTTAACACGTGAACAGTTATAATTTATTTTTAATTTACACTTAGTCTAACTTGTAAACTAGTAAATCTTGCGATCTTATTTTTGCAAACAGTTGCACCTTTATTTCTAACGCATACACTATTGAAACTTTATTTCTAACTTGTAAACTCTTGAAACTTTATTTTGATATACAAACAGCTAAAACTTAATTTCTAACTTGTAAACTCTTGAAACAGTTATAATTTTATTTTTAATTTACACTTAGTCTAACTTGTAAACTAGTAAATCTTGCGATCTTATTTTTGCAAACAGTTACACCTTTATTTCTAACGCATACACTATTGAAACTTTATTTCTAACTTGTAAATCTTAAAACATTTCATATGGGCGATGATGATAGATGAAATAGTGTCAAATAAAATTAAGATAGCTTACACTTCTGATACAGGGATAGCAATCGACTGCGATCCATGTGTAAAGAGCTTGTTAGACTACGAAAGAGAGAAGTGTGTTATGTTGCGTGTGGCGCGTGAGTGTCCTCCCATTTCATTCCATTCATCAATTCGTCTCATTGATAGAGACAGGTAGAACTCATGGTTCTCATAACGTATGCAATGGAAAGTTTTAGGCAACCTTCGACAGTTGGCTAAATGTTGCCCTGGCGCGAATGCATACTACGTTGAGATAGAGGCAATCACTTGCAAACATGACGCAGAGAGGTTTAACAAGATTGACCATTGCCGAATGTCCCTTGCGGTATACATAGCTACGGGTTTCACCGCTGCCCTTTACAGGAACACCCGTCGAAAGGAAGTATTACACCGAACTTCATTTGCAACGTTCAAGTTGACTGATAACAGATTCAACTTAATGATAGTATTCGCCAGTCTAAAGACTGCCCAGGGCAAAACGCGTGGAGGCTCTATCATGTCTTGCCCCATAGTGGACGATTATACGGTAGTGTGTTAGTAGATTTCAATCATTGAAAAGGGAAGATGAGAATCATTTCATTTGTCTCATCAACGTTTATCATGGGAGCAATCATTGAAGGGACATCTAATGAATTACATTTCACTCTACTCCATATCATAAAGACTAACCTTTGTCGAATGGCTGAAGTACTCTGACCTGGCGAGAGAAAGCGTCACGTTGAGTATGAAGCCGAACGCCCAACATGAGCAACGGCTCAGAGGTTTCGGTCTAACAAACGACGAACAACCCGTGCAACACAATCCCTCTACGGCAGTACCCACCGTCCCGAAGGAACGCTCGAGCAAAGGAGGTATTACAGCGATGATGTGCTTTATGAGTAGAAGTGAATCTCTTGATAGCAAGAGACTATTCAACTAGATAGCAAGTCAAAAATAACCTGATAGCAGGACAAATGTATAGTCAGTAATTTACACTTAGTGAGGAATGATAGATTTGAGTGTAGTGAGTGGCACTCGATCCCGTCGACAGCCCGAAGGCCTTGTACTGATCACTAGGGAAGTGAGAGATCTTCCCCGATACCCGCTCTTTACAGCTGAAGACATCATTGTCACTGCCCCGAAGTGGTAACAGCAACGCCGAGTCAAAGGTAGTGAACAGTAGCTGGGATCTAACCCCTCAAAGCTGCCTTAGTCTTAGTTAAATTTGAAATCTGATAGCAGATTTGAACTCAGCATACTTGAAAACCTTGAGGAAACATCCCAAGTTATTGCTTTGATCTGCTTGATAGCAAGCCGTAGAGAGCTTGATTCACCAGCGTTTTGCAATGGAGATGTTTAGAGGCCACCCATGACAAGATAGCTAAGACTCAACCGATTGGCGTTCAAAGTGCTACGTTGAGAGCTGTGTCAAATGCCCAACATGAGACATGAGTTGTCCCAGCGGTTACGGTCTTAAATATGACACATTCCCTTGCCACACTTATCACTACGGCATCGTCCGCCGTCCCGAAGGAACACCCTGTCAGTGGAATATTACAGCAAAACTCTCCGTGTCTTGCTCGCTTTCAGTGAAAAGCCGCTTATACCATGAGAAGACTGGCTCAGACATCATTAAAAATGCTTTCATTGACTTCAGCAGGGTCGAAAACCCCAGAAAACCTCCAAAACTAGTGAATTTAAAATTTTCAACTTTTTAGCACTACTTATGAAATTTTATAAGTAGTCCATCACTTAGGACAGGTCAATAGCGACCGAACCTTTTTTGAATCAAGTCAAACGGACTTGTAGAAGCAAAGTTACGAGCCTTTAAAGTTTTGGAGTCTTTTATGGCCTGGAGACGAAGGCCATCTCCTGGCGAACCTCTAAGTCTGACGGCTTAGCTGATATCAGCAATGAAATTTTCTAAGTCGGTTTCTTACAGAAACTTGGAATTTGGAATGTCCGAAGCTATCATCGGAGCTCAGAGAGACGACCTACCTCTGACAATCGTTCTCCTCTAAATGACAAGTCTCCGTCGGTTCCCAGCTTATATAGTGTGTGGCGATCAGCTGATGACGTAATACCCATCATCCAAACACTAAAAATCCCGTCTTTCTCCGGTTCTAGTGCTCCGATTGAGCTGGAAATATACCATTTCCATGTAGAATTTGATGCTGAATCCGAATCTGGCCTCCGTTTTCCCATCCGATGCTTCGTTTTGGCTCTATAGTAGGCAGCCATCGCAAAAATTCTAACTCTGTCGTTTTTCCGAAAAATGTTGAAAATTTTTCTCGCCGATGACTTGAAACTCTCCGATTGATATGAAACTCACCATACAGATAAAGAATCTGACGCTGATTCCAAATCTGAAATCCGTTTTCCCATCCGATGCTTCGTTTTGAAGCTAGAGACCAAAACGTCCCAAATTCTAACTCTGTCGTTTTTCGCCAATGTCCCAAAATCTTAAATGGCGTCTCACATCTAAACGAAGACAGATAGGAACAAGCCGATTCTTTCACTGAATTTGTCTCACTCTTAGCTTTCAAACGAGCTATGGCACGACAAAATCCATCCACTGGAAGCCAAAATCGAAGCAAGCTGTCCAGAGGGGGGGGACGTCAGCGAAAATTTTTTCTCTCCGATTGAGCTGGAAATACACCATTTCCATGTAGAATTTGACGCTGAATCCGAATCTGGCCTCCGTTTTCTCATCCGAGGCTTCGTTTTGGCTCTACAGTAGGCAGCCATCGCAAAAATTCTAACTCTGTCGTTTTTTCGAAAAATTTTGAAAATTTTTTCTCACCGATTGACTTGAAACTCACCATACAGATAAAGAATTTCACGCTGATTCCAAATCTGAAATCCGTTTTCCAATCCGATGCTTCGTTTTGAAGCTAGAGCCCAAAACGTCCCAAATTCTAACTCTGTCGTTTTTCGCCAATGTCCCTGAGCTCCGACCTAAAATCTTGTAACCGCTCTAACTTGTGAACGGCTGCTCCGATTGACTCGCAACCAAAAATGTGGTCGAGCAGTGTTTTCTCCTCTTTCAAACGAGTAGCTGTAAGACAAAATCCGTCCACTAGAACCAAAGTTAGAACAAAGGGGGGGGGACGTCAGCGAAATTTGATGAAACAAACTTTGGTAAAGGTCCCAGGTCGAAATTCCACACTTTGGAAAATTTTTAATTTTTCCCATACAAAGTCACTCTGACACTTAGGATTTTTTCAGGTGAGCTCCGACCTAAAATCTTGTAACCGCTCTAACTTGTGAACGGCTGCTCCGATTGACTCGCAACCAAAAATGTGGTCGAGCAGTGTTTTCTCCTCTTTCAAACGAGTAGCTGTAAGACAAAATCCGTCCACTAGAACCAAAGTTAGAACAAAGGGGGGGGGGACGTCAGCGAAATTTGATGAAACAAACTTTGGTAAAGGTCGCAGGTCGAAATTCCACACTTTGGAAAATTTTTAATTTTTCCCATACAAAGTCACTCTGACACTTAGGATTTTTTCAGGTGAGCTCCGACCTAAAATCTTGTAACCGCTCTAACTTGTGAACGGCTGCTCCGATTGACTCGCAACCAAAAATGTGGTCGAGCAGTGTTTTCTCCTCTTTCAAACGAGTAGCTGTAAGACAAAATCCGTCCACTAGAACCAAAGTTAGAACAAAGGGGGGGGGGACGTCAGCGAAATTTGATGAAACAAACTTTGGTAAAGGTCGCAGGTCGAAATTCCACACTTTGGAAAATTTTTAATTTTTCCCATACAAAGTCACTCTGACACTTAGGATTTTTTCAGGTGAGCTCCGACCTAAAATCTTGTAACCGCTCTAACTTTTGAACGAAGACAGATAGGAACAAGCCGATTCTTTCACTGAATTTGTCTCACTCTTAGCTTTCAAACGAGCTATGGCACGACAAAATCCATCCACTGGAAGCCAAAATCGAAGCAAGCTGTCCAGAGGGGGGGGACGTCAGCGAAAAATTTTTTCTCTCCGATTGCTTTCAAATTCACCATACAGATGCAGAATTTCACGCTGAATCCGAATCTGGCCTCCGTTTTCTCATCCGAGGCTTCGTTTGGGCCCTACACACCAAAACGTCCCACATTTTAACTCTGCCAAAATTTTGAAGAAACAGTTTTTCTCGCCGATTGAGCTGGAAATCACATCACAGATGCAGAATTTGACGCTGAATCCGAATCTGGCCACCGTTTCACCATCCAAGACAACCTAGGCGGTCGCCCATGTCAACCTAGACGGTCGCCCACGTCAACCTAGACGGTCGCCCACGTCAACCTAGACGGTCGCCCAAGTCAACCAGGCGGTCGGACCAACTCACTCGAGTCTCACACTCTGTCGTTGCAGAGGGGGGGGAGTCAGCGAACATGTTGTGAACCAACCTGGCCGGCACACCACGACAGACTCTGTCGTTCCAGAGGGGGGGGCGCGCTGTGTTTATTCTGGACCTTTTGTTACTACTCTCGCCGCATCTTTGCGCTCAGCTATCACTCAGACAACAGGCGCCCAACAATCCCACTTTGTGTACTCTATGCAGTGTCAGCATAGTAATCGTGCATAAAAAAAGACTTTAAACTTTTAAATAAATCCAATAGTTTTATTATGTCTACTACGTCTATAAGTATAGATGAAGGAAAATCGTCTCACTTTGACATTATGTTGGAGTTGCACCAGCTCACAGCAGACTATATTCTCACAGAAGAATAAAGAAAATTTTAGCCAGCGCTAAGAACACTTGCGGCCAGAGCTCCCAACAACTGCAACTACAACCATAAATGTCAACGAACGGGCGGATAGAGATAGTTTGAGTCCTCCGAGATTTTTGGAAAAGATTTTTCAAAATGAGCGAAGATAACGCCTCTTGTACGAAATGTTCTATTGTTCTAGAAGTTCAGCAAGGAACTACGTCAAATTTGAAGTTGAGTACACTACTTATATCGATTTTACTTCATAACTTTTAATCCATCAGCAGGAACCTTTATTAAAATAAATTCTTCCATGTTAGTGAACTTGATTGACGTACATGTAGGCCTAATATCCTCTTATCCTCTAGGCAGGCCTATTTGCTTCACGCTTAGTATATTTACATACACAAGATTAATGTCATCACAGATTTCTAAAATACATGGAAGATTGCATGTATACGGAAATATTTAGGAGACTATTATTAGCAGAGAAGTCAAAACTGGTATAGGCATTCAAAGTTATTACCGATCTCGTAATTAAACTTCTCCCCACTCGAATTGACTGCGCCAATAAAATTTTATCGGGCTCATAGATTAAGTCCTACATTTAATATCCCAATAAATACAATTTTCTTTAGAATTTTTTCTGTGTATTTGTCAGCTGCAAGTGCCCTCGCATGTTTTATTATCCCTAGTTTAAAAAGCTGGATTTGAATTGATATCTGGAGTAAAAATTTTTGATGGAGTACTAAGATGATGAATTCGAATTGAATTCTAATTTCATCTGATAATTGAATCGGATAATTGGAAATCGGAACTTCATTTTTTCCGAATCGCGCAAGTCTCTGCTGAACCCATTAAACGTGGCTGTGATTTCTTTGCATATTTCGAATTATATTAATAAACATAGCTTGAAGCATCACGAAACATGAATATTTTCACATGTAGAATGGATGCGAGTCATTTCGGATCGAATTCGAAGGTGGCATATAGATATACCATCGCGTCCTACCACTCCTAAAATAAGTAGTAAATTTTGGTTGTGACAATAAAAGGCAAAATTGAAGCACTGAACTTTATAAAACTGCAATAAGAACAATTTGTCTGGTGCGAACATCTTGCTTGTGCATTTCAAATTTCATTTTACACATTCGTTATTCATATCAACTGCCTTGGTGTATTTTTCAGTTACATGTAGGCTACATGTAAATCAAATTCAGATAAAAGCAATGTATAATTTATAATTTTTACATGTAGTTTTTCTCAAAAAATAATTTGTGTTATTAATGTATGATGTAACCAGATCTCACAACAGTGTATAACAGGTTCAAAAACTCCCATGCAAATACACATGCTTTGCACATATGCACTTACATCAGAAAATTTCTCTTTAGTAAGCCAAATTTGCTCTGTAAAACTACTACTATCTTGCTTATGTGTGTATGCTCAACAGTTCATGTCGTCATGAAATAAGTCACCAAATGCAGCATGCTTTGAAACATTTGTCACACAATCCCACACCGCATTTGTAGCGTTTCGTTCGTGAAAGATCTTGACCCAAACCGCAGCAGCTGCGTGATTATCCAATGGTTTGTAGGCCTACCATCGTTGCGCATTGCCACCCACAAATTCTGACATCTAGCTTCTCCAATGCAATTATTTTTTATCATTTTTAGAGTTTATAATCGTTTTCATCTAGACTATGATCGTGAACTACAGTGGGTGCCATATGTTGCTATTCTGAAATAAAAGAGAATTATTGAAAATAGCTTTCGCATGCACCGTGTAATTTTCAAAATCATGCTTATCATGCATCACAAGAGAAGAAAACAATCAAATGATTTGTCTCCAAAAAAGTTAACATGCTGGTTTACACTAGGAGTAGGAAGTTATAGTAATAGCAACTGCGAAGCTTCTTAAGCAAATAGTGGTGCAAGTGTGGTCAGAGTGTGTGAATCGTTTTCAAACCATGGGTAGGCCTACTGTCAATCCTGATCTTACATTTCGTTAACTTCCTACAACACTTTGCACAAGATTTGCATAGTGCAAGATAATGGAGGAGCCAAACAAACTGATAGCTCACAATTATGCTGTTAAACAAGTGTCACTGCAGGGCATTCGATAGACATGTTCATATTAGTCGGTACATGTACAAATTGGGCCTACTTGATATATCATCGTCAAGGCCATTTTCGTCCTCTTTACCACTGTCTCTGTACTGTCTTCACCATCTCATAACGGGGCTACATCATAATATCATCCTCTCCATTGTTAACTATGTAGATCATACAGCGCATGAATCGCTGAGGCATTTTTGTCGGAAACAGATACTTTTTCAGACATTCACAGTAGCGGATTACGCGATGGCATATACATATATATTCCAGCACGTATTGCTGCATTGCCACTGAACTATATAAGTCGAATTTGAATATCAGACTGGTGCACAGGGTTAGAAAATACGCCAAATGAAACATACATGGACACGAAGAGGTTATGAAAGTTCAAAATTGAATATTTTGCTCAACTTACCAAAACAAAGAATTTCTTCGCGTCATTTTGAAAAACAATTTGAATTTCCCGCCAAATTGATAAAATTGAAAACGTTATTTCACATCACAAATCTTGAACATCGTTCTAAGTTATGTTTTTTCAAAAAGAAATGATCCGAAAAACGAGTTTTCACGTTTAAAATGAAGCATAAATAGAGGTAAGTCACTTGGCATATACATGTATATGCCACCGCGTTTAATGGGTTAGTCTATCAGTAGGAGCATATTACCTAGTTATCACGTCATTTGATGTAGGCCTGTCGATAATCAAAAAATTCGAAGGGAGTACATGTGACGCAACAAAAATTCATTCTGTCAATTTGTCTGAAGCGACAGTCTATTTACAATTACATTCATTACACAACTTAGCGCAACACATGGTTCAGTCATTTCCTTGGACAGGGAACCCTTCATGACTTCCATAACTTTAATGCCATTCGGTAAAAAAATCGAGCTGTGGTCACCAGATGAGTGATGAATTAGATTATAGCCTACATACATTCTATATAGACTACACGTACATGTAGATTTCACGGTGTGCATTAATGCAACAAAGTATGAAGTATATAACGAGTATACTAACGAGTATATAACGAGTATATATATAACGAGTATACTAACGAGTATATAACGAGTACTATATATAACGAGTATATATATAACGAGTATACTATACTCGTATACTGGAAGAACATAAAAATCGCAATTAAGAAAATGAAATACATATATATTGTAGAGCTCCTAAGAAGAACGATAAATAACGGCAGCGGGTAAAATACCGGCATTTCAGATGCTGAAAATGCGGCTGGGTTTGAAATCCGGTGCACCCTTAGTTTTTATAGAGGATTTATAGTTCAGTGACACAAAGTCACTAAAAATGTAGTTGGAATGCATTGTCTACTCCCCTATTGCTAAGTCAACGTTGCATCATCACAGCTATTTTTCTTCGGTTCTGCCAATGAAATGCTCTAGATAACTTCGCGCATTCGATAATTGTCTTCTTGTCTCCAGATTGAGAAAGCCATCAACCGTGAGATGCTGTCGAACAATAGCTCGAATTTAGTTGGCTGGTGTATCTTGTTGGTGAAAGTAAAAGGGAATCGCTACCAGAGAAATTCACCTGTAGCTGACTAAATGCGGTCAAATGGCTGGTTTTCTTGTTTGTTAATTCATCCAATCGCTGTGCTTCATAGTAGTTCAATAAGAGCTACCAGTAGTTCTAGAATACAAGCGATGTATATTCACTACTTTTAATGAAAGTTTAATGAACATTCAGTGAATACTCCACATCATTGCCGACCGCCACTGATAATTTCGACAATATTTAAAGCCTAGTAAGTAGTAGATAGCATGCATAAACTTCAGTGCGAATTTTTGATTTCTTTTATGTGGCTTCAATTCTTTATATTTGTATATTTTATCATAAGTATTCAGTCTTTGATTCATTGCAATATTGATCATGATTAAGGAAGTTTCCGACAATTTTTTCATTATGCAGATGACTTATGTCATGCTGTCCCTGTCTATAGCTCAGTTGGTAGAGCGTTGGCCTAGAATGCCAGAGGTCGGTGGTTCAAATCTACCAAGACACACAGTTATTTTCCGTCTGTTAAATTGCTAATTATTGGGTATAGAAGCACTGCATTAGCGACTATGGACACAGGATTCTGCTCATTGAGTAATCTGAAGCAACACCTCTGGAAAAATTTGATCGAATAGCAAATCCAGGATTCTAGGCACCCACTTAATAAAACTGGGTAATTGAAAGATGAAGATGAAGGAAAAGTGACCGATTAGTTGCTAGGATTCTGATTTTCAAAATTTGAAAGGATTGTGGAAATTTCAAGCTTCAATGCGAATAGATTTTCCATGTACCACTAATCAAAGATGACATTATCAACATCTCGATGCCTCCATTTACAACGATTTTATTCCTGGGGCTATGCAGGCGCGCCTCTTTACAATAGCTGATGGGCTAAATGGCATTCCGAAACTCTTTGTTTCCACATAATTGTATAAAATGTCTGTCTTCCAGTTTGGCCGTCAAACTTGTCCTTAATTTTCGCTGATTATTTGCTGCTTGAAATTTCTTAATTTACTAACTCATATTCTGTGTTTGATCATTTACATGTATACATGTATTTATAAGAGCATGGACATTTTCTAGGATGGAGATGTGCGCTGTGAACAGCCGAAAAAACATCACCATGTATGTAGTCAGCCACTTTGAAAAATGGTTCGGAGAAGAGAGTGTTTCCTGCGCATGGCTTTCAGAGGTCAGCGCTTTAGAAGCAACTGAAATGCATCACTCACAAAATGTAAAATGCACTAACTTTAAAGGGAATCCAAAGTCAGAAGTCAAAAATGTCTCTTTCCAAGAACATTGGAAAATAGGAGCATGTACGCTCACATAATATGCACAAAAACATAACTGGATGGCAGAAAACAGCGTGCGGTTGGTGTTGTTGGAGAAACATATTCTGAACAGGAAGGAGAAGAGAATAGACGAAAATAAATTTCCAGATTTCATACTTGTTGGTTAGTGATTACTTTAGTCATCGTTCGCAAGTCGCTTGCTTTTTGAGAAGCTTCGCGATGGATTTTATCAGTCTTGGAGTTAAAATATTCACCCATTAATTGAATTCTGTTGTATTGCTCCACTTGCATAACAAAGGCGCTGTTTCATGTCGTAAATTTTGATATAGTGAGCATTCTATCATGAAATGATACATAGTCTCCACTTTCGAATTATTATATAGCGTACATAAACGCTCTTCATATCGCAATCGATTTCCATAACTGCCAATTACGAAATCTAATTTGTGATTTTTTGTTCGAAATTTTAATAATGTATTTATGTCACTGTATTCAATATCAAAATTCAGATATGATTTCATAGTATTCTAAAAACCACATAATTCTAAATAATTCAGGCCAGAGTTGTAGTAAGCCAGAGTAAGAGACCAACTCTCTTTTGTTGTAGATATCCATTTTTCTCTAACTTGATGGGTGAAATTTTCTCTAACGTAATCCACTGAAATATTGGATAATGTCAAAGTTGAGAAAAAAGACATCACGTAAAAGTGTGAATTATGCAACGACGCTTCTCAACTTTTTAATGTTTTTGAACCCAAGCTCCTTCTTTTCTTCCTCCGGCGGATAAGTCGTAGAAACGAGAATTGCTGCTTTCCTGCTTACGAATTCTCGAAACCGTCCACGATCTTGCGCTTTCCGCATAAAGTCCGGTAGTGGCATTCTTGTCGTCATCAAGCTAGAACTATCGTCAAGCCCAAGCTAGAAAAATAACATTTCGAGAATTTTTACTTTCTTGAATTTCGTTGAATTCATATTAAGTTTTAAACGATGCTTTCAGGCATGAGGTATTGTCAAAAGATGGCATCATGAGCTAATGCCCGAGATTTGCGTCATCAAAATTATTCATCAAATCATTATTTAATATAATAATAATATAATTATTAATAATATAATAATCATTATTATTCAACAAAGCGAATGACAACCGTATGATATTATTGAAAGTTGGCAACGATAAAGAGGCTTAGGTACTTAGAATAAGCCTCACAACGCATGAGAAAAATTTATTAATTTTTGTTGTTTTTCTGTTTTTTAGGGAGTGGTGTTTAAAGACGCAATGTTTTGGAAGTACATTTATAAGTACATGTAACAAGTCTATTTTTTACTGAATTCTCGGCTGATTTTGCTCAAGGATTCTGATTGTGGCTTAATCTTGGTCCTTCGTAATGAGTACTACTGGATGCTGCTGCCATAACTACTCATGAGAGCTGACACTGTTCGTCTGAAGAGAAAAGTTTAAACGTTTTGAAGCTTTTATTCATGAAACAGTTGTTTGTCCAAGAACCACGCAAGAATTCGCCTGAAGTGAAAATCCAGGTCTCGTTCTTGGCTTCCGATCGCCTGTCGACGTTGGCCGAAGCCGTTAGTACTGAACATCGAGCTGACAGGAAGGTAACCTAGTGTAAATTCTGCAGAACCGCATTACCTTTTTTGACACTTTATAAGTGCTTCTTTAGATTTATAAATTATTTTGATGATGTTCGAACATCGGTGTTTTCATTTTTTAAATAACATTTGTTTGCGACGTAATTGTATCCATTATCAATACAATATACCTTCACTACAAAAGCATAATAATTTAGTCTGTGTACCAACATGAATACAAAATGTAATAACAAACCAACAATGCTGTATATAGAAGTATCGTAAATATCGCTCTACTCCACCTAACTCTGAGGTTAACATTGATCTTGTCAATTACTAAGGGATAAGCATATACGTGATATTTGAGTACTTGCGTACCGCGCAATTTATGACAAATTTCATCTCTCATATGATTTTAGAATTATTCATTTAACCGAACAATTTTGTGCGTGTGCTTGTGCAGTTGCATCCTTATTCACAGGAATAGAAGGACATATATCACACAAATTTACACAATTCAAATGCTACAAGTTGCCATGCGCAGTGACCTGAAAAGACATCATGCATAAAAATCAAGTCGAATAAAGTCTTGAACCTGCTGATTTATACGACGTTTTTGCCATCGAAGTATTGAATACTTATTCACAAGAACTACAAATATTTTGCAGCTGATACCACGATGGAGTCACACGACTTGCTCACCACGATAAAGGTTGATAGATTGCGGAGCGATGGTCAAGAATGTTTCAGCAGCTATTTCAGATTACTATTATTCTGATATGTGGCATATTGGAGCTATCAGGAGTTAGACTCTAAACATCTGCATATGCAAAAATTTCTGCAGATGTGTAATTTAGGCGCTTCAAATGTCTTCCAAATGCTCTGAATCTTTAAATATTAGGGAGACTGGCTACCTTGATGTGTGATCTTGAGGGAAATCCATTTTCTAATTGCTAAAAGTTATTCTCAAAATAGCGATTTCAATGAGTGAACTCCCAAATTTGTTCCTAAACCCCAAACCTTCAGAATAACTGTTTTTGAGAAGTGAAGGAATCTCTGTCAACTTACGTGAGAAAACCAGTATTTATAGATACAACCACAAGGATAGAAGAAAATTGTCCATATCGCTTTTTCAAAAGAATTTCGCATTTTTCCCAATCCATTGAACTGTCACAACATAAATTTCACGTCAAATCTTATGAACATACATTTTCTCACGAGCTGCGAAAAACATCATTACAATGATTTTCAAAGACGTGAACCGTTACAAATGCGCTCCTTTGAAGGAGCGAAGTTTCTTCATTTGAAGTTCAAGAATAACATACAATGCGGACTTTTTTTAACAGGAGACACCTGCAAGGACGAAAACTACAAGCAGTCGCGATTGAACCCGTCTAAAACGACTTTTCATGAAGTTGCCTTGATCTAAGTTATTTGACAGATGTATAAAGAAAATATCAGAGAGCACGCTTTCCTGCATCAAGTGGTATTTCAACTCACAGCGCTATCACTTACTGATTGACTGTAGACCTCAAACAAATGCATTCAAATCACTTTCATGGAAATGAAATGAATTCAAATTAAATGGAATTTGATAATAATTAAAAATGGACAATAATATATTTTATGAATCCGCATCCATAAATGTCCAGATGTAAAATCCGCATCCGCAAGCCTTCATGTGTTCAATCCGAATCCGCTTCTGCAAGCCTTCATGTGCTCAATCCACATCGGCAAGTCTTAATGTGTTCAATATGAATCTGCAAGCCTTCATGTGTTCAATCCGCATCCGCAAGCGTTCACGTGTCGGTTCAACATCCTTTAACTGTCTGGTGTTTGATCCGCATCCTCAAGCCTCCGTGTGTTCAATTCGCATCCACAAACTATTAGATGTTTAATCCGCACCAGGGATTGCACCGGGTCAAGGTCCAGATCCGGCGGATCCTGTTGTAAATATCCGGATCCGGTATGAGATCCGCTCGGATTCCGGGTCCAGCGAGGAGCGTTGATAATGAGATGTTGATGGTCATTAATGCTGTGGAAAATACTATTTAGCGATAGAAGTTATAAAAGTTATAGAACCTCAAACTTTTTCTCCTCATTACTCACTTAGAGTTGGGAGTGGCAGTCAAGAATGCGAGTATAAAACTCAATAGAAATGTTTTATCCAGGAATATCTGTAGCTCGGTATTGAATGACCATCTATTAATGTGCAAAAAATATGAAGTAACTTTTTCATGCTTTGTTCATTCTAATTGTCATGTTACCGTTGTAGACTTGTGACCACTGCACCCGCTTTACTAATCCACAACAGCGAATGAATGGACGTCCATGACTTTTAAAGCAAATAACATAAAAAAAGTTCCACAAGCATATGATATTGATCCGACTACCTTACACTTACAATGAACAATAGTTGTATTTATTAATAAGTCTATAATTGTTGGATATGCGCATATTAGTTAAATAAACACAAATAAAAACAAGTTTCCTGACTTTCCTTTCTTTTAATTAAATACACTTGTTTATCGTTTATGAAATTGTTTTTTTGATTGACAATTATGGTAAATGTAAACTTAACTAATTCAGAAATTCAGCTACAGTTATCATGTATTAAGAAAGAGTGCACATTTCTATATGCTCAGTCTCAAATTGTATTGCCGATATTTTAGATACCCGTACTCATCCATTGATATTTAGTAATGATATTTTGTAAAGAAGGTAATGACACCTGAGAACCAGAGTGACAACTCCAGTTGGCGATAGCAAAATCCTAGGATTTCAATATCACTTCATTAGTTTGTTTTTAAGCATTATGAAACGCATATTCTATACTTTATCTCAGGAACCAGACTATTCAATGTTTCCTGATAATGAAAACGAATTCCATGCAGATTTATCACTTTTGATCATAGGATCCGGGATCCTCCCGGGTACACAGCGGGTATCACAACTTATTACCATTTAACAATAAATTATAATTTTCAGTCCTTTATGATTGTGTATCACAATTATTAAAACGTAAATTCTATCATCATGCAGCGGTTTATTTGAAGTTTATTTCAAGGATTCCATGGCATTGCATAAGCAAGAAAAATCCATAACAATGTCTGAGCTGTAACGCATTTATCGAGATAAATGCTTCTTATAATTTCAGAAACGCCGCCTAGAACCTATAATTAAGCTGTCATTGATGTGGCATTTATAATAATTAACATTCATGAAATAAAATATAACACTGTTATTGTTATATAGAGATCTTGTTACTAAGGTTCACTTTCTTGAGCTTATTCCTTGAAATCTACAGTCATAAAAAGGAAAGATGCAAGCTCTGGACCAAGAACCAGAAATTAATGTAACTTACTTGTTTGATTGCAATAAGCTATTTAATTACAATTAGAAATCTAGGTTGTAATAGTGATAGTCACCGTTAGTCAATACCAAAATGACCAAGGTCGAAGATTCATTTGGAAATCATTGAGATCATTGGAGGTCTTTGAAAATATTATAATTTACGACCCGCCTTTTCATTTTATTCTTCTTTAAGCAGATGAAAGAATGTAAGTTGGTAACTCGCTTATCTTTATTCCGCAAACAGTGCAGAAATGCACAGATTTCTTCATTACAGACTGATGCATGGAAAGAAGCACACAATTCAATGAATATTTGAAAGGAATTTATAAATGTGTTGTTCTTTTAATTTCAGATATTCCAACTGAGCTTTTGCATGGCCGACATCCTATTCAGAGGACAATTTTGTTCAGCTCGTACATTATAATTATGGCTATTGATTTCATTATTCAGTAAATTAGGTTGTTACTACACTTCACATGAGGCCATATTTAATCACAGCACTTACAAAGCATGGATTTACTAAGACTTCCAAAAAATCAACAACTTCCAAATATTATATTCCAATATATAGTATGTTATAGTATATAATATATTATATTATATTCCAAAATTAGTCAACATTTTTATGCGTTAATGTACAAATCGCACATATGAATATCAGGTACTTTGCCAAAATAATGCGCTGAATTCTGGTGAACCAACAGGATTTCAGATTCCAATTGCTTCTTGTTTGGTAGGAGCAAAAAAATTTAGTAGAACTCTCTATGGTGCTTGCATGGCTGCAGTTTTATCAATGTTCATCAATGTACGTGTATATCTATTGATGGGATTTCGGATTTCAAATAATTGTATTGATCACATTTAGGCAGTCCCTTGCATACATGCTTTATTACATGTAATTGAAAGGACACAAGAGATAACCGATATTCTTGTTGTTTTTGTTACAAATTTACGTCGCATGATGTTACTGATATCATCCCTGCGTATAAACACATGAATTCGTTACTGAAATTTGGCATTTTCTCATGTGAAGAGTTTTTGATCGTTAGGTGCCACAGGGTCCGCTATTCTGCAGCGGGGTCAACCAACCAGGGTATGCAGGTAATCCAAGGACCCGAAATGCAAAGCTGATTGACATTCCTGCTGACAGACTCAAAATGTGAAATACCGGCATCGAGATTTGTACTTAGCAATTGCAATTTTCGTCGCCAATATCTTTACAGCAAGTTTCAATTTCCATGTATGCTATAATGTTATATTGTGTTCAAAATTGTCTTTACTTGATCTGCCTGTGGGAAAGATTTTCAGTCCTCTTATGGACTAGCATAATTTCTACAATTCTTTTTATAACCTTGTTTGTATAATGTTGCACATCATTTGAAATAGAAGGAGTGCAGTCCCCTATGCTCTTTTATGTAAAAAATGTCGCTAACTTAGCATGATGAATGATCACAAACCAGTGGCGTAGCGTGTATAGTATTCACAGTATTCACTGAATACCTATTTATTTTCTGTGTACAGTTGTGAATTAATTCTATTGAGCTTTATGATAATTAGTAAAAAACGGATATTTTCATGATTCAACCAAAAAATTAAATATTGAATTCCACTTGATTTCAAAATAACTTTGATTAAGATAAGTTCATAGCGACATCAATCAGTGTTAAATTTGACTACGTGTTGTTTCGCGGAAGACTGCTGTAACAACACCTATCAGGTGAGTTATCGCAATTCGCAAGACTCGTTAATTATCGGCACCGTGTCGATACTTGCTTCAATTCTACAAGCATGAGGCCACTATTCAACTTGGTCTGCGGAATACCATTGTTGGGACAGAGAATGCGGGGCAATCGGGCAGCAGCTGTTTTTCCCATCATTCTTGTAATCATGGATTCACATGCACCTATACAGAGACAAATGCAGAAACGCAGATGATGCTTTATCACATCTACTATTCAACTGAGGAATTTGAATAGTGTTGATGAAATACAGCAACTTTCAGTTGATTCAGAAGCATTTTGAGAACTTTAGGAGTGAAGTATCGGATCGTTTGGAGTGCTTGTAGACAGACTGTAATTAGATTGGACAAGTAATTCCAAAGTAATTGAAAAAATATTTTTATCGAAATTTTATCAAACCAAAATTTTTATGATTTTTGTGAATTTTGTAAAATGAAATAGCGTCGTCATCTACACATTCAAAGTTTGAATCATAGTAATGGAATTCATCATAAAACACTAGCACTTCATTTTTTTAATTTGTTGATGTGTATTGTTTTTGATATATGCAACTCTGCATGCAAAGTTGCATATTGGGCCTACATCAATACAAAACATATGTGGAATATGATTTGATTTAAGGAGAAGTTTTGTACATGTCCGTACAGTATATGCGCACATGCAGTTATTTGTCTTGTAAGTAAACATTTCCATGTAAATGGATTGAAGCAATGTACTATGTTGGTTGCCTTATATTCAGATTTTTCTTGAATACCTGTTTCAAATCGGCACCCTACGCCACTGTCATAAACTGACCACGGAATGAGATGTTCTTGAAAAGAATCAGTGATGACTTGATGAGTGTGTACTGCCAGTTATAATTAACTGATTTTCCTATAAATTTTGGTTGCCAACGTCCACAAATTCCCTTGAAATAGTGTAATTCTGCAACATTATAGAGCAGAATACAGAACTGTGAGAAACTGAATAAAGTAGTAAGACTAAATTTCTCTTTCATTATCCTGTATCAACAATTCTTAATGCAGAAGAGACTCTAAAGGTGAGCTAGTCTACGCCCGTATTCTGTCTTTACATAGTAAAAATGTTAGATGCTGGCATAGTGTTGTAGATGCCAAGCGGCAAACTTCAAAGAGTTCCGAAGAAAATGACTCCTTTTAAGCATCCATTATTTTTTCTCTCCCTCTCTCCCGTGCTCTGCTTTTGGGTTGCATCATAGTGAAAGTAAAGAAAACTGGGCAAAATCTTTGACGCCATCTGGGTCTTTAATGGAAGATAACAAGTTGTTGTAACATAGTTGGTTATCATAAGACATTTCATCGGAATAACATGAAAACATTTTACCTTGTCGGCAACTTCACAGTATTCCTTGACATTCAACCTCTGTCCATTTCGAATCTGTTTACTTGCATGTAGCCGATGGGCAGTTTTTATCATCAAGTATTAAATAACATTATTCGATGGGCAAGTCAGGAATTTCATTTTCGTCTCTTCATCCTCCTGTTGAGGACTGTAGTCAGTAAGGATTATAAATATTTGACAATGTACACTCATAGGCCTGTTAATCTTCGCATTAAACTTGTGGCGGTCATGCTCTTAGCAGTGCAAATGAAAACAATCGAAAGCCGACAATGGCGGCTTTCTTTATAGTCAAAGAAATAATGTACTTTTCATATTATGGTTAGGACTACTGTATAGAAAATTTCTGTAACGTTAACAGCCATCAAAGTAGCTCATTTCTTCGTCGTTTACCGCCTTCCCGACTTCGCTAATCACATGCTATGTTTATGTATTAAGAGGATAATTAGGAGAAAGAATAGACGAGCAGGAAAAGACGTAATTTCCGACAGGTGCTCATTTCAAATATTTCTGATGATTGTTCAACGAACTCTCCATTCAAAATTGCAGTACTAAGCACCCGTCCAGCTGTGAAAAGCAGCAGATCGTGTCTGCGTCACTTTAAAAATTCCAATAGTAACTCCAAACTCAGGAACTGCAGGAATCCGGCGCTGAACTATCTCTACGAACTTCAACACTATTTGAGAATCTATCTGTAACAGAAAGCGCTAAGATATCAAAATATTGCAGTGGCAGCCTCTACCAAAATAATCATAGGTAACTACAATTGAGTTTGCTATAGACGAGTAATGCGATGTAAATAAGATAGAATACAAGTACATTAAGAAAACCAAGATACAAGTGCATTTCAGTAAATGAAAATCGAGATGATACACAGTTGAAAGTGAAACAAAGTAAATACGTCGTAAGTATACACTGTAGGAGCTACATATTAATCAGTATAGCCGGTCCGATAAACTTATCATATAAGGAATGAAGGAGTTATGTCGGTGCTTTGTACGAACAGAAGGCGAGTTTCGTTGAATGTCGATGCGGACGTGGGTATATGAATTTGAAGGGTCCTTCATTTTGTGAAATGCAGTGAGACCTTCTTGCATCGCCTCCAAACCGGTGTGAACTCACTGTATTGGCAATCGGGTCCGAAAATGATAGTTAGACCCGCAAAGTTAGACCGACTCATTCCTACAAATAATGGTGCACAGTACTCGATTACACTCATCGAACGGCTTCTGTTTGTTTACTGTCTTCCAAGTCACCTGCGGAGTCGGAGTTTCGGAGTCCTATCATTTTTGCTGGAGTCGGAGTCCTGTCAAATTATAAGACTCCGGACTCCGGCCTATAGCTAGATAAACTTTCATCGAAAATGATTGATAATTGATACAGCAATGATCACTAAAGATAGGTTCAGGTAAGCTTATAATGATCAATTATAGGTTACCAGTTAATTTTCCAAAAAACTAGGCTTTCCATACTTGCCACCCGGAGTCGGAATCCTATCAAAATGAAAGAGTGCGATCTATCACCCATTAATGCTATCCAAGCAGCGAAATGTGGAGATAAATAGACGAAGCTAGCTATATCATGATCCTCACTTTTCGGAGACATCATGGGCCAAAAGTAGGCAATTGCATTGATAATCAGCAATAAAGTATATGGTAAAGGTATTTGGATAGCTATTGAAAGATGCACTACTAGCATGGCACTCAACAAAATAAGCAGTTAAATAAAAACGTTTTCACTTCTCTGATATAATTAGACCTATAGCCTATTCCACTATTTAGAATGACATGTTGACGCCTACAATTCTCCATTTCATAAGAAGCGCTTCTGACGATAGACTTCAACAGGAATGGGATCATTGTCTCAGTTGGTCTGAGGCAAACCATCTACCGTTGAATATATCAAAATGTAAAACAATGGAAATTGTGACGAGGAAATCTGTGACAATTGACCCTGTGATTGTACAGCAAGGTGTACTTTTAACTCAGGTAGAAGAATTGAAAGTTCTAGGGTTGACCTTTTCATCTACCATGAGATGGAATGCCCACATAAGTAACATTATCAGTACTGCCTCACTCGTATTTACTTAATAAGAAATTTGAAGCTCTGTGACTGTCCCCCCGAACTTATTTTTCGTGCATATGTTGCTTTCATACGTTCTCTTATACTATATGCATATCCCGCTTTTTGTAATTTAACATTATATCTACAAAAATATCTTGTCCTCATTGAGAAGCGTATTTTACGAATAATTGGGCGTGAAATGAATCAGTCTCGATTGTTTACCGTTGCCGATGCATCATGCAGAAAACTATTTAGAAAAATTGAAAAATATGTTAATCATCTTCTTCGAATTATTTTTGAAGAGCGCCCTTGTCCCAATGTAATGACTCGCAATAGATGTTCATTGAAATGTCCTCGCGCAAAGACCAAACGATTTGGTGAATCCTTCATCAAATTTTGTGCTACTCATAACATGTGAAGTTTCATGTAGCTAATTTGTGTGAATTATAATTGTATGTAGGCTAATGCTCTCACGGATTTTAAATGTGAGTCAATAAAGTTATTCTCTCTCTCTCTCTCTCTCTCTCTCTCTCTCTCTCTCTCTCTCTCTCTCTCTCTCTCTCTCTCTCTCTCGCTTAGATTGAGTTTGATAGTGGCTGCTGATTTGACATGTGACTTCACATTGGCCTTGCTTTGCCAGAAAGGCAGTTTGACAATGGAAACTAGGTTTGTCACCTCAGGCTGATCATTGAATTATTTAATTCAATTGAATCTGATCAGTGACTGAAACGTAGTCTTCATCAATCGTTCATATTTCTAAATCCTGAGTCCGGGAAAAGC